>CACRXP010000139.1:1097805-1226308 GCA_902702965.1 Spirometra erinaceieuropaei
AGGCCTCTTGGTATTAAAGGAGCCCTGACGTGGAATGACTGCGATTTTACTTCCCAAACTATCACGGTGACTTGTGATATGGTGTGTTGCCGTCATCAAACAGCTCTCAATCGCTTACCTGTCTTTCCAGCTTGCACAATTTTTATTTAAATTGAGATTTAAAAGTCATGAAAGCCTCAGTAAGCTAGTTCATGGTTTGCTCACTGTCGAGCTCCTGCATCTACTTCAAAAAAGTGCGAGGGAATTCAAAATCAAAATCTGTACTGATAATTTTTAGTCAACCGGGTATATCGACTATACTTGATTCCTATCCTGGGAACAGATAGCCCAACGCTTTTTGGTGTACAGAGTGCGTTTCAAGGCCACTTTACATCTGAATCCTTTCAAATTTTGGAATGAGTCATTACGATCACTCCAGATTTATGTCATAAATGTAAATGTCTTGAGTGCAGTCCAAATACCCATCCATTTCCTCTTAGCTATTTGTAATAAATAAGAAAAACTACATGATTTATCCGGGAAATGTAAAACGATATAAACAGCTTCAGTAAAAATGTTTTCCAGACAGAGCTTGCATTTAGGGTCAACTGCTTGGAAAATCGCTTATTTTTAAAAATTCACTTGTTATTTTGTAATTTTGCCTACATGAAAAAACTGTAGACTCAGTCGATGCTCACGCAGACTACTAGTAGAAAAACAAGCCGTTGGGTATCGACTGGATGAGGGTGCGCGTTTTTTGCCTCGCCAGCGCTCGCAGTGGCATCAAAGGTACAGTTTGTTCTCATGAACTCCATCCTTCACACTTGCGGCGACAGCAGAGATGAAGTCTGTTTCGTTACCCAATGGATTAAAAGCCAGTACAAAATTAGTTTAATGTTTGACAGAGCATTTGGCGATTTTGGTGTGATCTTTTGGAGTCTACTGAGGACATGCAAACAGAGTGATGCAGATTTATTCGCTTAGGCTGGCAGTTGCAATGTTTGAAATCCGATTGGACAATGCCCTAGATGATGGCAAGTGGAACTCCCCAACAGTATCCCTGCAAGTAGATCTAAACACCTCCGACTCACGGACTGTTGTCTGAATAAAAAAATATTGGCCAGACACCGGAGTATGGACCACATTTACCTCAGGTGGTCTCACCCTAAATTTCAGGATCGTTAGAGTTAGGGTCAGCATTAGATTTAGGCCTATGGTTGGATAGGGGTAGTCAGCCGTTCTAGGCGACCTGCACACCATTTGCGTGGGTGTGAGAAGGCAGACTGAGATAGCCGCTGATTTGAGCCCTGAGTACATCTCACCACCCAGTACGTCAGCCTAATTTTAACCCATCATGACTGAGTTAATGACATACAACTGTATAAAACACTTATAAATCACTACAGACACTTTGAGAACTGTAAAGATATTAAGACTTCCAGTTAGTATAATATTCTCGGGGTTCTGATACTCTCCTGACAAATTCTAAGGTAACTAACAACAAAAGAATGCCTTCAACCATTTGTCCACCAGTCTTCAAAGAGACATATGATGCATGTATTTGGCTAGGTGATTTGATAAAAGTGCGGTTACTTGGTCCTCACGGATTTTTCACGAGACGGTATAGCTGAGGATATCTGTATGTGTAACCATACAATTCAATTATGAGAAAAATGCATTTGCGCCATTTATGCGAGAAGAGCGAGCTAGGGAGCCTCTGAGTTCCACATTATGCAAAAACATAAATAATCTTCAAAAATTTCCCATGCTTGTTTTCAGTTGGTTCAGATACTACAATAATGAATAAAGCGATTCCGGAGACAGTGAAAGTGAATATTGCGTACAGATGATTACGCTGATTTACCCACTGGTTCAGTTTAACTCATCTTTATCCATCCACTATCAAGAGGAAAATTGGAAGGTAAATTCTAAGCAGAAATATGACTCTTGTTTTGGAACGTTAAAAGATACTCTGAATTCTAAAGTAATAATGCTAATGCTTCCCCATCCAGAAGGAAACGACTTGAAAATTGATGTGCCTTTTAGCCCTAGGATGGCCAGTCGGATCAGAGTAATGTCCAGCAGGGTTAATAACCCAACGAACTGCGTTTAGAGCGCTGTTGACGCATTCAGCCTTAGCATCCGTTGAGACGTACCCTCCTTCCACAGATCGCTTCACTAATCTGCACGAAAAACGAGTTAGGTTCATTTGCAGTCTACGGAAAATAGCAACCACAGACTGCAGAGTAGCGATCACCTACTGGATTCGTATAGAGCAGCCCCAACTCCAACGTCGCTGGAAAACTGTGAAGCTAACGTTTTGTTGGACGAATCGGCCCCCTTTTTCTACCCCTCGTTCTACGTTCTTTTTTCCTCCTCAAATAAACCTTAGTGTAGTACGCGACTTATCGTGTGACTGAAGGTTGCTTCTCGATAATGAATGCCTAGAAAGACGGCCCTAACGGTCCACAGACCAGACAGAGTGCTGCAGTCCTCGACGTTCCGTCCCAGGCAGCCCATAAGGACACGAGTGAGCTCTCTGTCACAGAACCTCCTTCGAAGTCGGACGTTACACACAAACCAAAAGCCGCATAAAGAGCGCTGGGGGACCTTTTGAGGAGCAGAACCCCTCGCAGCTGTGTCACACAGTGATAGAATGTTGGTAAAACACGTTTCTGGGCCCTTAGTTAGTATCTATATCGGGAGTACGGTATAGTATCTTTAGTATAAATACAATTTATAGGTAGAATACCGACTCATTTTTTTTCTGTCTCTTTTAAGTCCAAAAAAATTTCTTTAGGATATTTTCCACCACTGCTCGGTTAGATCTTATGATATTACAGTTGGTTCAAAATATCAAATAACGGTCTTCCAGAGAAAATGTTTCGGAGTTAACCTTCTACTCTTAAGGATTTGGCATTAAAAGGGAACACCAACACTGCTTTCAGGAAAAGTGTCTTGGAAAAGTTAGATTAATCGACAGTGACAAGCAACCTGCCATCTTATCTGATAAAGCATGCGAAAGTAACGAAATGTCATCGGGTTATCAGCTGAACATAAGGGAAAAAGGGTTAACTCTAATTAAGTGCGTATTGTGTACTTCAGCCGTTCACACGAGTAAGACTATCACTTTAATATATGAACAACAGACGAAACGCTCCCAAGGACCAATGGGGTAGATGCAAAAAGTATAAGCCCAGATCCAGACAAAAAGTCATACATGGGGTATTTTACAAGTTTCAAGGCAAACCAAACAGATTTTCGGGACTCTTTGAAGCATTTCGAACTGTCCCCAGAGCATTCGACTACCTCTTAACTATGTGTAAACTCCTAGATACAATCAGAGGTTTTTGATTGTTTACCTAGTTTATCGTGAAAACAGAAGTGTATAACTGTAGATTTTCACTCTGATGATTCAACATATATATATGTTTTTAAAGAATTTCTACCTACACCTGGTTGAATTTGTATCAGGTTACTCGAGTCTAAGGTTTTACTAATTGTTAGGAAAGCATTTGCTGCATTTTAGTTCGACGTCCCTCGCTTAGTAAGCATTAACAAGCTTATGAAGGTGTCAAGCTGTCTGTTGCAATTTATTTTAGATAGATACTTGTAAAAATATTGATATATATGAATAAGGGTCCTTCCACGAGTCCTTTGAGAAGGCTGTCAATCGAATGGCTTCCTTTTGCTACCAGGGTAACAGAAAACTTAAAGAATTCAGTGCATTATTTTAAGCAATTCGACGTTGAACTGGACGCTATTTCTAAGCCTACCCTTTTTCTGCTGCTTAAATTAATATAAACCTTTCCACTAATAACTAAGAAGTAGCCAACTGTAAATAAACTCATTCGCAAAAATGAATTTCTATAGAAACCTTGCTACCAAATGCTGTTTCCTTTGATGGCTTTCCATTTAATTTTATTTGACAGCAGTAGGCCTACGGCATTCGCTTAGGAATACTTTTCGGAGAAACTCAGATTTATTTTGGGACAAGCAAAAATGTATAACCTTTTTATCCTTCTACTTGCAAATTTTGCGCCATCGTCCTAGGATCTCTCACAGCTGAGGCCACATGATATAAAATGTAAAGCGAATGTGCAAAACGATGGCTGATTACATTTTCTGGAATGGACAATACCATCCAGGGGTTTTCGGAAAAATATGACAAATCACCTTCTGCCCATCATTATTTTATTGCTTTGTATGCGATTGGTACATTTTAAAAACACAATCAAAATACTCTGCAGCAAGGACATTTTCAAAAATGATGCTGAGTATTAATAATTCGTGGGCCCGGACACTTTGTACTCTTGGGCCAAACACTCCTTTCCTCTGATGCAAAAAGTCCAGTTTATAGGAACATTCAGTCAGTAAACGATCCTATGAAATGCTATCCGAAACTATGTAAAGGGTTTTCGGTGAGAAAAGATTACGTATGTGTGATTGTAGCATTGAATAATCTGCAAAATCAAGTTAAATATTCAGGGCATGAAAAGATATAAGCATTGTAATGAATGACTTTTCGGCTACCTGCAAAATTTGCGATCCATATAAAGTAACCACTCAAGATATTCTTATTTTTTATTGAATTTTGATGGTCTTACATGTAGTTTATTTTATTTTTAAGTGAGCATAAACAAAACAACAGTTTAAATTCATTAACCAACCAATTACGTCTTTTCCTGACTTCATACCCGGAGAAAGAGTAAAAATTCCTTTAAAAAATTATATTTACGACCTTTTTTGAGATCGCGTTAGACAAACATCTTTAACGTGGCAGCAGTCCGCATCCTGATGTTCCTTATGAAATATGCAGCCCTGTTGGCATTTTTTAAAAACTATTTTCAGCCATATATCTTGTCATCGTGATAGATTTGTAAAATTCATGAATTCTTCCACGGAACGTATGCAGTTTTTAGATGAAAAAACTTAGACGAAAATACAGCCGTGTTGGGACATCAAATTATCTGGAAACTCGAAGATGTTTAAAGACATCAATGTGTCTTTTATGTGAGTGGAAAACGTACATGCAAGATTTTCACTAAATGAGTACAAGAACGATATTTCTGTTTAAGTATTCTCCAAAGTATATTGGACTTCATAAGAACATCGAGCAGCAGTAGGAAAAGGGTATAATATAATGGCATTCACTTTAACAGCGTGCGGTCAAAAAGGAGTGCACCTATCAGCTAACGTCCCGATGCATCCGAAATATCTCAGAATTATTACGCCTGGTTTTGATCCCATCTAAATAATGTTTCCTAATTAAAAACGCGTTTTTTATTATTGGTTTTTGTTTTGCGAGACCCGTCACTAAAGGCAAAGATGGGAAATAGTATTGTAGACGGATAGCGATTGCCATGAAAACGTCAGAATCAACATTTAACTACGATCCTCCGCCTTACATTCAGTCCACAAACTCAGACCGGAACACTATTTATCGCAATTAGGCGTCTTTAGACAGTCTTCGTCGAATAACTAGAGAAAATATTCAACGTTTCGACCTAAATGGACCCTCATGATGGTATTTGCAAAGTAAAATGCATGGTAGGGTACGCCTTTTTATTTTGTCTTAATAGGAAACCTCTCATTGAATAATTACACTAAGTTAAATGGCATGTGTAAACTTAAAGCATTGGCTACACTCAGGTCTTATCCTTGCTGTCATGTGTTCAAATCCCGCAGATATAGCTAATTTTTTTCGTATGCGATTCAAAACGAATTGTTCAAATTCCGCCAAAACACCTACAAAACTCGGAGTGTAAATTATATCAAAAACCTTCGGCAAAATGACGCAATTTATTTCTCGCTAAGCTCCTGGAGGTGTTTTTGGGTCACGCCATTTCGAGATTTAGGAACAGTAAGGGCGTCACCGTTTTTTAACAAAAATAGCAAAATATAGAGCATTCGAACCCTTTAACCATCATCATTGAAATAAACTAGCATAACAGATACAATGTAAAATCAAACCGTGGTTGATCTTAGCCGGGTTGTGCATGTGTTATGACTTCTTGAAATACACCTCAAAGCATTCACCAATTTTTAAAACAGACACGCTCTCCCCCCAGTAAATCGCGTTCTAGGACATCAGAACTTTTGTTTTATTACACACAAAAATAATATTCTGCTGGAGTAGGCGTGTGATGACTTAAATAGTTAAGGTGTCATGTAGCACGTAAATCCTATGTAACGTGTGCGCCCGTAAAATAGGGAAACGCTTTTCAGAATGAAAAAACGTCCGGCCATCCGAACAATTCCCAACGGCCGATTCAAATACTGTGCAAGCTTTTCTGTTCATAGGAGACATCGCACATTGTGGCCAGTGAAAACTCTTTGCTTAGCATCTTGTCTGCTTTCAAAGGTGTTTGCGTTGCTCATTATTTCACCAACCAATTTGTCCCTTAGAATTAAATTGTTTCTTCCCTTGTATTTTTAACCTACCATTTATTTTAACTATCTGTTCGTAACTGTTGTTTTGCCAATCCTGGTTACAGAAATTTTTAGTCATCTTTTTAATTTCAAACGAGATGTTGTAATGTTATGATTATCCATAGAACACTTGGTTTAGGACGTTTTCACTAAATGATAAGGTATTTGCTGCAATCTGAAAAAAATTTTTTTTTAAAAACGTTTCTGTAGAAAATAGCATGGCAGGAAACTGGATAGGTTCGCACAAGAAAACATTTGTTAACAAATCTCCTGATATATCACCGGACTTTAAGATTCCTCAAGTGATTTAGCGGAGAGCGGACATAATATTTTAATTCAAGAATGAAGAACGTTGATAAGTTATTAGGAGACACTTGACACATTCACAAAGGGAGGGATGCGGTTAGTGAACGAGACTGAAATTGACTGTACGAATATACCAATGCCGCAAAGTCTTTAATTAAAGTTGAAAAAATTTAGACAAGTCCCTCTTTGTCCAGCTTGCTTCCAAAGACCGAGGCTTTGCTGCTTAATGAACAGCTATGAAAAAGAGAACATCGAATTATAAATCAAAACTATCAATTAATGGTAAATTCGAAGATTTCATTTAGGATTTTCCAGTTCCATAAGTATAACTGGCAATTGTTCTGGTTGCCCAGTGTATTTTTTCAAATAAACTAGGCTTATAATCTTACCAGAACTATAAATTATAGAGTTAACTGTAGACGGATCCTACTCGCAATTGAGGTCCAACCACTTAAAACAGACAATTCTACTTTGAATGAATTAAACCATATAGATAGTATTGTGAGTTTTCCTTGACCAATCATCGTTTCCGTTTATTTAATTTAGCTAAGTTTCTGCGCCCAAAACTTAAAGAAATTCTAACGATAGTCTACAGACCCAACCGTCAAGGTCCTTTTACTTTTAGGCAGATATGTGTCTGTTTAACTAGTACTCTCAAGTTTTTAGGGCAAATATGTATTCTGTACATGACGTTGTCGGTGAACTCTTTATGATATTCTGTATATGAGAATAGATCTGAAATTTGCAGAGGTTCCTGATGAAGTCAGGAAATGTAATTGTGTAGAAAAAAAAGACGGAAGAATGAAAGGCAGACGTTTTACATGGCCCAATGATGAATTACACTCTAGTTTTTCAATGGCCCATTAAGGATGCTTGGGCCACCAAACTAAATAAATTTCTTTTTGTCAAGAGTATTTTTTTACTAGAAACACTGTCCAGTAATCAGTAACAAATGAATCTTTTGCTACCATTACTTCGCATATAGTAAGCTTTTCACATATAACAGGTTGCATAAACCGTAGCAACAATAACAGATGTTCAGGGTTCATGCCCTGACACCTTTAGGCGTATAAAAATCCTTTTAACTGAGTAAGCTAAGAGCTCTTTCTATTTATGCAAACTATGTCGAACTGTTGTGCAAAACGGACACAAAAACGTGACAAATGATTTATTTTTACGTTTTGCTTCTGTCCGATTTCTGGTTGGTATTTGATATTTACCCTTCTGTTTACTTCTACGTTCCCAAGTGGTCATTGGATCAGCAAAATGTGTTGCGATGAAACAGACTGACATGACAGGAAAAAACGTGCCGTCAGGCAAGAAGTCAAATGTATCCTGTGCCATAATAGACGTGTCTGGCGACATTTTGCGCTATAAAGAAGCATGTTGAATGTTTATCTGTGACTTTAACTGCACTATACCGCAATGCGTTTTAAAAAAAGTCCTTTTCTACCTATCCCTTCCACAATTTTGGATGGACAGTGTTTTAATCCGCAGTAAATTAGTTTTTCTTCCGAACTCTAAAAATATCTAGACGCAATATATTGTAGTTATAGTAAGTCTCTGTTGTGGGAAAAATAGTTTAGTCGTAGATCTTGAATGCCAGTATTGAGTCAGAGGAAGACTTGGGATGCATAGTCTCGGAGGCCGCGATGAAAAGTCTAAACAGTAACTTAGTCATCCTCTGAGCTGCAAAAAGAGAATGATAAATCGATACAGACATCTGAAGAGCACTAGAAGACCAGTTCGGCGAAACTGACAACATGAAGTATCAAAGGCCGCAGCGTTCGCGCCAGACTCTCTCAAGGTCTCTTGTTCTGTATGAATTCCTAATGCCTGGCTTGCGCTCTAACAAATACTGCTCCTTTAAAAATAAGGACTACATGGAATTTTGAACACGTTTAAATTAACATAGGCTATTTTGATATTTGCTAAGAACAAAAAACCGATTGAACGGACAGAAGGACCCTTTGCAGATGATCGTTGTCAAGAAACTGCAAGCACCTAGTCGAAGTATTGTTTTAGCTTGAAAATATTCGCCAGTCCAATCGTCTTCTGTGTAACATTAATTATTCTGACAAAGGAATTTGAGTGTTTAGTTCAGTAAGGGCATCTATCCGTTAATAACGTAATTTGGGAGTGTGAATACAGTGAGTAGTTGGCACGGATGCCGCATGGAGGCCTTCTGAGACGGAGTAGTGGGGGTTTCAATGATATCAAGACTAAGTATTGCAGCGCCGTTGAGTAGAAAGCCGGCGTCCCTTAGATCCCACGAAACGCCCGATCATATCCTATCCGGCTAGTACTAGTCAGCTGTGTCTAAATAAAGCCAGGAGTGTTCCATTTGGCTCGAAAATTATCATCAGTGTACGAACTGGACTAACTTGTCCCACGTGGAACGCGCACGACAAATGCAAACAGATGTGCATGGAAATGGATGTTAGTATTTATGATAGGATTTAATGTTTAGTTTCACTCTGGATAGCAGAAATCGCTTAGCAAGGGCTGTGGGTTGCGACCGTCTTGAAAGTTCGCTGAATACGTCTGCTTCACACGGTACATTAAAATGCACGTTTTTTACCCCTCTAATTCTACAAGCATATCGCAGGCTACAAAATATTTTCCAAGAGGATCCTATGGAGCATTCGCTTTTCTCAAGAGGGACTATGCGGAGAAGGTTGAACCTGTTGGTCGTACGTCCGAAGCGCACCATTACACTGTATTTTAGTGTACCTAGCGTATTTCACCTGGTCATTTAAAGTATAGTACTAGTCATTTGCCAACCAAGTTCAAACATCAAAAATCAATGCCTTTGCCCTTGATGGAATATTTGATATTTGTATAGCCATAATAGTCTGATGAAGAATTACCGGAAAGCGATTTTTTGTTATTACAAGTCCACATGATCAAACGTTGGCTCTCGTCTATGTCCATATAACTGAAAACCGGATTAAATATAAATCCATGGGCCTTTCGTTAATTTTTTTTAAATTACCGCAGTGAGATGTACTGGTTCACCGACAGTCCTTGGTTACGAACATAGAGCCAGGCAAAGTTCAGCGACGGAAAGTGTGAGAAACGGCGATCTTTCATGCGGCCTTGGAGGTTTTCCCACTGCAAGAACTTCACTCGCATTTTAGTTGTGTCATTATTTGTGAACAACGTACGGCAGATATTTTATAAAGATCATATAAAATTAAGGGAACGCAAGCAGTAGAACTGAGTAAATAAAACGATGCGTGGACCTCGATTAAGATATGGCGAAATTCATGGATAACATGGACGCAACCCAAACGATCGCTAGTTACACATTTTAATACATGGGTTTACAGCACCAAACTGATATGACAGATGTCAAACAGTTCTGAAAATAAGTTGAAATAAATGAGGTTAAGATCTTTGTCATTATTTGTTTTAGAAAAATAAGTCGGAAAATTTATCGGCACATTCCTTTGGTCTTAAACAGTATTTCTTTCGGAAACATTGACTTATAGTTAATTCTATTAACGTAACCTGTCTTCACCCTATAAGAAATTGTTTAGCAAGGTCCCCACTTACGAAAAAAGACCAAATAATTAAAGTTCAATTGCCAAAGGAAGCCAATAACGAACTTAATGATAAATATGCTTAGTAAACACAGCGCAAAGCCTTAACCTGACATCGAAATTTACGCCTTATATATTATCCGACTGTAACTTTATTCCGAATCCTACAGTTTGTACCCAGCAATAACCCTCCGAAATCGAGAATATTTCAAGAGGAAGATAAGAATAAGTGCATCTCAGTAAATCACTTAAAATTTTGACTTAATGCACACAAGCTGCAAATAAGCATTCGATATTCTCTGCTGTACAAGAAAACATGGAAGTTGGAGGACATTGAAGTGCGTGCATGAAAATATAAAGGTTCGACTTATTACACTTTAGAAAATAACCCTGTAACAAATGACGTCGTGCAAATATTCTACGCAAATTACCCGTTTCCCCATCTGTTTAATTATAGGCTCATAAAACTCCAAATCCTGAAACCTATTTCTTAGGTCAGTCTTTTGTTTTGTCCACTATATTCAGGAACAACCGCAGATGGTCTTATTACTTTGGATCAGTTCAGACTACTGGAATATGTCATTACTCTAGAAAACAAGACGATTTATTTCGTTTTTTTGAAATTTACCAGCATTTGTTGTCTTCTTCTATCTTCTCTGTAAAAATCCCTTTGTTCTACAGTAGACACCATGTCCTGCATTCAGCCCATCGCGTTAAGTAGTCAGAAGTAACAATTTACTTTTAATTTGGCGTCGCGAAAACAATACGGACTCAGGCGTTTTGGCATTTACAGATTACTTTCTGTGCGAGCGGATGAAACCTCAATTCGGGGCAATTCGGAGCAAATTCTGTTCTGAGCCGTATATTAACCGCGTTTCTGATAGTCCGATACAAAGGCCCTACAAACTTTGTGTTTAATCATTATAACCTAGCAGGTTCAATGTTCCGCACCTACACAAACATCCTTTTGAAATTAAGAACATGACAGACTCCTCTACCCTCCTGAATTACGAATCGAACTCATCAAAATATGTGAACAAAACGTCTCAAGGTATGACAAACGTCCTCTGGACTTCAAATGGAAGCAAGTTACCATTCACGGGAGGTTTTATTTTACTCGAGAAATATGAAGTTTTACGCTGGCACAAGCAAACATCAGTCTATAGGAAACAATGGATTTGCGCAACAAAAGGGATTAGGGTGTCTGTAGATATTGATTAGAAACAAAACAGGAATAGCCATCTCAATGTCCTCATTCACTTTTAATGACAATTTCGATCAAGGCTATTCGAGGTAGGGATGGACAGATAGTCGTCGCGTTTGAGAATTTATTTCCCTCCTCAACATAAGTACTTAACTGCACATTTGTTCTTTGTTTCCAGTGTTTTTTCCATCTTAAGTTTTTTTTAAATATTAACCATTCTTACATATCTTAAGTCATTTCATACGATATTCAAAAGACTCCTCTTATTCACTCTGCCCAGTCACTTCGTCTTGCCCAACGTTTTGCAAATTTACAACAGGACACGGTCTAGAGAGAGAAACTTGATATGAATTTACGAGTTTCATGGAAAGCAGCCATGTGTTTTTCGAAAAAGTAACACAGATAATGAACACTGGTAATTGTAGTTTCTGAAGAACTTGACCTGTCAATAAATAGAAAAGCTCTATCTCTCAGGAAACACAGATATGGTTTCCACACGGATATTGTGGAAATATTGCGCTCCCAAAATGTGCCCATACGTGATCTTGGTAAAAATGAGCTGTTGTGGTATATGCAATAATCAGTATGAATGATCACAGTTATACTTCAAGACTGCCGATCTAGGACTTGCATGTATTAAAAACACTGACTAGGAGCAAATCAGGTGCTGCGGGTAAATGAATGAAAACGATATGATAATATTTTGGCTGAGGACGAGCGAAAAAGCAAGTGATCAGAGCAAGAGTGAGAAGATAAACAGGACTGGAGAAAGTGTTAAAACGGCTGTCTGTCCTAATATCATACAAAAACAACAGCAGTATCCAAAATGCGAAATTGGCTGACGAAACAGCAAAAGGGGTTTATCGAATAAGGCATGTTTCAGTTCATCGGAATACAGTCCACTCAACATGCTCGCAGTAGAAGAAGAGGTTCACAGTCAGATGAATGTAAAGGAGAAAAGGAGAGGATGGGCGAAAGTACGCGCATCCCAGGTTCTTGTTGAAAAGAAGACAGAGGCGCGATCTCTGGGACGGTAGTCTTACTAGCCCGAGCTGTCGAGCTTAAACAGGATTTCATCAGAGGCTGTTGATGTGCAGCAACGTGTGAAAAATTATACAGTAGTACCGTGAGTGTGGGATGGAGTCTGAGGGCGGGGGGTGCTGCACCCGTAGTCAGGTCTTGTTCGCTCCGCCTGCTCCAGGATGGTCTCATGGCGTGGTGGCCGCATTTGCTCTTGGGGGCGATGTGAGCCGTGCCACCCACTTGAGTGGGTGGAGCGCGTGATAACACGGAAGTAAGTCAATATTGTCTATTGACAGAGTTGGTATTTAACACCCACGCCTCCAACAGTACCCTCCCCGTCTGGTTGCCAAGCCGCGCCAGAATCCGCGTGATGGGAAAGTCGAACTCATGGCCTTCCTCCGGCGTGTTAGCAGCGACTTGAGAGAGTGCGCCACCTATCCGAGCGGCTCGTTTGTGATGGAGTATTCGCGAACTGAGCCGTCGTCCTATTTGGTCAGCATAATGGCAGGGATAGTTAGGGCACGAGATTTGATGAGCTACCCCCGCCAGTTCACCTGCGTCTAGCTGATCTTTCATCTCCATGATTCTAGGGCACATCGATGGATGGGGGTCAATGCACATGCCTAATTTTCTCTGCTATGCGTTCTGTGGCCTTGAACACATACGGTAGCGAGTGTCGAATAATTGGCGTCTCTCCTCCGTTTGCCCGTCTTGGGTGCGTCAGTATGCAGCGATTGATGAAATACTTTAGGTAGCCAATCTTTACCAATTGGCCCCTTAGATGCCTTAATCCCTGTACTCTTCCTTCGGGCTCACTACAATGAGCTTTTATTAAATCAAAGAGCGCCCTAACGCATCTCGGTTTGTGCACCGTCAGGTGTTTGCTATGATAGCTGCGGTCATGAGTTGCGTTGGTCGCCTTTGTATACACTGTAGTTGTTAGTTTATCATCTGGCTTGCGCGTGACGAGTACGTCAAGGAAGGGTAATTTCTCGTCCTCCTCTTGAAAATTGAATGTCTGCGAAGACGCTGTTAAACAGGTCTTGTATAGCCGGCAGTTAGTCCTTTCCGATAATGACGAATGTGTCGTCCACGTAGTGACGCCAAAACGCAGATTCGTAGTGGCTGAAAACGACCTTTTCCAATTCTTGTAAGACCAATTCCGGAACCGGGTTGGATATTGGGAAACCCATGGTTGCTCCTTTGATTTGCTCGCATCTCCTGGCAACGAAGGTAAAAAAGTTCGTTGGCGGAATGCGAAGAGCTGCATCAGCTGTTGTATTTTTGTGGGTCTCACCTTTTCGCCGTACCTCTGTTCGAGCCGTTTGTTTAGCGCATCACGCGCGAGGTCTGACCAAATGGACGTGAATGGTGAGACATCATCGAAGGATAAAATAATTTGGTCGGGTCCAAATGTTATTCCGTGAATGTTGGCAAGGAATTGGATGACCCAATTGATTGAAATCTCAGAGCCATCTCGAAGAAAATTGTGTTGTCCTGCCGTCTTTCAGGGCAACGGTTGGCCGCAGGAAAACGTCAAGTTTGTAGATTTTGGGTAGTACATAGAACCTGGCTAGTGTAGTATTGAATACTAACTATTAGCCGCCAGCAAGTATCAGCAGTGTTCATGACCAAAAGGCAACGCGGATGCTCTCAAGTTTAAAGAGGAGGCAATGAGGAAACCGAAGTTAATCGAAATCCCCCCACATTCTGTCTTTATGCAAGTGAAACAATCAAGGCAAGCAACACAATACTACCAGAGGGTCAAATTTCTACGGTTAAATTGTAATTTCAACGTTCTCGCTTTAATCCAGATCTGTAGGGAAGATCGCACATGAATGTGACGCAGAACCCATGACTGTGGAAAACTCTGACCATCCTGAAAAATGGCCTCGGCCTTATTACGTGTCCAATGAAAATAATGGTAGGCCCATGTATTGAGTAATTTTCACTTCATTGGCCAACATCTGGACCAAACTCATAGTCTGTAACGAATCCGATGAAACTGAGGAAGCAATTAATACATTATTTGGGCCCAGATTTTACCAATGCAGATAAGATTCTTTTTGTGGCTATGTGGCTGAACGAAAACTATCTCCTACAAATTCAGTCCCCTGTTCATCCACCACATTTGTTAGTCGCTGGTTCTAGATTTGACTTCGTGAGAAAACCCCAAACGTAGGATGAATTAAATCTATCTTCCGGACACTACGTCTCCTTCTTTGCAAATGCCTTCTTGTAAGTTTTCGCCCCATTGTATTGTTTATCCCCTTGTCTCGGATGAGTAAATGCGACAACAATTAGATTCACCTCAGATGCATTAAGATCTTTTAAAAACACGCCCACTGCTTGGGGATAGGGCTAGGAGTCTTTTGCATATGAGCACATGGGTGATGATGTGGCGAAAGTGCTTTGCTGCGGCTGTTGTATCATCACGTCTCGATAACCTGTGTTTTTCCGGCCTTCATTGCGTAATAATATCTGTCAGTGTACTTGCATGCGTCTTTGACAGAAGTCAAAGGCTAAATACGAGCAGTATATTCCGTAATATGCATTCTTGACCAGCTCTCCTAAACAAATTAGTATTCTTAATCTCAACCTGGAAGACAGGAGCCCCGAGTTCTGATGATCGAGCACCTGAATTATCGTTAACTGACCAAGGATTCTGGGTTCGAATCTTCAAGTCATGCAAACCTAGGAGTAAGATACAGCTGACTGGTAACTGCTGACGTGCAAGGATCAGTCGTCCCTGTCTCCATTTTCTTTGTTTCCATTTATTTCGAAACAGTACTTGTCGCTTTGCAAATGATCGTGAGGGCTCAAGATAAGACGTTAAAGCATAACGTAGCGAACAGCATTCGTTTGTTATGCAGTTCGTTGATCAACCCTTTCACATAAAGCTAAGGACACCGACGGAACATTTGCTTTCGATATCCCGTTATTTTGTCGGAATTATTAGTCCGGTATAATGTGGGCGGTTCATAGTTTCGGTTTTATGTGCATTGATCCTCTATCTTATTTTAGTGTGCTTTATTACCTGGGAACAGTTAAGCCCCGTCAAATTTACCGTTTGGATGTGTTAAGATAACACACTGGGTTACCCACCCTTTTGACGGCATGTACTGCTTGGGAGTTACAAAAGAAGTGAGCCGACATCCTTAATCTGTGATCTTACGTAGCATTGCCGATTATGATTTCGTCATTCTCGGAAAAATGTGCTGCGACAAGGCCCGAACCCGTTTGATGCAGTCATTTGAATGTGTAAATCACGTCTGATAAACCCCTCACTGCAGGCATGAGAAAATAATGCAAAAAAAACATCCCACAACAAACAGATGCGCATATTTCACAACAACCGACGAAATTCGATCGGCGTTTCCCACGATGTCCACCGTATACAGCACAACTGGTTGGAAGGGGGGCAGTAACTTGCGCGTGAGTTTGCTCAGAGGGATAGCAGACTTGCGAAGCATCTACGCAATATTTCCTCCTCCGCGCCACCTTGACCCGATGTCATGATAGAATCAAGAGAGGGCGCTGGTGGCTGGCATGTTACAAACCCGCACATAAGCGTGTCCGACCGTACCCCATAGTAGACCATGTCCGCAATTTTGCACAAGAAACATGAGGGTGGCTCGGATCCAGGTTAAGTGAGAGTGCCATAAATGCCAAATTAAGAAGGAAGAATTGCAGCCTAACTCTCCGCTCATTGAGGAGAACTGAGTTATATCGTGGGTTGGCAATCTTTCAAGGCACGGTTTTTAGCAAAGCGTGATAGATCCAGGCAGGCCTGATTGTTAATAGTGAGGAATATGCACTGAGACCGCTTTCTGCGGTTTTCAGACGGGTCTGTCCAAAACACCCAAGAAATCGACTTCGCATGCGAGCTTGATTTTGATCTGATTTTGGATTTCTTATTCCACGGGGTGCTCGGCATACTAACTTACGCAATTGGCTCGTGTTTCTCAGTCTTTTATTGTTTCATTTTCTCTAGCGAAAACACATGTGCTACGCCTTAGAATGCTATGCATGAAAAGGAACTAGAAACGAGATCAGGACCATGTTTCTGCATACATCGTCTTTCCTCTCAAACACATAGACAGACGCGCTTACCTTTACGTGGAATGTAAAAGAAAATAACTGCGCGAGTGTAAAAAACAAAAAAAACGGACACACGAATAAATGCACATACGAGCATTCGGACAAATAGTATTATTTTTAGACTTCAACGAAATGGTACAGAGAGGATGCTGTTATTTTTGATGCAGTAGATCTAACTGGATGGTCGGACCATAATCTACTGAGAGGATATTAACGCCTTGTAGTACGTAGAGTAAAATAGTTTTCCTACAGCTAGAGTGCGGAAATAATTATTCAACAATTTAGTTTCGCCAGTCGACTTAAGAACGGACATATCTACCTTCAAAAAGCTACCGGGCTGTCTATGTCCTTCTTGTCGCTAACAGTGCACTCTACTTTAGCATTTTGCCGATTGTTACTAAATGTACATGTAAAGGAGTTACTCAATCATTAGCGCAATTGCGAACGCCGAATCATTTGGTCTTTAATAAAAATCCGCCGCGCGACAGAACTGTCAAATGTCCGCTCGTTAGATGACCCGCAGTAATTAGGATAAGCGCCCGAAAATCAAACAAACAGCAGCCATTAGCACGGTCTTGCTTTCTAGCATTTGATCCTGTCAACAATTAAGGCTGAAAAGATGGCGCACATCCTTGTAATTTGAGAAGAGCGAGTCATATTTTTGGCAAGACCCAATCGTTAAATGGCAGTTTTTGTCTATTTATTTGCTGAATGCACCTCACGCCTGCACCATGGTGGCAATTTTCTGGTACAGTCTCGCCGCGAGTGATGTTCAAAACCTACTTCATTATGCAAGTCTGGGTACAAGTTCCGAAATTAGATGTCGTAGACTTCATTTCTCATGTAGTTTACAACCCGTGATTAAAAGAAATTTGACCACCAGTGAAGTATTGGATACCACTACTGTCAAATCTGTCCATTTATAGGTTTCTTCGCGTCCATCCCCGCACTTACGCAGTTGTCCTCTTTGCTGGGCATAATTATAAGTACAGAACACTTTTTACTGCTGTTATTTCAGACGCCGTATTCCCGAACGATTTCGAGGGGTCGCGTGTTGAATTTACTGGTCCTGGTGCGATTTCCAGTCTTGCTTTTCGTTATATTAGCTACTACCGGCGATACAGATATTTGTTCACACATGCTAAATGGTCTTCGTTTCTTTGGCATTGATGAGTGCATTAGATAGCGGACACCATTAGCTTAAAATGTAGGATGATTCTTCCTAGCTTCTTTCGTTTCCGACATTTGTCGGATTTCGGACCGGGGAAAAACCGATTAAAAGAGGTAATGTCAGAGAAAATATGCATTTCAAAGGGAGCCAAGCATTTGATATGAATCTTGCATGAAAAGGCTGGATGGCGAATCGTAACGGTAACGGTCATCTTGTGCAGGCATTAGTGTGCGTTCACTGCGAAATCAGATTTTCTGTCGAAAGTTCACAAATAATTGATGACCAAATTTAATGCTTTTGGTTTGTAAAGCGTGGCTGAATTATTTTGGGCAAACGGGCATCAGTCTGTGCTTTGAAGGAGAATTAAGTACAGCTCGACGCATTCATTCCTAATCAAAATAAATGCAAGCATGTACCTCAGGACAACTCTTAGGGATCCGGGAAATTAGATGGGGATATGGAGGGGAAAACAGGATTCTGAGGCTGACAAGTGACCGAAGTGAGGTGACTTGAGGCAGGCCGAAAAGCGGGAAAACAAACAAAACAAATGGAGGGCATATGTGCATAAAAACAAACTCAAAACCGCAAAAGTAAGTTTTTGGTAAAGCAACCAAAGCATTTCAGGCAAAAACCAGAAAACGTGTACTAGAGCGATAATAATAAGATCAGAAAACACCTTAAATAGACCTAGGGGTAAGAAAGCAAAACGTTTTTCCTTGAAAAGGAACCGTCCCTACAACAGGGAATAATCACTTAGGCCTTCTGCGCGGCTTGTTGTTCGGCGGCTTTGCGTTTTTCGATCTTCTCTGGGAACTCACCAGCGATGACGCCTATGTAGGGCGTCTCAGCTGCGGTCATTCTGTAAGGTGCTTCAATTAGATAGGTGTAGATGAGTGGGATCGAGCCAAGTATATCTTCCTCCATGGGTACCGCATAGAGGTAGAGCTTGTAGAATGAACCACTCTTGGGTATACGCACCAGCAAATTAATCAGTTGGCTTGGCTGTTCCAGGCTCAGGCCGAGGGAAGTGCCCTTACTGGTGCGATCTCCTGGCAGTAGCTCATCTGGCTCCAGGACTTCAGGGGACTTTTGTAACAGATATCCAGTCACGTCCTTGGAATAGAAAACGATTAGAACCGTAAACCGATAGGCGAATTCGCAGCTGTGCATGTCAGTGCAGTCGAGCGCAAAAAGATAATATCTTACTGGTTTTAAAATTTTAGGACGTGGAAGTGGCGGATTTCCATCTGCTTTTTTGATTAAGAGTAATTAGGGTAGGAGCATATGTTAGATGCAGACAGCAGAGAAATCAATTTGTCTCAAGAAAAGTTTGTCATGTCAAATGTTCGCTTCTGCAGGCTGTCATCATTGAAAAAACGAGGAACCGATTGGTCGAGGAAATACACCATCCTCCAAAATAAACAGTTAGGGCAATTCTACCTCAAAAGCGTACAGATATGATATTCTCTGAAAAAGCTGCTGATAATAGGCGGTCAACAAACGTCTTTTCTGGGTGGTACAACTTAAACTTCGAATAAACTCTGAGTCAACTAAGAGCTCATACAAATTTAACAACTCTAATTCCAATGTTTAGTTTATTCCCCATATTTCGAGCACTTGACGAAACCACGATTGAATTGATGTCCTAAGTCTTAATCGATACCTTATTGATCCAAATGCGGCAGTCCTTAGGGAAAAGTTACGGTGGATTCGTAAAAGTGCACAAAGGATATAATTAAGCTGTTTAACAAAAATATTTAGTACGCTTTATCTGACAGTGACCTCTTGCAGAACCGTGCGTTGCATTTTAAACAACATTTCAGAAATTGGGTCTTTAGCAGATTCAATTAGACCCACTTGTAAAAAAATCGACGAACTCTGTGAGATTCAAATTCAAGACAGCAAAGCCAAGGCTTGATTATAACCAACGCCCTAAACACTTGAGCTACGAGACCATGACAGAGACAGTTGACCGTACCGGATCCGATGAGCCCTTCATATTTCTCAGACTGCCGACCCGGATCTCTTGCATTTGCCAATCTGAAATAAAGTCCCTGGTAATGTCATTAGAAAACTGTTTCGGCTATGGTGACAGGAGTATATGGATTCTTTTCTTAATGGAGGGAACACTCATTATGTGCAGGCGCCAAGAGGGTTGACCGAAAGAGTAAATACATTTGGCAGTACCCAGCAACACCTGTTCGTATACTGCAGTTCGTATTAAGCGATGACACCTGGGACTTTCGTTTCGACTATTTGGTCGTGTTTCCGCAGGACGCTTAATCGAACATCAGAGATAAACGTATAAGAGTAACAGGCGCCTGTGTCTATATGCCGATGAGTGAACATAGCGGAGTCAGTTTATGGCTATTCTACAAATTATATGTTCAGCGAAATAAAGGGGGAAGCATGCGTGCTAATGGGTTTGCGCTTGAAGGCATTTCCGAACAGATCTTCTGTTAAAAAATAAAGATACATCTGCCTTGTATATTATTTGAAGGGCTTACAGACACATAACATGTGAACAAATATCTGTATGATTGCGAATAAATGCATTAATAATCAACATTGTTACGAATAGCAAAAAATAAGTCACGTCCGCCAGCCGAATTTGTAGCTGAGATAGGTTGGTTCAAATCTGTCCTTCTTTTAGCATCTTTTATATGTGACACCTCCGAGATTTCAATGCATAACAGGATTGAACAGAGGTCACTTCGTTACGCAAATGATGTCAAATTTTTTTTAAATTTTATCCATCGGTCAGAAAAGCATTTTAGTATAGTGTTCTTAAGAATAAAGTAAGATGGCATGCAGAGTGGACTTTCTGAAAGTGGGGAAAAATAAGAGCGGGAGTAAATTGCAGTTTCCCAACGCTGGCCGACATCATAAAATACTGTTCCGATTTTGAAGGCAGATTTAATTAAGGTTTTAACGCTGATTTCTATCATATTTCGGGACAATGATGCATGAACGACGCATTTCTGGCGAAAATAATCCGGTGGCCTATGAATCACTTAACCCATAAAATTATAATGAGTTCGGTTCTGCGCATTATACAGTACACAGTGTGTATGTGGTCGACTCTAGCCTACTTGGCTTAATCAACTATTGACGAAAGGTTTACTGGAAAAATATCCATCCCTATATTTATAAAATATCCTTAGTCTGCGCTTCATGCCAATCACATCGGTAATTTTGATGAGTAATTTCATCTACCCTGAAGGGTATACTTTCAAATTTTAATTATTATTTCATTAGTTCCCCCACCTTCTGCTTTACAGTAATTTCACATAATTTCGCGTTCGATGCATGCCAAACAAGCTAATTCAAAGAATCCGACTCAATAACACTAAGTTACTGCACCAGATTTGAATAAGAAGGTTTTTGTGTGAGCTGTACAAATTAAATTTTAATTAACTACTGTGCAAGTTCTAAGAACGCTAAAAGTTATACTATTTTATACTTTGGGTATAGAGATGTCCAGTTGAGTCCTGTACTACAGTAGCTTCATGCACAATATTTGGTTGGATTTAACTAATTGCAATTTCTTTCGCCTATCTCGCAACCTTCCAAATCCCATTCTACATTTTAAACACATATCTTCCATCAATGGAGTAATAATATTTAGTTTTATCTTACCTACAAAGACATCATTTTGAGCTTAATAAAGATGTCAACTAGTAGGACAAGTCATATTCCCTGTCTATTCAGTCGACCAGTATTCAAAGTTTAAAGCAAACTCAGACAGTTCCATCAGTTCAAATTGTTGCCTTTTGTTTTGCTTCATTTAGTTCTGCTGACTCCTAAAAAACAGTTTCAGCAGGTTATTTCCGAATTGATATTTAATGTTGATTTATATCAGACAATCCTTCGTACGGTTAGTGCTCTTTTGTGAAGTTCCAGCTTTTAAACCAGTCTTATGTATGGGTAACTGCAATGTAGTTGGCTGTTATGGTAAATATTGGCTAATGAAGGAAAATAGTAGGAAGCTGACCGAACACTCTGTTATTCAACATCCGGGCATTTTCTTTTACTAGTAGTGGAAAGACCTAATCTCAGCCTTGTCGCCGAATGACGGTCATTTTATTAAAAACGATGCTCCTATTTGTAATGTCCGATCATATCCAGTATGCAACTTGGACCTAATAAGTCGTTGACATTCTGTTTAGTTTATCAGTATATGTAATGAAAGGTGGTCAGTTTTACTATCAAGAAGTAGTTATCTTCTCAAAACACATCACCTTTGTAACCGGAACGACATTTTATTTGACTTGCAATTTCTTTTACTGCAATACGCATAAGTCGTACAAATGAAAAAACTACGAGTTTTTCAGGGGCTTCCTTGTAGATATGATGTATTACTTTTATTACAGCCCTGTTCAGTGCCACATCTTATAGAGTTTATAACGAAAACTCACCAACTCTTCATCGTCGCTAATAGAAACCAGCTGGCTGATAAGGCAAATCTTTTGTTTGTCCGGAAGTCCAAGCGTGATGCAGAGATCAGCTGCCTCTGGATCAATCTTTTCATCTTCCTCCGTAATCGCAGCTGCGGTCTCATTGCCGTCTCCCTGGGCGGCTACAGATTCACCCTCTGCTCCCTCACCTGCGTTTTCGCCTTCGTCCCCGGTCACCCCACCGTTCACTGCACCCGCCGAACCCATGAAACGTTGGAGGACCTGGGCTTTGCTTGTGGCCTTAAGAAGAAGACGCTCGGATCCCGCCCTCCCCGCAGTCCGCACCCGTACTACAGGATCTGGGTGGCTATAAGTCCGAAATCCCATCTTCTCCCATGTAGAATCCTGGGGTCCCAGTTTCATTGTTGCCAGCCGACTACGCAGGATCGCAGACAGGGGTTTGCTGGAGGAGGCCTCGATTAGGAACTGCCAAACCTGGAAATCGAGAAAAAATATCATTACTTGGGTTGTGAAAAGTAACAGTGAAGTTTTATACTTTCAATTATGACAGTGGGCGCTCGCCGATCAGGTTACGGAACATGCTCGTTCCGTTGTGCCTTGGGGCTCATACTAGAACCGTCGCAGGCAGTCGCACAGCGACTAGTAGAAGACATAGATGAGCTAGAGCCGACAATGGCAAGGGAGACCGGAATGGCCATTTCTGGCTTATTAGCCATCATCAGCCAGTCATACCCAACCCCAAGTGTGGATCACTTGAGATTCGAACTCGGGATCTTCGGTCATGGAGTTTGACGCTCTATCATTGAGCCACGGGCCCGTTGTCGTGTCGGTTGTGATCGGGAATATCAATTATGACAGTGGGCGCTCGCCGATCAGGTTACGAAACATGCTCGTTCCGTTGTGCCTTGGGGCTCATACTAGAACCCTTGCAGGCAGTCGCACAGCAACTAGTTGTAGACATATTTGAGATAGGGCCGACAAAGACAAGGGAGACCGGAATGGCCGTTTCTTGCTTATTAGCCGTCATTAACCAGTCATACCTTCAAGTGTGTAAATTGTCAGGAATAATAAAAAATGCCTTCGTTTGTTCATTTCTTTATATCTTCTAAAATATGCGAGCCTTTAAAAATTTGTGAGTATTATTATTTAAAGGCTCTCGTATGAGCAATAATGTGATGCTGTTTTGGGTGTTTAAAGCAATCCTAAAGAGTTTATAACTAAAATTCATGAAGAAAAACAGGAACGCATTAATCTAACTGTCGGGTATCTGAAATTGACTATTATCCCATTCACATTTTAGCCATCTTCGCAAAAACTAGAAGGAGCTTCTTACTTGCAACTAATTGCGTCTAAATAAAACCTGCCGTGGAGAACACGTGGTTCTGTTTCAGTTAAGCTTCCAGACGGGGAATGCATAAGCAATATGAAGAGAAGCACAGTATTTAACAGGCAACTGATGTTCGTTCAATTGCATTACGATTTCCCAATGTTAAGAACTGCAGTTCGTTTGGGTAAATAGGGTCTTTGTAACCATATGTAAGGATGATTTTCAGTGATTTTTGAAATATCTTAAAATATATTTAAAAAGGTTTCGGAAAAGTCAAGAATATGTATGTATTCTGTTTTAAATTACCATCGTATATTTATACGTTGCAGTATAGCAAAATATATGGAAGCTTCAAATAACAATTTTCAGCATTTCATTTTTCAGTAAGAAATTGGCAAACGTCCGTTTATATATCGCAGACCTTACATTTTTGTCACGTTCAAAAAATATTGATTCATCGAATTGAGGAAAGTACATTACAAGTTTTGTGACATTAAATACATAACGAGAATTAAAATGTTTATTTTTTACATTTCCAGTGTTTACAACCCTGCTTCAATTATTTTTCATAAATCTGTTTAACCAAAATGCTAATATTAACTACGTCTTCACAACTAAAAGATGAAGCACGTTGTTACACGAAATTTGTTTTGAAACCATGTTAGACTTTCGACGATAAGATGTGGTATTCAAAGTAGAGTTTAATGGAGAATAGATCGATATCTGTTGGTCACATCAGTCCTTTTTGGTATGAAAGCAAGACCCGAATGTGCTCATTTGGATAGTTGCTCAAGGGGCATCTATTTACGTGGCCCAGGAGCAACATTTTTTTACCATTGTCGTTTTCGACCGCTTTGCACTGCTTGATGGTTTTTTTAATAATGTGTTATTCATATTGTCCTTAAACGATGACGGGACCTTTAAAGCGGTAGTAATCAAAATGTTGTCTAAAATCGATAAGAAACGATGGGAAATACCGGAGAGCTTGGAAGTAATGTTTCTATCTAAAAGCAGGCTAATTTAAATAAATTCTTATCCGCAAATATGTACACAAATTCCCGTCTTAAAGGTTCACTGCAAAAATATTAAATTTTTGATGAAGCTTCTTCTTATGGAAAAGTAAAATCAGCCTGCAATAAATTCTTAATAGAGGAGTGACCAGTGATGCTCAGAAATTGTAAAATTACTTGCACTCGTTTCAAAGCAAAAAATTAAACTGATAGTGCTTTTTTAGTTTAGGGAATGCTAAGGATGGACTTTGTCTTGTAAAAGCTACCCCGAAACTAACTGGACATAATATTGGCTGACTGGACGTTGAAACATTTGTAATAGACAGGTTGACTAAGTTGCGGATATGCAGTATAAAAAGCCACCGTAAGATCTGACATGCAAACGAAGTATGAGGGACATATACAGTAGATGTGCTAACTCATGAAATGTCAACCAAAATTTTGAAATGCGTTTTCGTTTCGAAAAGATAAATGCAAGATTTTTACTAAATGAGTACAAGAGCGATATTTCTGTTTAAGTATTCTCCAAAGTATATTTGAATTCATAAGGACATCGAGAAGCAGTAGGAAAAGATATAATATAAAGACATTCACTTTAGCAGTGTGCGGTCAAAAAGGAGTGCACCTATCATCTAACGTCCCGATGCATCCGAAATACAACTGAACATTACACACAATGGGCTTTTCCGCCATCCTATTATTTTTGTTGCAACCTACTAGTCGTTACAAATCAGGAACACTTAATAGTTTATTAATAAAAACAGACACAACACAATATACTTCGTCTTGCGTCACGTTTTGTCGCTCAGCGTAAACCGAACTCGAGCAAGATGACAGAAAGGCTAAATAAAATTGCGATAATTGGAAATAAGTAACTGTTTCAGCAAGAATATTCTTAAACCAGTGGGGAAAAACGACAAGCTGTATCATGCAAACCTTATACAACAATGGTCCCGTTTTTATACTGTGAATTATTTGTAACCCACATTTATTAGGGGAATACTCTTTCAAAAGACCTGTCTTCGCAATATCGAAGCTGAAGGGAAATCGAAAATTGAAAACTATGCTTCAAAACTGAAAGTTCCTCTAGTTTTATAATAAGGGCGACTTTTCATTGCACAACGGTGACTTCGGTGATTATCTTATGCTATGCGAGTCGGCATTATGTAAACTTCCACTCAAAAGTTTCAAAATGTTTCTGACTGTGGTTTATATATTAGAAACTTATAATTGCCCCAACGGTATTCTGTGGCCTATTTTGAATATATTTTGTAAATCAACTCAT
Organism: Spirometra erinaceieuropaei; assembly: GCA_902702965.1. Classification (NCBI taxonomy): domain Eukaryota; kingdom Metazoa; phylum Platyhelminthes; class Cestoda; order Diphyllobothriidea; family Diphyllobothriidae; genus Spirometra; species Spirometra erinaceieuropaei. The sequence goes on from CACRXP010000139.1 coordinate 1,123,607, forward strand.
TTTTTAAGCGTATTTCTGATAAAGAGTTAATTATCAGAAGTCAATATTTTAATCTTTGACCCCCTTTTCTGTGTAGCTGCTGTCAAGCCTCTTACTGCCCTCATTTCATCTATAATTTTCCTGAAACCATGTCGTACATTGGTTGTCCTTTGCTTGACTTGATGGATTATAACTGAAAATCCTTTCATTACTCGAAGTAAGTCTTAACCAAATTCATGCCTTAACTGGGTTTCATGACAGCAGCTTTGGATCCGACATTATGAGAGCTCGATTTCATCCGCATTGACAGGTTAGATTCAATTAGATTTAGGGTATTCTGTATAAATGGGGGAGTCAAAATGCAGTAATGTTAATGGGCTGGATGCTAACCAAATGATAGGCCGTGGGTTCATCCGTGTCCGTGGGTGCTGCGTAGACCTCGAGGGCGTACTCTCCTGGTTCCGGCAAGTAAGCATTCAGGACGGACATGGGAACACACGGGCCAGTGCCAGTGAGCACAGATACCCCTGTGGTGGGCAGAGAGGCCTCAATATCACGCAAGAGAATACAGTCTTCCATCTCCTCCGCTTTAACCGACACCGACCGAAGACGGGCCGTCAAACGCGGAATCTTGCCATCCTAGATAACACACAAAGATTAACTTAGTAGGATACCCAAATAAATGTTAAGAATACGAAGAGGTAAAACAATTTTTAAACGATTCACCGCCCAAATCCTAGAAAACAAAGTCTTCAGAGATGTGTAACAAATTGCCGTTTTGCCCTTACAAGGCTAAAACTATGAAAAACGTCATTTTTAAAAAATAATTCGTGTTTTTTATTGTCGCGGAAGTCATCTATTTTATTTTCATCAGTGCCTACTATAATGCATAAGATCGCCTTTATAAGAATACGAAAGTACAAGTAACATGTCATAAAATTGTCAGCGTTGAGGTTATAATTAATCCTTGTAAAGAATATATATTCCCAGAAGTATATGAGTACGTGTAAGTTTTAGGGAAGGAATTTATTATCAAATACAACTTAGTATTTTCAGATCCTCTTTAAGTTAATGAGGCCGGCATTCATTCGATGGAAAATCTAGCCTAGTGTCAATTTAATTTCGTATCAAACGCCATTCACATAGGCGTCCGTTAGAAAAAGCCTTATATATTGCACTGCTGTCTAAACCTTCAGTCATTCGCTATAAGCGGTTTTGGTTTTGAGGCAGTATTTTACACAGCAAAAATAAAGATATGTAGGGGTTTGACAAATTTTTTCAGAAGGGTTGACTGCTTATAGTTCTTTATTTGTCCTTAGTCTCTTGTCATGGCAAAGCGGGATTTAGGCTTTCGCTGAATAGACATTCCAAGTTTGAACAAGAATATCTTTTCTACTTGCTTTAAACAGAACCAAAAATTTAACTTTTTAAGATTTGACATCCTAATAGGAGTACTGCTTTCTAAGTGTTCAAATAAAACTAGAAACAGTTTTAACGACTCACTGGTTCGCTGGCGATGAAGCGTAATTCCACGAAACCTTTTGGACTCTTAAGAAAGGGATGCAGTTGACGGGGCAAGGTTTCCAGACCATACTCAACGGCCTTTTCGGTCGGCCCATAACTAGTCTGTGCGGTCGGCGGGAAGGGCAAGGCAACCGGACCTTCTCCACCCTTTGAGCTAACGCGATATTCACACACGTCAGAGAAGAGCTATATTTGATTTTTGAACAAATTAATAAATTATAAGCATTGTAAGATAAACCAAGTAAGGACCAGTTAATTAGAACAAATACACCACTACATTGCTAGTATCTTTAGCAAAATGATTCAAAATCAAGGAAAAACTAAAAATTTATTTTATAACATTAGGTTCTTGCTCAAAACACATGGTGACATCAATTACCAGCACGCATCTAATGAAACTCTCCCACATAACCATGCAAATTACTTTTCATTCAAAGGCGTCCAAAGTTCATATATTTTTTCTCAGCTCTGACTGAGAACTTGGTATTTCGATTGACTTTAAATCCTAGGGGATGTCGGCTTGAAACCTTAAAAGCACAATCTACCTCCAAGGCTGTCTTAATAAAAAAATTCTTACTTAGTGATTATTCGATAGGTGACTGCGCAAAACGAGCTTACCTGTTCACCTGTATGTCGGGTGTAGATGACAAGGTTATATTCGCCCTTCTTTGGTAAACGGAAGTGGAAGATAACGCAGGCTTCCTCTGGCGAAACCTCGTGGATGCCAAAGCGGGTCTGATTAGCTCCCTAGAAAGTTAAATTTTTAAATGTTGTAAAGGGTGGTGTTACGCATTCCCGGGAACTTTTCATTGTCCAGGTGGTTAAAATCCACAAAACGGAACTAGCCTATAAGACAAACCCACTTAATTTCCTGTTTTCAAAGATCCTTCTTAAAAGGTAAGATGTCTAACTGGTTATGAGGCAATATTTGATGGCTGCCACTGCCAATTTAAGTCTACGCGTGCCCACCATAGACATCACTTACCCTAAAAGATGGCTGGTGTGCTCGTTTAAAAACTGCTTTGGTGGAAATTGAGCCCACCTTAAGCAGGCCTACAATCAATGTCACTTTCGAATGAACCTGCCCGCTACACTACACCCGACAACATCAGACAGCCGGCAACTGTTAAATCAAAATGGTCACGCTGGTTGCTCTTTGCTACCATTCTTTATATTGAGCGTTTGCTGCATTGGGGACTACTAGGAAAGGCCGCTGTGCCATATTTTGATTGAAAAGCACAAACACCACAAGCAAGCTCTATTTCCTATGCGGTTTAGTCGGTCGGTAAATACTTCTCAAAGTTTCACTTTTTCTATCGATTTCTGTTTAGCCCGTCAAGTCACCCCCCTTCTGTCTGAATAGGCTCAACTTAGTGCTGCATTTTGTGTCCTTAGATTTATTTGTGTCCTGATTGGTTTACTTTGATGAAGGAAACTAGCAGTTTTACCGTCAATACCGCAAACAAGTTAGGACAGGCTACGCCTCCTAAACACACGACGACTTTAGAGAGCTGGTTTACATGTCGTAGATCATGCGATTTCGCAGCGCGAGTTTTGTTCTTTCGTTGAAGGATAATCAACAGACTTTTAAAAGGCAATCGTTTCTAAAGGCTCTACCTCATGCTCAATTCAGCCACAACCACTTAATGGTTCCTTTTTGTGCATCGAATTTTGCCTAATTCATTCTGATTTTACCCATATGTTATAAAAGGCAAGCAAGCTTATCACTCCCTGCCGATGGCTGCACGCATTATATTTTATTACAACTTTTTTTCCTGAATCACTTGGACGCAATTCACCTCTTTCTTCGCTCCGCACTTTTATAGAAGGCTTAATCACCTAAGGCCGGATTTAAGACTGCCAAATTTATGAGGCAATGTACACCATCTACATCTGAGCTGTCCTCTTTGCGATGGGCAGATGTTGCAGTACTGTTGTTTCGGTTTGTTTAGTCTTTCTAGAATGTCGCATGAATAGTAGCTGGAACGCTTAATAAGACAATACAAACGGTCACTTCTGATCGCCAATGATCTTAGTACGCAGAAAGCAGTCTATCTGTCCTACAGTCGTTACTTCAGTACTGCAGGTGGCCAGTAGCCGGACACGCCGGTATGAGTGCCAAACCATCGGTAGTCTAGTGGTGTACCATAGGTTAAATAAAGTGAATAAGCGCCTGAGTACTGAATTAAAAGGGGTGATGTGCACGAGAGGATCAAAATTGACTCCGGAAGGCGACCGAATGACTTCGTGAAGTCTTTATCAGTGCGTAGATTTGCAGATATCCTGGTGAATTCCGAGGTGCAGGGCATCCAATATCTATAGGTAAAGACCGCATGTACTGATTTGCAACCAAAAAGACCCTCACAATTTATCGCGGCTCCGAGCGAGTGTGAAGCTACAGTTGTCAAGGCGGTCTGTACTTCAATCTGGACGGAAACAATAGCGCCAACAAGGAGGCTATGATTCACACCAATGCAGAAACCGACAATAACTTCAACCCGCCACATGTTCTCTTAGGTCAGAAGTCACTTAAGGGAGCTGAAAGATGGTGGCAGTTGTGATCATCATTCTGAATCATTAGATAAAAACGTATTCATTAACAAATCGCCACCACGTCCGAGAAAACTGCTGATTATTGCGAATCACCCTGTAATCACATCCTTTGTCGTTAGAGTATGGCCTGTCTACACTTTGAGTTCGCAAACGTACGACGCCAGGTTTTTTGTTAGTACTGGCCAAGTTACATGTTTCAGTACTAAAGTGCTGGTCTCTGTTAACGGTTCGTCAGACCTGATGTCAATCAAGCATATTTTGGAAGGGATTGCGAAAATTCCCATAGCAATATTCAAAAGACCAGTTGGTGGGTATACGTTTGCTTCGATAAATCCTACTCCGGCCGGTATATTTAGGTGGGAACAGGGTAGAAGCAAAACATGCCAGTGACTACAGAAATCAATTTTCGTAACTCCAAAGCAGTCCACAGATTCTGCGCTTTTAAAGGTACTTGATGGATACCCACGCTTCAACACCTAGCTCGTGAAGGCAAAAGTACTCGCGAAGTTTAGCGGGGACTGAATTAAGAGAAACGAGTATCCAAACCATTGTTGGAAAGCGCTGCGACATAGTCGCATAGTTTTTACCACAGAAACCCTGAAAAGACGCCCTAAAAGAAAACTGGAAGATACCCTCGTAACGAGGGGAGAACCTGAGCGTCACGTACGTCAACGTGCAGCCATTCCTGGCACCCTGACCGAGAATGAAAGACAAGGATTCGGCAGCTACACGCAAACCATTGGAAGAAAACGCAAAGAAGCAAGGAGTTCTACGCTTCTTAAAAAGTGTGCATGAAGTGAAACCGCAATCACGGCCTTCAAAGGATCTAGGCCGGTACGTATACAATTAATCTTATATGACACTTGATAAAACATCGCTTCCATTATCCTTTGGTCGCAGGTTTTGCATGCCTCGTCGAAAAGTTAGTGCGTTAGAATCAGAAACTCAATTCGAGAACTTCTAGAACCGAACCTACGGTCCACTGCCAGCTTCCAGAGATAGTATCCAACATGTAAGATCAACACTAGTAATTTTCAGTTCTCAGTACCTTAATAAGGGACTAAGGGTTCGGGGATTGCTGACAGGCGTCGTTATAATGAACAGGTCGGATTGTACAGCGAAGACATAGTCCAAATTATCAGACCGGAAGAATTTCAGGAAGGCAGACAAAGAAGATGATTGTACAGATGAAATAGAGGCAAAACTGACTGAATGCCCAAAAAGTCTCCAGGCAACGAGGTTTTATGAGCGATCGCAACCTCTTGCGACCAGTCCGCCCAAGTATTCCTTGACTGCATGGCCTACCTAAGATCCGTAAGCACACCCTGCCAGCCCGTCCGAATTTTAAACATGCGAAACTCCCCGTATCATCTGATCTGGACAATACGCGTACTTCAACAGTTTTGTGCTCCCCCAACAAGGACAGAATCTGGTCCGGTGTTTAGCGCAAAGGTCAGAAAAATTTATCGTGCAGATCGCACCGAGGAGGAGCTTGGAAAGACTCAGGACTTGCTTCGCGAAAACGGGTATCCCGACAAGTTTATCGCAAAGAATATTTCTGAGCGAGCGGAAAATCCACCACACTGACTGTCTAAAAGAAAACGCTGTTCTTCAAAGTTCTGTTTTTAAGAGGACGATTCGACCGAACTCCTAAGAAGACTCTTTGCTCAACCTGTTTCCCGGTTGTGAGAGTTCGAAATCTATGTTTGACTAACCCTACTTTACGCCGAGAAATTAAGCATAGGTTGTCAACCCAAACCACATCAATATGCACCTGCTCGTTTACTTGCTCCTGCGGGCAGGTTATTTTAGTCGCACGAGTCGGCGCCTATAAAAGAGAAGACGATAACTGCTCCCGGCATGGCTGGGAAAGGGCCAAACTAGGAACATAAACAGCGCCGTTCTCGCGCATGTTGTTGATCAAGGCCATCGAGTGATTTATAAGGCTCCATCTAGGTACCCTAAGCCACTGTGCCAGCGCGTGTTAGCAACAGCAGAAGTGCCCACCACCAGGCTACGAATACCGATCTTGTGCGCGCAGAAGAACCATGTTCAGGCTCCGCACCTACTTTGGTCAAAGGTCGACTAACCCTACACCTTTCCGCGCCCTCCCGCTCTCACCCCGTCCGTGGAATTTACTGCTACTACCTCCCAGCCCCATATTTCCACACCCCGCCCGTGTTTAAAGACTCCTCTCATTACTGAAATGTTTTACCCCTACCCCATTCCCATATAAATATACTGGCTGGAGAATTTGTTGAACTTAAATGCTTGATCGCCAACTGGTCTTCTGAATATGTATAAGTCGTCATTCACTAAACTTAGCATTAACATGTATTTGGGTCATCTGTGATGCATAGTTGAGGTATCTGCGGTTATTATAGCGGTTATTATTAAGCTTGCATTTCAACCGCAAACCCAAACAATTACTAGGCTTCTCTGCCTTCGATAACCTAGCTGGCCAAAATAGCAGAAAATGATCCAATTCACGTGACTCAATTGTCAAAACCTCAGCTACCTCGATGATATTCGAACCCAGGAAAGCAAGGAAAAGGCGTGTGCACAGCCAACGCTTCAACCGTCTGAGCTGCGTCGCGGTTGGCTGGGCGAGCAAGATGACCCAAATGTAGTTAAGCGCATGGCTCCAGGTTGGGCCATTGCAACACAGGTGGTTAAAGCGTTGGCTGTATTCAAATTTTGTCCTTTCCGTCGTGGGTTTGAATCCCACCGAGGCAGCATATTTTGTCCGCAATATGGTCGAACGATCTATTCAAATCCGCTAAGAATATCTAGTCAAATGATCTATGCTGGTCATACGGGTAACTGTATGGTCAAAACGACTGTTAGTACCAATATTTAGAACGAGACTACTCTGAATACGCATATCCTGACAGTTCATCTTGGCGGGTCCAAACAGCTGCGTGAATATAAAGAAATACTCAGCTTCCTTCCAGACAAGGGTTTCAGCCTTGTAGTAATGTACAAAGGTGGATGATCCTTTGATGATTGTGTCAGTCTTCGCTGAAGTATTTCAAATAGAAGGCAGAAGAAGAAGAAAACGCGGAAGTGTAAGCCCATTGCACGAAATGATTTCAGATTATAAAAAAAACTAAATTTCCTTTCGAAGAAGAATTTCAGTCACTTGGGCCCTCTAGCACAAGCATTCCGAGACTTCGTGGTTTGTGCGGCATTCACGAACTTGCATTCCTGTACGCAATTGCTAACTGACTGGTCGAGGCAATTGGGCCAACGCGATGAATTGCCACCGCATGGCTTATGCAACACACCTGAAATCGAGGCTTCCAATCAAAGTACAATATTACGTGTAGGGGGTCTCGACTGTTTTCTCTAGCATTCCCCTCACGATTTAAATAAAGTATTCATGGGACAAAAGTGCTAGACAGGATTTCCTTGTTGCTACACGTTTTGTCTGTAGAATGATTGTTCAGTTCAGGTATGAAGGGGTATGGCCAACAAAATTCTCGTTACAACGATCACCTCATTTTCTGAATTCGAAAAGTATCGTTTCACTCAGTTGCACAACATCGCGGTCTCTTTGTTCGCTATTTTGATGACATTTTCACAATAGCGGATGCTAAGCCTGATACAGACGACATACCTGAGTCAAGTCTTGCTGCGTGAACATTACTGGGGAGTGTCCGTTCATTCTGAAAGCCCTCTAGAAACCATTCGTAAAAGCTTCTCACGCAAAAAAGGTAAACGCACAACAAGAACGTTTTTATAGTTTTGTCTCAGTAAGTTGGAGTCGAAGTATGACCAGCAACCTAGCCAACTGATATGAAAGAATATCGCTTGCACATACGTTAGACAGAGAATTCGCCTTCTAGAGAAACGCAATATAGGAAAATGCTTTATCCAAAAGTTTATCATATGATAATTGGAGACTTTGAGCCTCCTACCACTGCCGAAAAACGATAAAGTTCAAACGCGTCCCAATAACAAACTTTACATACTCCCCGAACTCAGCACCACATAATTATTTCCCCTTTACTTTTCATGCCCAGACTTTCTCCAACGCTCTGTAATGTTCCTTGTTATAATTGATTTCCTCCTTCACTGAGCTACCCTGCTGGATATTACCATTCAGACCTCTTGATGAATAATTCAATAGGCCCGATTGATGACCCGGACTTTTTGAGGATAGTGAAGAGACGATTCATCCTTTGCAATTAGAATAACAGTTTGTCTATAGCCTTGGTAAGTTCCTCCACAAGGACTGCAACCATAACAGAAATTAGAAATCAGCTTCTTGTAGGTAAGTATGCAGAATAGGCGTTGAGCGTTTTCACACACACGTAGCAACGGCCAATGTTTCGATTAGGATGCTAAGTAATTTTCTGACGAGCTAATAAATTATACAAGGGCGATACAAACGTAGCACGCCCGAGGAAGTGTGTTCAGTCCGTATTTGTTCACGCAGTTCCACCGTATGTCATTCCATGGACAGCAGACAGGTAGGAGTTCTAATTGCACGCTAATCGTTTTAGAAGTTTTAAATTAACTCAAAATTTGTTTTAGTCCGGCATGCAAGGTATTTCATTATAAGAAAACAAACCTGGAAGGCATCTTAACAGTAAACATTGTTATGTCTCCATGTACTGTTCTTTTAAAATAATTAAAAATCCTAATAAGCAATATTAATCAGTCAACCCTTTTTGTTTATGGATCGCATCCAACTCCTATGACAGTTTTTACCCTTGTGTATTCTGGTTGAACCCTCACTCACCACTGTCCTCCGGCCACCAGCCCATAAGGGCAAGTCCTCTCATTCATTTAGTCTAAAATAGGTAATTACTGTCAAGGCCAAATCAGAAGAAAATACTGAAGTTTGCATGATTAACTTGTTGGTCATCAACACGATAGAACGCAAAACACTTAAAAATGAGGATATGCTGTGACAGAACTGTGTAGTTGTTTGCTAAACGCCCCTCCTTTTTCAAAAAAACAAGCGGTAGATTAAGCTGTTGACGTACTTTTACTGATGAAGTGAGTTAACCTACCGTATTTACTCTCCTGAAGATAAAGAAGTTACCTCACTAGTCTGCAGTTACGGATATTTTGTATAATACGAAATTGTAAACTAGGAGCATTTAAGTAGTAGTCCCCACCGGACACCTCCAAAACGACCTCATCTTAAAAAATGTCCATCATTCACAGACTGCTGCTTCATTGAACCCAAAGGAAATGGCTTATTGACACTAGAGTTAAAGGTTCCTAAGGTCATAGTAAACTGCCAGATCGCAATTATAAGCATGATTCCACGTAAAAAGATCCTTACATCAGATACATTTAAATGACTTGTGCACCGCTAAAACTTGCTCTAAAGATCTATAATGCCTGCATCGCCTGAAAGAACCCAGCAACACATTCGTTATCACCCAAAACTCAAGTCAGTGGAATATTACGACGAAAAATAGCGACTCTCTAATGAGCGTCCGTTACTCTTTTCCGAGGGATGACTAATTCGTCGGAAGCTGATGTTAACGCTGGGGTTTGGAACAGCATTGCACTAAGCAATCGTGGTCTGTGGAAGGTTTAAAGAGAACGGTGAATAATAAAAAGCTACACCAAGGTAACACTTCCAGGGGTTTTCCGAGTATGGCATGACCGTTCAAGAGGAATTGCCGACTAGATATGTATGACCAACAAAAGAATTGGAATTGTATTAATGAATAGCTGTGGAAAACGCGAACTTATTTGCGGTCGGGTAAGTGCCCATGGAATGGAGGACAACAAAGACGACTCACCAATAGGCATTCAGTAAGAATGAACTGCTGGTAGTTGAGAATTGACCACTAAAATAACTTGAACGGGGAACCATTGAGATCCTAAAATTTTGTTCAGATTGGCAACGTTGGCCTTGAAAACCTTGTCTTTAACTGAAACACTTAGACTCACGAATGACATTTAATGGGTGGAGCGTTTGGGCAAGTGACAGCGCTATCCGATTATATGTAAATTGTCGTCTACCCCAACTTGGACACCTGTTCTGTTTGCCACAACTTCCTTCTTCCGCAGCCAATCTTCTTCATGTCATTTTTCGAAAAAATGAACACCCACTCAGCAATAAATTTTCGTTACCCTCGTTATAATAAAACACGTGCGTTCAGAAAAAGATATGCGGAACTCATGGAATAAGGAACCATTGGCATGAAGTGTACATTCATGTTTGCGTTTTTTTGCTTTAATGTGACTGAGGCAAAGCAGCCATTTTTGCAAATTCAAAGGGTTTCCTAATTTGTCTATTTCATTCTCTGTTCCTAAAAAGCGCCTAGACTGCAAAATGCGTCAGTCGTTTTTGTTTCTTTTTGCTGTTTTCCTTACAGTATTATCACACTGTTTTTTCTCTTCAGTGAGCTTCAAAGCCAGCGCCATGCCTGCAAAATAGACTGTTCATCCCCTTATTTTTCAGTTAAAGCAACATCTGAGCACACATCTGCGCAAATGTCATCGTTTGAAGAGAAGTCTGTGAAAACACAGAATCATCTCACACCTATATGCAGCTTCACAAGCGTACAGAGAATCACGACAGCATCCAACCATCAATCTGTGTACACGGTCACAGAGAAACCCTATCCAACTACTGTATGGTCACGGGGCGATGTTCGTTTCTTAAAACGAATTTGGTGGAAGGATTCTCTGGGAGGACTGATTTTGCGTGCAAATACAGGCGTGGCCGTGACTGTTTCGTCGAGAAAGCGTGGTAAATCTCTGCCAGCACGTACGCGAATGAACACGCAAAACGGTAGGGTGAATCATCGACATATTGAGGAATTTTAAGGGTTTTCTATTCGCCAGTTATGCGTGTACGTGCGTGGTATAGGGTGCTGTAGTTGCACATAATGAAAGCAAGTTGGTCAAGTTGGATATTTGGGTATGGAAAGCGGACTGGCAAGTGGGTTTGCGCCCGCAGTCTTCGGTTTCAAACCCAAAAGTCTTTTCTTCGGCTGTCACTTCCAATGTTTTCTGCCACCTTACATACTGACTGCTCGACCTTCTTGACCGACTGCGCCCACTGTATGGTCCACAAAGGGTGAGGGCAGGGGCGATGACTGGAGCAGGGTTTCTTTTAAAATGATAGCAGAATTGCGCTGCATCGCCCGCACTCCCTCCTCCACTCTCAGGGTCTGGTGCCAAGGCGTAGCCAAGAAAACCTGAGGCGGGTGGGGGCGCAAGCGGCTGTACACGCACTGAAGGGTACCAGCACACTCTCCTGTCCACAACAAAGACATGAGTAGGATTTTAACCAAAAACAACACCAAGAGCATCGACTGGCGTGACCGGAGCCGGCCGTAGTCGTGTCTCCACACCCTTGGCGCTTAGTCCCTGGCTATCTTACGCTAATTAATAATTACGCACAATTTAATCCTTTAATTCATAAAGCAAAATGGACTGACTCGCGGTAGTTACCACGCCAAGCCCATAATAGGTGCGTCCGTTTAGAAACAGCCAGTCACTCTAAATGGCATATCAAAGGCCCAAAGCCATCAGAGCCTCCGTAGCTTTCCTTAGTTGAATGTTTATGCTCCTTCTATGTAGATTAAACAGGATTTGGAATTTTTAAGGCTTATTGGTCTAATTGTATGAAGGCGTTCCAAAATAAGGCACAGACGAATTTTTTAAAATAGGGAACACTTACTGGTGTTTATCTAACAATTAGCTTATATTTCAGCCAATTGTGTTTCGAGAGCAGTTCTTTGTAAAATGTCCAGCAAAACTTTGAGAGATTCAGGAAACAAAGTTTCTAATTGGAGAAACAATAAGGTATTTATGAAGCAGAGTATTTCTCTCGAGGATATTGTTCTCAGATATCATTTTTATCACCTGACACTTCATTCTGTCTCCGTTCTATCAAGTGATGCGCCATCATTAGAACGGAGAGCAAGAGAAAATATCGAAAATAGACTTAAGAACATCCACTAAAGATGGTCTGAAAATGGGTCTACCCTACGAAGTACTGATAAACTACCGGACCAAACCGTTCGTTAGATTTTTTTATTACCATTCGGCGGAGTGGCTACTATGAAATCATGTAATCCGTTGCCCATAGCCTTACTGCTATCCATTTAGAAGCTACAACCTTATACAACGGCAGAGCAGCGTAAAACTAGCGTGCTTAACGAGTGCACTGCTAAGACGCGGGAACAGGCGCCCTTGCATACAGGTGGCCTTGCGTTAAATTCCAGGAAGGGTATCTATTCTCGTTGCCTAATTATATCATTTACCCTAACCATATTCATCCTTGTATTAAGCACATGGTTACATGCATTTAACGGGATCTCTATATTCCTATACTTCTTCACTCAGACTACTCAGACAATTTACCAGATTTATACTTGTGTATGCTAGTGAAGAACTACTAAATGTAATGCACATTTGTTTGCCTACGCGGAAAAGATCCAGTTGCAATTTTCACTATGAAGTAGATAAAGATAAACTGAAAGTGTACACATATATTCACACAGCGATGGACACACACCGACTCATCGGCTTACCGAAGTCAATAATTCCAAAAAGTGTGATGGGGCCCACAAAGAGTTAACCGCCTGTCAGAAGAAAATCAGGGAGACCTTAACAGCTGCAGGATGGTGACTGAATAAGGGGTGTTTATGTCAGTCTACTTTCATTCTCTGCGCCGCCCCACTTTTTGCAGTTCTTTAGTCAAGTTCCGCAACCAGACTGGTTCTTGCCAGGATGAAGGTACTGTACTCATAAAAATGCCTAGCATTCTTCAAAATGGAAGTCCGATTTAAGTGCACCCATAAACTGTGTGACTAGACCCCCTTACTATATCACCCCTTAAACGTGTCCTGTTTCACTCAAGGTACTTAATGATGTTTTGATGTATTTGGTGATCTAGAGTACTGCGTCGTTCCTAGCCTTAATTTAGAATTTCTTAAAAATTATCCACCTAAGGACAACTTTTTTAATTATTTTCTCACGGAGTGCACACTGGCCCTTATTTCATTGGTACCACGAACGCCTTGGGATTTAAAATAAAGATACAAGGTTGAGTCGTCTGTTGTAGACGGTCTGGTAGATTACCTACAATAAACTTCCCTCAGAGAGTTGAACAACCATCGTTGTAGACACCTGAGTTTTATTTTTTATTGTTCTACTTAACTTTGGCTGCTAATTCCAGTGCACTAAAATGTTTCCGTCCGAAAATCGAATTTACCAATTGTCTATACTGATTATGCCATTCGCCTATGCATGCATAGGCCCGCCCGAAAAACCCCGAGCACCACCTTTCCCGTAAGACAGGCACCTTTGGCTGTTCGTGTGTGTTTGGGGTTCTACACCCGACCGTTGCCAAAATAAATTATAAGAAATTTGTATCCCCACAATGGAATTGTTGATAGAAACCATAGCTACCGATGATCCCGGAAATTTGAAGCACCTCTGTGTTTGCACTGTCTTTGAATATATTTCAAATTGCACTCAGACTCAAACCTGATATTTATTTCGAATTAACATCTTTATTGTGACCAAAAACGTCGAAATTAATCTTGCGGTTTTTGGTGTGTAGAACCACCCCATCTTATCCATAACTACGTGACCGTCATACTCTTAGTTTCTTAAAGGACATTAAAGGCGATTTTTTTACTAATAATTCTTTTTTTTAAATTTAAAGCCCAGCAATGAACTGAATTGGCGCAGCTCCCACTGAAGTTAATACATAACACAAATATCTCAGGTTAACAACGGTCCCTGAAGGGCATGTTGAATGGGGGATTAACTTGACAGTGAGCGTCTTAAGAAAGGGAACAGTAGATAGAATAAGCCGTTTTATTTCTGCCACCCAAACTGAGCCACTGTCTGTATGTTTGTTTACGGTGCTCTGAGGCTCTACTTGAACTGTTATTTAGAACGCATTGATAGTCAACGTGATCTGAAGAAGCTTGTCTATCTCAAATATGCCGGCCAAAATTATGATGTGTTTTCAATCGAAAATAAGTATTAAGGTGGGGTTGTAAGATTGTTTATCACATACCATAATTCTAGTGAATTTCAGTCACCTCAGTATTCCAATGTTTTGAGTGAACTCCTTTACGCCCGTCGACTAAAACCACGCTCGTAAAATGTGATTACTTACATAATACGGCTTTTACATTGATTTTCGATGCTCTCATATTACGGTTGCCCGAAAATTAATGGCTTTTTACATCATTATAAAATATGAGTCAATCAGATGTTGTATCTCTGCTGACCGATTTCCTCATCACTTTCTATTCGGCTTTTAAATGACAATGTCACCGCAATATTCACGAGACTACTGAGTCGGATCCATGTTACCCACTAGTGTGTCAGGTTCAACTATCCACGAACATCTTCAGGGAATTGAGAAAATGCCAATAGGGAATTTTGATTCCGCTCGAGATCTCGCTTGATATTCGAACCCACATTTTAACATCTACAGCCGTCTTCCATCGAGGAATAACATCTTGTCATTTCCACATCGCATTACTGTGTGTGATAGAAAATGTGTTCTGTATCATTACAGGGAACGAAAGGTCAGTGGTAACCGTAGGCAAGTGTAAAATCCAAAACCAGAGCTTACTTTTGTATTTTATGAAACATGAAATGTACCATTCCTTGTGAAATACCGGAATGTGAAAGAGCCGTTAGTGCAGATATATGTTACAAACAACCGGATCCTGTGCAAAAAGCACGCCCAAAGTGCCCTGCATTTGTAAACGGAGGTAATTTTTATTTAATTATTTAGCATGGCAATGCAAGGTCACAGGCCGCAAACAAACCTAGATAAAATAATATCTTTAGAATGGGAGGTTCTGTCACATCTCACATACTCAACTAACGTAACATTTGCGGAATTCTAGTCGTCTCGATCATTAGAACGCTTTTGGTAAACAATAATTCAAAGACGAAGGGACCTTAATAATGATTCTTCAGAATTTTTTTGGAAAAAAGGTAGATTTTTTTTACCTGGTATTAAACAATTTTCTGATTGTCGGGCAGCTTTTTTGAAAAACGATGGTGAACCCAATTTGGATTCAAACTGCTCAGAAAAAAATTACTTACACTTGTTTTATAACCTTTTGGTGAACCGCAGCTATTATCCGAACAACCTACTGTATTTAAGCCTATTTTAGTGAAAGTTTCGTTTTTGTACTTCATTGGTAACGAACTGCATCTCCAATTTTCGAATTTGGCCTATATTTTCACTTACGCCCAGAGTCCACAAACCTCCTGACGTATACTTTCCCTGTAAGTAAAGTCACTTATGATAAGAAAATGCAAACAGTCAGGTCACAGTTTACCCAACGAAACCTAAATCATCGCCAGGGCTACTGACTATGGAAGGCGCGAGCTGCCCAATTCATTGTTTCTGGCCTCGAAGTTCATCAGGAACCGCAGCGATTCTCCCCATCGTTTTCCTCGAAGAGCAGTTAGTCCTCGGCCGTTAGTCACTTGGATGCAGTTGAAGAAGTTAACTTTGCATCGTGTCCGGACACGTGGGATGAATACACAGGCGTTAGTGCTAGCGATGTGCGTTTATCGATCAACGGCCACCTGTAAATCTTGTTCTGTGTTTTTCTGCTGCATTTATCCGTCGCACTCTCGGGTGAAACATTAGAGAGCCAACCCCGAACTTCAGCTGAATCACTTCTTATTTCTGATAATCGAACTTTCGTTTAAGCGTTTTCGGACTCACAGCCCTCCGTGTGCAATAGCAAAAATCAGATAATACGCAAAACTGCAGATTAACGTACTAAGGTTGCAAACTGTGAACGAGGAAGCCATTAGATGTCTTCTTACACTTTAAATATTCGTTGTTCTCATAGTTTATATCTTTACTGTCAGCATTACTTTAACCTCAGTAATTCTTTCGACGTTTTGACTTGCTCGTGCTATTAGCTCTAGAAGGGGAAAATAGTCGCCAAAGCCAGTAAATACTAAATGTTTGTGGAATGCTAACTTTTGTCTCTAATCTTGGGCGTTTCGACGTAAGATTTTTCGCAGTAAATACGGCCATCTGCGTTATAGTTTGATTGATTAGAAAATCGCATTAATCGTTAAAAAATAATTAAATGTTGACAGATGAACATGCGTCTGTTTGCCAAGCCGGACCCATGCGTAACTCAATATTTTGCAACTGTTCAGCCACTTATTACATAAATTGCAGTAAAAAGGAAAGCTGAATGAATAAAAGGATTCTTACGGAATCAATATTGCCGAAGCCTTCGAGATTTAGCTGGTAAGTGAACATCAGTTTGCCCACTGATTCCGGTTGCATTTTTAGCTTGACAACAAGATTCGTTTCTGCTGGGATATAGCCTTCCTGGTGAGAGAGAAAACTGAGACCGTATTGGAAGAATGCCGGTTTTACCAGAGGCCATTCCGCGAAATTCTGCAGGGGAAACAAAACGTTTTGCAACGGTCAGCAATAGACCAATTCTATAATTAGTAAAATTGGATCATTTGAAACGTCGAATCCTAGTTGCTCCAAATTTATAGCCTGGTTATGTCGGACGCAGTGTCATTGCGATCTTATTTACTTCAAAGCACGAAACGTAAGATATGTAATTTTTAGGCGATGTAAATTCAGCTCAAAACTGTCCCTTAAATTCTAAACGAAAGCTAACGACGTTTCCGCACTTAGAAGAATTAGAGGAGATACCACCAAAGCTATTATGTATTCATTTATACCTAAGACAACCTGACCCTCATTTTCTTTTTTCTTTGGAAACACGGCAAATATAAGCAAGAAAATCGACCTTGAAATTGTATCAACTACATTTATCACTTAGGTCTTTCTTATTTTTAGAAAAATCGCTTTAAGTAATCTTTATGAAAAATATGAAAGATTTGCTATTATACGGTTTTGAGCGTTTGCAATTGAGTCCCCCTAACTGCTGGACATCCATAAAGTAAACATATTTTTAATGAATTTCCTGGTTTAAAAATCCGCACGGGACCGATGATAGTATTGCCAGCGGTCACAGACTTTATGAAGAAAATAAGTGGCGGCTGCACCCAATCAGCACACATGATGTTGATCAATGACAAAATTCTACACTACGTAATAAACCAATGTTGTTAAACCATGTTTTTAGTGAAAACTTGGTGAACTGCATTTGGTTAAAATAGGGCAGGTAACTACTATTATAACAAACAACTGAGTCAAGGTGTAGAGTGGCCGCGCTCGATTAATAGCTTGAACTGAAATGGGACGCAAACCATAAACGGGTGGCCTATAGACCACTTCTAATGTAATAAATATAGACAAAACGGGCACTTTTACCGATCAAGCCACTGATAATGATCTTGGGGGTCAGATGGCTGGTTGAGGTGGATAAAATATGTGCAAACCCCAAACGTTTTTCGGTAGAGTCAGTAACGTGATGCAGCAAGAAAGTGCCGTAGAGAGCAATTTTGCACTAGATTATGTATGTGTTTAGCATGCTACACATACGAGTACTAGGAAACGGGAAATATCAGTTTATTTTACCTTGGCACTGGCCAGGGACGAGAAAAAATGATGCCCTTTTTCCTTATTTTCACCCGAAATTTCTTCCGACAGCATAAAAAAGATTAAACTGTAACATGAGTTGAATGAATGAAACTACAATTAAAAGTTTGAGGCTTGCGAGTGTGATTCTTTTTTTATACGTAACGGTGTATTGGGAGATTTTGCTAGTTCTCGATAAGTAGCACAGCCGATATCGATAAACGCAATTCGCTACAGTAGCCGCAACTATCACCTTCACTGAAATATCCTCAGAAATACCAAGGGCCACTTACCATACACAACTTTCAGGAAACCCAAGGAAACACTCACGAGTTTACGAAAAGTTTGAAAAATTGAACCACATTAGTAAAGACGGCTTTGTTAAAATGCTTCGAACTAAAGAAATGAGAATTACTAATTGCCTACTTATCGCTCTTGAACGTGGGTTTAATTTCGTTGCGTTTTAACTATTTCTTTACTTTTTATTTTCCATAAGTACACTGTGGTATAAAAAAAGTGGGCGCGTACCATGTAGCCAATCTTGGGGTGAAAATTTAAAGGTATACCTGAGGTCTTCCGAATGTTCGCTTCCTTGGCTACAGACAAGGATATAATATAATTTCGGCGGATGAGGGATTTTTCATCTCTTGAATACATTCGGGTTTGACAAAGATAGTTTTATTTAAAAGCTTTCTCTTTCCAAAAAACCTATTTGGACTGGCTTTTAAATTGCAAGGTGTCATAATAGAGTTGGAGGGCTTTAAGAAGAAAATGGGTCAGCCGGATGCACCCGTGCAAATCCTAAGACCTCATAGTTACTGACTTCACGAAAGTCCTTAAATGAAATTTAAAACATATATTTAACCAGAAAGTCTCACTACGTCAATTCATTGCTCACGCAATGCTTGGCCGGCATAAATAATGAAACATTACGGTATTCATGTGGCCGGTTTCAAGTAAGTTTATTACCAATGATCCGAATAAGATAGATGAAACACAGTGCAGTATTGGGATAAATCGGTTATCGCAATACCATAATTGCTAATCTTATGAGCTTAGGTAGTCGAGGCGTCAAGTCGACGCACAGGTTCATCTTTTGGACGCTGTTTGTAGGTATGCAGGCCAACCGAGCGTTTTTCCGAAGTAATTTGCACCTAATCCTGCCCCACTGTACGCTCATGTTTACTTAGTTCATTCCGATTAGCAAAAGTCTGAAAGCCCCCATTAATTGCAATAACTAAATATGTGTAAATAACTATCCACGAACCAAACTAAGCAGTTGCCAAATCTTTTCGAATGTTATAACAAGGTAGAATAACGGAGATTGAAGAGGACAGCAGTAATGAAGGTAAAATATTAGTATGAAAGTTTTACAAAGAACGGCCTACAGGTTGTGATTTGCAAACGGTGGATTTTTAATTGAACATGTGTGAGAAAGCATGTGACTGCGAAACAGAAAAATAAAAATAGACGTTCAATGAAAGCGCAAAATTAAGCTCACACTGTTGAGATCTTTCAGCAAAAGTTAATTAACTGAGCAAAATGCCCCTATCAATTGACACAGTGGCATGTCGCTTGCCATAAACTACGACGATAAAAAATTACTTTGTCTCAATACTACGGCTAATCTTCCCATGCCAAAGCTGACATGCAGTTTCCACGATGTTCTAATAATCTTGCAAATACTGAGCTAGATAGTTATAACTTCTGCAAGAACGTAATAAAGCTGATGCACAAATGTCAATAGGTCATTTTAAGTTTACGTCAGACCAGATGCTTGTGACTGCCATTTGTACGCGGGTTGCCTCTGAGGCGAAAAATATGTTTGTGCATGCAATCCTACGTGTTTCGTGAACCGATCGCTGCTTGTTGTAATCCTTCTGGAAGAGCTGGTCTGCCTATTCATTTGTTCTTATTGGAAAGGGGTATTTTTAGCAAAACAACTAACAACACATGAAAGGTCAGGTTTCGCCTACGCTGAAAAGGTTGGCATAACGGTATATTTTGAAGAGAAACGATCGGTTGTTTTGCAGTGCATATTCAACTGCACGGGCACGTGAAAAATTCGTTATACAAAATGCTGATGTACTGAATCCGAGCCAAATTTTAGATCCGTAACGGCAATTTATGGGTGTCAAAGGCCTTTCAAGAAGTGTGCGCTGCCCAGCCCTTTTTAACCATTCCTTTTTACTAGTTGTTTAAGGTGACTGTTGTTCAACGAAAAGTCAATACCAAAAACAGACAGCTAAGGCTTTTACAGAGCTTGTTAATAGAAGCCTTCTTATCACTAAAAACCCCAGATAAATTACAGATAAATTTTTGCAATTAGAAACCGGAAAACAAATTTGGGTTTATTTTTAATTTTGATTTCCATCAAGGGCAACTAGCTGACTGCAAATTAAGCTGACTTTGGGCTACTGGAGATATTTTGCGCCTTTAAGGCGGTAGTGCTATAAATACAAAAATGGCCGTTCTTTAGTAACTCAGTGTCCGAACAGTAAATAGGGATATGCAACTTGACATTCAGTTAAGTCTACATTCTCATCTTGTCTAGCGGATTATTATATTTCTACATATCAGGGCACCCTATGTTTGTTGTAGCTAAAATTATTCAGTCGTAAGTGATAATTTTTTATACCTTTTCTCTTTTCAAAAGAAACTAAATGTTGATTCCCCTCATGATATTTTCAACGTGACCGGTATTGTCTCTTAAGCAAAACTCTTATGCACTGCGTATCAGTTTAAACTCGCCGCCAAGGATAAAGAGAA
Organism: Spirometra erinaceieuropaei; assembly: GCA_902702965.1. NCBI lineage: Eukaryota > Metazoa > Platyhelminthes > Cestoda > Diphyllobothriidea > Diphyllobothriidae > Spirometra > Spirometra erinaceieuropaei. The sequence continues at coordinate 1,143,927 of CACRXP010000139.1, forward strand.
TTCTTTAGGTTTTTTGTGTTCCATAATCAAACATTCACTCATGCGGTCCTGGTAAAGGTCTTGTCTTGTGCAGATAATCAAGTGAAATCTCCTTTCAATAGCGTTTTTAGGCAGGTTTTTGCAGCTATGATCGGCCACAGTGCACAGTGAAAAGTGCTACTTCTGACGTGCCTAAATTCGGTACTTATATTTTACCCATTGGTTGGCATGGCCTACGCTTTCGCAATATGACAGCTTTCATGTAAAATGTATGGGCGAAGCAACAGTGGAAAAAGCATTTTAATTGGCTGTGACAAGAAACTGTCAGCTAGTTTCCTTCAACGTTTGACAGTCGTGCACTATCTGGCATATCTCATAAAATGTTAGCGAAAATTTTAAAATGTTTTTTCGATTAGAAATGATTCCAGTTAACATTTAATGAGACAGAGCAAATACTGTTCCTGAAAATCTAAGGCAGCTACCTGCTACGAAGGCATTTTTTAGCATTAGGAATCAGGGCGTACTGCACGTGCTGTTCCCTGCGATTTTTCGTCGAATTCAGTTCTTACACATTATAATCATGCATATTTATTCTATTCCCATCTAGAGGTCAATAAAAGTATGACCTAGCAAAGAAAAGTATTTCGGCACGGATTTACTTGAAAAGGCACAAGATGGGGTTTCGGTCGTTTGGATTTTCGCATAGCTGACAGTCAAGGTTTTGAAATAACACTTATATGTCAAACCTGTCAATAATTTTTATCTTCAAAGTGTATTGCATTTCGGAGAACATTAAAGAGCATAGGGGGTTATGTATGTGAGATAAAAATTTGATGATCTGCTTGTAAAATGAAACATGCTTGATCTTTTGGTTTTTGGAAGCTCAGATCAAGAAACCCTGTAAAAACCAGTATAACGTTAGATAATGATACAAGATGTACAGGGTTCTGTCAGATGAATCACAAATAATTAATCAGGCCGGGTTGTATAGGCAATGTTCAATGTGAGAGAACTCCTGGGAGCGCAATAATGATTGAATTCGCTTGGACAAATTGCAAAAAATATACTCGATCGACAACTTTTGAGGATTACCCCAACTGTCGATCTGCGCATGCTTGTTCTTCTGGTCGAAAGTTAATGCCCAAACTTAACTTAGTTTAATAAACATTGGGACGAGACCAAAATAGCATTGTCTCAATTTACCCAATTTCTATCAGAAGCCTGAATTCTAACAGGCCTTGGCCGGGTTTGGTCTGAAAAGTTATTTCCTGTTTGTAATCATTGTCTCCACGTTTATGACCGGATGATCTGGGTGGCTAAGATCGTTGGGCAATCATAAGAACCATTGATTGGCAGGCCTACATGTTCAGAACTAGACAATCTTCCCTCATTCGGTGCGAAATTTATTTCCGCGCCTCATAGCATTTAAACCCTTTGGCTTCTTGTAGTTTTTATGGCCATACGCACGATTGACACTGCTAATAATTGCGTTCGCTGTCGTGTGTGCAGGTCTATTTTTGTCTTATGACAGCGAGGGTTGCCTTCTTGTGCTAGCCGTAAGGACAACTCTCATAAAATGTTTTAAAAAATGTCGGGATCCCTTTCAAAATAGAAAGACTTACTTAAGTAGTTTCCTGACCCCAGAAAATGTAAAGGAAAATCCCAACATATTTCAATTTTGATATGGTATCAGCTTTTAAATATAATTCTTCCGGCCGCTTGAATAGACCGCACCCAGTTAAAATGAATGTTAAGACACCAAGACTTTCTCTCTTAAGTTCCAATGTCATGCTAAATGCAAATATATGTTATTGAAAACGCACTCAAAAATACATTTATGTACTCATTTATTTTACATCATGTGTCCTTAGTTTTACACGAAAAAAGGGATTCTTTGGTTTTATAAATATCTGTTGTTATAAGGTTTTTAAGGATGCCAAATGTTTTATTTAAATATCATCCCATCTGTCCGACTGATGATGTTCCTTGTGAAATATACAGCATGGTCTACATTTCTGCAGACAGTTTCGAGCCCTACGTGGTATTCTAATAGCGACATAGTGGAATATCCGACTTTCCTTATATTTACAGTATGCGGTATATACTTTGTAAGGCCTAGACACAAATGCGGCAGCCGCCACATTAAAGTTTTCGGGAGTTCGGAGTTTATACTCGTTTTTAGGCATGCAGTTTGAAGAAGAAGTGACTATAAAAAATAAAAATTTTTCTGTGACCTATGTTATATGCTTGAATGTATAATGGCATAAATAATAACGGAAAACAGTGCACTACTTAGGCGGTCATTTCGACAAGTTTGCTTATTGCAGGAGGCCGAAAGAAACGTGTTTGAAGGGCCAACATCTTCGCGCAGCTAATATGCCGTGGGCTTATGCAGCACGATCATTAAAATTGTAATCCCACCTTAGTTATCTCTCCTAACCGAAAAATCGTTTTGCAACTTCCATTTGAATTTAATGAGACTGCCCACTGACTGTAGAGGACCCATAACTTTGTCTGAATCTCTTGCATTTATTCTTACTCATCGTTTGTGCTTGCCTATGATTATGTAGTAAGTGGGTGCAACGGCAACACCATTGCCATATCTGAGCTGAAGTGCGTCTGGTTGTATTTGAATGGAACGCCGAAATTTTGGGGGTTAGTCAGCTTTACCCAGTAATACATGAAGCATCCTATGCCTGTAAATGGTGCCGCAAAACCTTTGTCTCTCTTAATAACACACACAGCTGTCTGTTTTACGGCCAGGACGGTAACTTGTTGCCGAATGACGTACTTCCTTTTGACGGGCCCCCGGGTGTGCCCAAGATATGATCCGACCATGGCTACAAGGTTTACTGCTTTGATGTCCAAGGGGCTTAAACAAACTGGCTCTTCTGGAACGCGTATCGTCTTTCTGTATATAATCTCCGTCCTCCTCGCATGTCGTTCTCTATCCCATTTTGTGTTGTGTTTCTGAACTTACGAACCCGAAATCTAAGTCCTGATCTGCGCAGAAAAATTGTTTAGGAAAATATCAGTCTACTCCAATCACATAAGATACTCCCATTCAAAAAACGTTAGCACTTTTGCTTACCACGATTGAGACTGGAGGGTTCAGTAACTGCCAGCAGTCTTCGAAGGGGTAGTGGGTGTAAATGAGTTCCCGGGGATCGACTTTGTAGTAAAACATATCTGTCTCATACTGCAGGGTGGCAGCCGCCTTTGCCGTGACGCTGTTGGCGCTGGGCGTTGTGGTAATGTTTGGACTACGCAGAGCCAAACGTTGGGCTGCCCAGGTGCAGTCAAAGAGGTACCATGTGCCATCAAGACAGGCCGCATTCCAGGAATGCTGAAGACCAGAAATTAGCGGTGGCAGAGCGCCTGTCTCTGGATGGAAGAGGGGCTCGTTTGGCTGCAGCAGCGGCTGACCGACTTTGTAGTCCACGCTCTTGGCAATGCCGCGCACCGTTACGCAAGGAATACCCGAGTATCGGCACATCGATTCAAAGGCCTGTTAGAACAGCAACAGTCATAAAAAGATAAATATCACTTTATGCCAATAGAAAATGATCCTCTGGACGAGTGACCAGCACAAATATTGTCAGCAAAAAAACTTCTGAAGTCTCTTAGGTTTCAAAGGTCTTCACTTGCAAACGTACTGGGCGGTTAATCTTTAAAGGAGTCGATTGTATTTAAAGATCCACGGCCGTCTGCTGCCGGATGTTGTTGTAAAGCGAATATTCAGCAGCCATTTTATTCGCGTTAACTTCAACCGGCGTTTTTTACAACAGTCAATGGAACAATTAAGTTGAACTGTTTTCACATCCAAGTCAGCAAATGTTCTCTGTATAGCCAGTTGGCAAATAATAGCGCCCACACTAGTGGTGTGAAAGAGCATCTTTGCGAGTTATACACCGTACATTATTTCAAGAGCACTTTCTGCATGTCTGGTAAAAATTTGTAACAAATTACTCTAAAGAACATGTAAATGTCAACAGGGTGTGATTTATGGAGACATTTAGCATAAGCTAAATCAGCAAGTATTTTTCGCATTAAGAAGTATCAGTAAAAACTGACTTATTAAGCGAAATTCATGGCCATCAGTGTTTTACTGCCTTATTTAATCATCAAACACACATATATAGACATTATTCGGATAGAGATTTTTGGCTTTTTAAATGCCAAGTATAACTAGTCGATTCACTCTGTTCATAAAAATTAATTTTCGCCGGACTGCACATATGCCTTCGTAATAAAACCTCCCAGCAACGATGAATAGATCTACGTTAGTGGATGCAAATAGGAATTATCTTCTTATATTCTCAGAAAACGTCCAATGAAACATGCATCTTGGATACGCATTCATTTCGGTTAGGATGAAATTTGGTTTCCGCACTACGATGCTGTGAATTATCGTTAGACCATATTTGAGGTTGTCTCAAGCTGCCCCTAGAAAGATGAAAAGGTTGCAACTTTGTTACTCGATAACCGAAAACTTGTGCACATTCCGAAAGAAGCTCATAATTTTTATTATAATGTATTTAGAGCACTTTAATAAAGACATAAAAATTTCCAAATTTACGGTTATGTGAGAGTGTGTCTGTTTACTACAGTAACTGGAGAAGCCTGAAATGAAACTTCCAACCTTTAAAACTGCCAGGAAATCCTTGCTGCTGGTCCGAAGTTACGGAATTCTAAAAGGCTTGTTGTAAACGGCTAAATTAATTAAACTAGCGATCTATTAGTTTTAGAATAGGATTGATCAACTGGATTCGGATCCTGTTGTTCTACTTTTTTTGTGAACGCTGGCCTTACCTATGTGTAGATTCATAAACAGTTTAAGGCATAGTATTCCACACTGGCGTAGATTGACGGTACGCGTGTCCGACCACAAAACGTAGTAATAGTAGTATTCGAAATGTATACATGTCTGAGATTTTGCTCTCCCATCCGTTGGTCATGCAGCGGCAAATTCCGGCAGGGTTACCTGTTTGCTAGCAAAATTTATCGTTCGGTGACGTTTGGCTTCTTTGATGATCCTTTTTAAAAGGCTTCTCTTGAGAATGAATTCAGGAATCAGAAGAGACTCATGCGTTCGCCAGATATTTTTTAAGTCCCTCTCTGTTTTCTCCAATGAGGACAGCACAAATGAAGAGGCAACGTACTCGTCTGAGGGTACATTGAATGAATACTCTCGGAACCAAGCGCCTTAAAACGCGTTATACCAAAGGCAGCCCAGGTGAGCCAAATGTTCATGTTCATTGCACTGTCCGTTTGCAAAGTTTAGAGGCAACTAAGGCGGTTGTCCTATTTAAAGATTCGCCAGTATCCGTTTAATACTAATGCATGCTCAAACAACGCAGCTCTTGGCTTGATCAAAGGTGTCACAGACGCAGCAGGCCAGACAATTTCCTTGCTCATCAAGAGCGGCAAATTTCCTAACATTATCTTAGGATCGTTGCAATTGACATCGCTAAATACCAAAATAACTGTTTGCCGTCAGTGCATGTGCGGTCAGCTGAGTCATTGAAGAGAACGGCCGGAGTTTTGTTGACTCAGCATCTCTCTATGATAGTGTTAAGAGCAGATATTTGTTTACGTTAGAAGGCACATCTAATGGTCTTGGAAAGTGAGAATTAAATGCACCAGTTATGAGGTTGTTTTGGATGCTCATATAATTGCTCGCTTAGCTTACTACCATCAGATAAATTTGTATCCTCCACAAATTACGCATATTAACACATAAACATTGTAGTGTCAGAAATAGATGATGAATATGACAGACTGCTCCCGAAAACACACTTGAATCATAGTCTGAAAGCAGTAAAATTAAGTGAAACGCAGACTGTATCACACAGTATGCAGGTTTTATTAAAACTGCAATTATAACTGGAGTTTGATCCTCTTCGGATTGCAAAAGACTAAGGAATAAAGCGTTTTGTAAAGAAATGAGCGAAATATTCTCCCGTGTCTAGTTTCTACCAAGTATGGTGAAGAGATAGGGCAAAATGCGACAGTAAGGACATATTCAAATGCTATTTATGCATTTTCGCATGCACGCTAACAATGTCGAGGTTGGAGTTTGCAGGCTGCTGTGTAAATGTTAGATTTAGCTAATACCACTTGTTACTGCCTTCTACAAAACCCCTTAATAATTTACCTCATCAAAAATGTACAAGTTAAATGCATTTAGTGTTTCATTAGACTCGTTTTCTACTTTTAAATTGGTAAGTAAACAAGTGCAAAAAATTTCCCATGCGTTAGTTTTTGCGGAGGAAGCAACCCCCAGCCAGGATGCGGCAGGCGCCTTCTAGGATCCATTCACATAAAAGCCCGAATGTCTAAATGCATCTAAAAAAAGAACGACCACCGTCCCCATGTTCGACGACAAGCTGGTTACGTAACAGGGAGAGTATGCCCCTTGGCTAAACATTTGCAAAATTTTCAACCGTTTACAAAGGAAGCTTTTTAAGCCATTTTGAGTGTTTTCTTTTAAAATAAAACATCATGCATTTTTGTTAAATAATAAGGCATTTAGTTTTACTTATAAGGCTTGTGAAGGACAAGATAACGTTGGTCCTTCTCTGGACTAATTTATCTGCGTCAAATGACCTTTAAGCGATCCATGATAGTAAGCATATAAAAAGACAATCCAGGCTATACTATAAAATGCAAAAAAGATGGAAGGAACTCGCTATAAACCAACCTACATTCACGCACACTTTTAAGGAAGCGACTTATTGCTAAAGACAAAAACTCGAAGGTCAAACTCATTCGTTTGTTGATTAATTGTAGGCATATGCAAATATGCATACTCTAACCAGGTGACGAGATAAGACGTGTGTTTGTCGGTGAAATGTTTTCATAAGGGCTGAATGCTTTGTTTGGCAGTCCGAGAAATAAACGGGTTTTATGTGAGTCCTCTTCCTCTCGTAACAAGACGAACAGCATCTACCGACGCACTCGTGTTCATGTGTTATTTTATGTGATATTGATATAAAACGAGCCTTGTATAGTTTTCGTTCTACGGCGGTCTTCTAAAAGTGAGACGCAAATCTTCCTCACCATTCAGTATTGCCCATTTGCATACCACATGGTCCAGTCCGCGCGGCACCAACCTATCCTCCGACTTTCTTCCTTTGCTTAAGTCTGAAGTATGGGAAAGTCGGCAAATTCCTACAACGGCACTATGTAAAGGTCGTAAGGACTCTCGTGAAGTATGTAACGAATTCATTTATCACTGTCTAGAATTTTTAGGACTCCAGATTGCAGTAAGGATGTCGTATATGTTACATTTGTGCCTAGCGCATAGATTACAAACATGCTTTCTGCCACTATATACTTGAAGTATTTCTGCCGTGGGCCTTTATATGTTTGCGGAAAGACAAAAATATCTCACGCAAAAACAAAAGTGTAGTAATCGTCATTTTTACCCGTCGGCACAAACATACAATATGTAGCATTTTCGTCATGCACAAATAACACTATAAACGTAATTGCTGCTCTATCAAAGCCCAGATTTCTCAAGAACATAAAAGCGTTATATCTGTTAGCAGATGTATTTCCTCTAATTTGCATGGATCCCTTAGTTAACTTTTCCTATTTTTAAAAAAGAGGATTGTTGCTGGTCTTTGAAGACCAAACTCATTTACATGGCGGTGTTGACTTTGGCAGATTGCGCGCTCTAAATGCGTTTGGTATAATATTCCCATTTTCATTTTTCAATTGTCTCGCTACCACCTGCAACTAATGTTTTAAATATAAATCTATTCGCACCAAGGGTGAAATTCTGGCCTATCATGTTAGGTCCTACGAAAACTGGCCGCAATCCTGATTAAGCATTGCTGGTCAAAAAAGGGGAGAAAGCGACGCCCCCTTGAATCTTTAATCTCTTTTAGATGTATGTTAAAACTGTTTTGGTTGTTCTTCCTAAAGTGTCGCGTATGCAGTATTTTCTAGATACTTTGGCACGTCTTATGGCAGTATGCGGTTGTCGACCGTATCAGAAAACTGGCATTTGCATAATTAAAAGGAGGTGTCCTCCCTTCGTTAAACCCCCAGCCCGTCGAAGTAAACGTTTTTTTCAAACCTGAATTAGGGGGCTATTTAAAGGAAACTTATGACTCAGTTGAAGAGGAAATTTTTAGGGAAGACTTCCCCCGTGTCGGTCGACTTTCCCTTTCTTTTGCATTATATTCGTATATTCATCTCAAACATCTTACTAGACAACGAAAAACGTCTCGCCTTAATAAATTCATGACTCTATAGACGAGATTTGATCTCTACTATCAGTTTTACTTTCAGTTGTCCGTCAAGTTGGTTTCCCTAAACTCAAAAAGTCGTCCCTTTTTTTTGTCGGGCATTGTAACATAAAGCCGTCATTGATAGGTACTTGATTCATAGCCTACTTAACCATTGTTTTCTTCTCCCTTCTTCCAAAGTCCTGCTCTATGCAGCCTACGCTCGTTTTAACTCATCGCGTCAGCCTGCCATTGTGATTTTTAGTAGGCTGCGCGATCACGGCATTAATAATCTGAACACTATGGTCTCAAGTCACTTCCTACAATCAATTTTACCTAGTCATCTGAGACTCACTGAATGACCTTCCCCAAGTGTCAGTATAAAACCAAATCCAGCATAATCCATGCTCTTGGCGAGGAGGTTTATTTTCCTTGCAGAGACCTAGGTAATTGGGAAAAGGTTGGGCATTAACCGGTCACTGCTGAGTCTTTGATAAAGTTTTATGCCAGCGAACATTCGAGAGTGGCTATCGGTAAAATATCACTTGCCGACAGATAAAATTTATTTGTGCACTCATTTTGTTTAATCTGGCAATTTTGAGTATATTCTTCTCCCCAATAAATCTGCGCTACTTCAAGACTTTGAATTTTAACCTCTTCCATTTTCCCTTCAAATTGACGATCTGATGTCATCCAGAGACTGATTGTACGCTAGGTGTGCTAACGATACGGTTTTTATTCGCGCGGACTAAGACGAGGTCTGTGTCCATCTCCTTTATTACGACTTGTATTATGTCCCGGTACAGTCGCCTTAAAACGCATTTTAACTTGACAGTCGACATTATTTTGAGGCATTTGTTGGTTAAAACAACCTCTCAATCCTTAATTCAATAATATACTTATTGGATGAATCCCGTCTTTTCAGTCCTTCACTATCACTCTGTGCTGCAATTACACATTTACACTTATCTAAGATTCCTGTTAGCAAGAAGTGTAAATTTTCTTGCGACACTGGGCATTTCATTTTTGTTACAGTTATTAACTGTTTATTCGACGATTCATGAATAATGAGATACTCGCATATATCCCTTGTTATACTCTTGGGATCTTCTACTCTATGGAAAAATAATTCCTGTTTTATGCCTCATTATTTGCGACGTCAATTGAGTTGTATATATTTCTCACTTCATTCTCATCGGTAGCTTGGTATTACGACATCTTGCAGACCTCAAACACTTTATTTACGGCATTTTTTATGAGGCTGTTCGTATCCTTCAGTAGGAACTAAATGCCCGGAAGTAACTTTGTCTAACTAGATCTAACTTCGATCAAATGACCTGCAGTAATATGGCACATTAAAAATCGACTAAACTAACACTGCCACAATTTCTGTCGTGTAATGAGAATAAAACTCGATAACTGAGTATACACTTTCAGCCAAAGCGATCACGAATTTTAATGTTAGGCTTTGTTCCCCAGAGACGAATTCATTTGTATTTTAAGTATAGTGGTTCGAAATGGCTCATGCCAAAACTTCAACGTCCTTGTTTCAAAGTAAGCTCATTCTCTCTCATTGGCGTCGTCAAACTGCAGGACACGTCAAAAGGCTTGTTTGCGTAAGTGATCTTAACTCAAACATACATTCCATTTTGATTCCACAGACTCAATGTTGAGGCATTCAAATTACGAAACAGAGCGACCTGTAGCTTAATGTTTAAAAACGGGTGCTGTTAACTTATATTTCGTTTCTGGACCACACAGCTTTTTGATATTTTCCACGGTCGTAGGGTTTTACGTTCGTTTGTCTGAAGGCTCAATCAAAATTTTCCACTTAATAACACAATTCACGTGTTTAAAGCATGCCACAAATGCGTATCATTGGTTGAGCCCAGAAGATTTGTGCTCACAAACTGTTGATTATCGTTGACTTTCTAAATGAAACCATAGGAGACTTTCTTGTTTTTAAAAGAAAAGTCCGCTCTAAATTAGATACTTTTAACATGAAGAAGCGAAACAGTTATTTAACAGGGCTTATACTCCGGCCTACTTGGATTTTAATTGCTTCTCACTCAACCTGATTTTCAAGGGTCTCATAGTGCAATAATTATATGCCATCGTACTCATGAAATCGTTTGTTTTAGTGTTTGCCAACGAGCAAAGAGATTAGTCGTATCTTCGTAAAAAACCTGAAACATGATTAAAATGCATGTGTGATCCCCGTATACAGCATTTTTGACCTATTAGGCATTAAAAATCCTAAAATTTGAGAAAAAATCCTAGAGAGCGCCTGAATTCACTAGATAATCGTGAACGCCACAAATCTGAGGCCAAGGTATATCGCCTTTTGAACATTTAACGGGGAAAACCCTTGTAAATAAAATATCCTAACACCGTCAACTCTTTCTATTGAGGGTCCAACGCTTCCCTAATTGAATGGCCACTGTATCAGACCCTTGAAGGTTTCAAAATACAGACTTTCAGGCTGTATGTATGAAGAGACATATCCCACATACCTTTAGTGAACTTATTTCACTAACGATATGCATTTTAAAAACCGAGTCATTAAAAAGGTAATGCTTTGTTGAGCTTTTCCATAAGGTAGCACATTATAATCTTAACGACATCTAGACACAGATCGTGAATAGTTCTTTTTGAATCCGCAAAGTAAATAAAATAGCATTTGGGAATACGAGGCAGCCTTTAGAGCCCTCAATCGATTCAAAATATTTGCAAAGCTCTAATTGCCAAAGAAACACCGTTTACTATTTTAAAATAATAGTTGCAGGTTTTTGTGTATGAGCAACCTATTTACGATGTGACTGTGTTGAAGAAAGAGAGAGAAGTAGAAAAACAAGAAGAATAGGTAGAGTAGGAGGTAGAGGAGTGGAAGAAATGTGGTGAAGAAGAGGAAGTGGAGGAAGAGTAGAAGAAGAACAAAAAGAAAATTAAGAAGGGAAGGCCGTGACGACACCATCTCCCAAATGCGATTTGTTTTATTTTTTGAGCAAATCGACCTAAACAGTGCATTAAGGACTTCTTACGATGTGAAAGAAAAATTAAATATTAAAGTGTTTCACCTCCTACCTGAACGTAGTTTGCGGTACCGGTCGCCAGCTTTGGCAAGACGACATCCGGAGAGTCCGGCGGATAATCATGCTTACTCTTCTTGGATTTCGGTCCATCCATAGACTCAGGTGTTGGAAAAGGAATTTCTTCCGGTGACTTGGAGCACAACCAGCTGAAGATAGCCCTCACCTTCGCTTCATCTGTCTCTAGCCCACGAGATGTGATTAAGTGATAATAAAGGTCAGCCCAACAGCTCGGTTTTGCTTCATCCAATGCAAGGAGTCGTGCTTTAGAGTCCACAGGCTGCTCGGTGTGCGGTTTTGTGAGCAGATTATGTACGTCAGCTGCTGGCTTGCAAGAATTCGCCTCGATTGGGGGTTGGTAGTTGCCCTCTTTGTCCTTCTTCAGTAACGGTGCGGCAGCAGGAAGCTTAAAGTCTGCCGGTGCTGCGGAGAGAAACACTACCAGTTTTCTAACGTGGTTCTCTCCAGTCGGCGCTGCTTGTTGTTGATTGTCCGCTGTCGCTTCAACAACATCCCCTGTTTGTCACCAATGGTGGATTACAAGAAGAATCTTAGTTAGAAAATCCTGGTGAGTCAAAATGAATTTTCTTGCCCACACAGAGAACATTAAAAGTCGTGTTTAATTTTGAATTACGAAAAAAGAATCTGATCGCCTGACATTCCATCATTCACTTCTAACAACTTATACCTCTTTTTAGGAGCGGCTGCATGCGTGCTTATCAAACAGTCTTCAGTTCGCGAATGAAACATTTTCGGAAATTTTTCTTATATGAGACGTAAAAACATTCCTTTATTTGAGTCAAAAGCGTTTTATAACGTGCTCGTATCCGCAAAAATTAAGAACACCCGCCTATTCAGTGGGTAAAGGTCAGGCTTTTTAAAATGAATTATTCAGGCCTGAGAGACGCCTCATTGATTGTGTACAAGGAATAAGGAATCAACTAACTGCAGAAGATGCAACGAGACATAACTGATTAAGGAAACTTCCAGTTCCTGAAAGTTTCTATGGTTTCAAAGAACAAATGCTCTTAGGTAGTTGCTACGTGTAAAGGTAAGCATTTTTCAACCTCTCTTTGTCCGCGATGTCATTGCCCGTTGTGGAAGATCAGCTAACTATGAATTTATTACTCATACATATAAATTGGTTTGTCGCAGTACCTACATAAGTGAAAGGTCATGCCCTTATTGCGGAAGCGCTAGTGGGTTACGAAGTAACTGAGAAATGACTCTTTAGTGAGTTCCGTAACGTTTCCCATATAATAACCTGCATATCCTTGATTTTTCAAATTGAAACTGTCAAATTCATTGGAAACTAATTCGCGAATTTGAAGTATTGTCATCATGTTAACTATGCCACAGAACAGCTTTAAGGATGTCGTGTGTCTGCTATCCCAAAATTTAGTTACGTACGACTTTCGTAGCCTGGCGGGCGCTGGCAATTCTATGGCACCATTTGCCTTGCCAGTAAATGCGCTTGCACTCCCGTTGGGTATACACATCGTGAGCAAAGTTCCCTAGTTACTAGTGTAATCCACTTTTGTTAATGATTAAAACCCTAATGAAGTGTTTGTTGCAGACCAGGGGGTTTTGTGGTACGCCTGAGTGCGGATCCGATCGTGCAAGTCACCTGCACCCTCTTCCGCCTCCGGTCTACTTGACGATGTTAGGACACTGGACCCAGATGGAGGAGGAAAAAATGCTGTATTTTCCGCGCAAGTTTACTTTCACTACAAACTAATCCATGCGCAAGTCACCATGCCTGCTCCATCTTACGCAGTAGTGATAAACAGATACGACGATCGAACTGTCAGTATGCTACAGATCACTTGTTTTCCAATCTGAGTGTTATCGAACTGAATTCGCCCAGTTTCTTTTGAAGCTTTGATAGCTAAATCTAAAACAACGCGCCCCAAAGATGTTGTTCCAAATTTTAATTCAAAGTTCCTTTAGTCTGATGTTTTGCTGCACTCTCATATAAAACAATTATACAATATGAAGAAACTAGTAGGCATAGGAGATTACAAAAATGTCGGATGCCTGTTAGCTAGTGTAATGAGTGTTTCCGCACTCCCTGCTTTCCCCCCTAGGAATGCGACTTACTCTGGCCCGGTGAATTTGTGTGTACCGTTACTCCTGGTTATGCAATTATACTTTAATTTATCGAAAAATTTGTTGTCACAACCATGCACGTACTTTTGCACATTTTTGTTGACAGTAATGAATTCTAGATGCGAAAAATATTGTGGTATTTTGGCAAAGATGGTCTCTGAACAAGCCCGCGCATATTGCGAAAAGAAGCCCTCCATTTGTCACTTTAAATGTGGCCATCTCTTATATACTCGAGCTCTGGAAGTTGGAATCTCCAATTTTGGATGATAAGGCATTGTACGTGTCCGTTTCTGACTAGTTTCAAATTTGCATTTTGCGTGTTGCAGTAATACATTTGGTGAATCTTGGTAATCTTGTGCCCTTGTACACGTTTCTTATTTTAAATGTTGAATTTTTAAATTGATGTTTTAAGTTAGTTGGTTAAAATTGAAATGTGTCGTAATAACATGCATTTCCAATTTGTTCATGTGGACGAAAATAATCGACTGTCTAGCTTTTTCTTACCATCTTGAATATTGTGTTATATACGTTTGTGACTAGGACAATAAAACCCAGTAAACGTAAAACGTTCTTCCTTCACACAGCTTTTTCCCTCTAAATTTGGGACGTTATTGAGGAACCCCTAATGTAAGACTCATGAGAATTCATTAGTGTCATCAAATATTTTTCCACCAACTATGGAGTATACCCCTATCTTTTGAGTTCGTATGACAAAAAACTAACACCCATGATCTCATTACATTTGGGCGATGTTGTGGCGTCATATTCACGTAGTAACAGTACTGCACCATGAAGAACCGTTAAGCAATTACCAATGACACATAGGTAGACGGAAAGTAGTCGATTCTGCATAAATGTAACCAGTATGCATTTTAATATTCAGACGTAAACGTAATAATTTAAAGCGAATAACCAACCGATAGTGACCATTTCATACAAATAGTTTGCTTTCGGATAAGTGCTATTCGCCATCTGGCATGGATCTCAACTTCTTTTTGAGAGAATTTTGAAATAAAAGGCCTGCCTTCTTATGCAGAATTGCAATACATGTGTTCTCTTGCAAACATGCAACGTGTATTAACTAAACTGTCATCAGAACGATCGACAATATTTATCCATGATGAGCGCCTGCTTTCGGACAAAAAAAGTAATTGTTAATTGCCAAGGGTAGACAGAGTAGACTAAGTTACATTAAATATCATTTGTGCTAACTCGTTTATTCAAATCAATGGTGAAATTTGATCAGTATAATGATGATCCGTTTGTTGGCCGCGATGCGACACCGTTGAAGGGCACAGCAAACGATTTGGGGAAGTATAATTTAATTTACAATGACAATACACGCCGGTTAACCATAAGATGGATTATTAAAATGTTTTGACTGAAAAACGGAAAATTATCGCGAGGAGGAGCATTGAAGTTTGTATTTTTTAAATAGAAACTTCAAAGGCACTTTATTGTCACACGGTGCCATGTCTGTTTGCGCGCGAGAGCACTAACATAGTTCATAGAATCGACCTTAAACATGACGAGTCCAACCATGCTGTTGAGTCCAAATGAAAGCCGCAGAGTAGACTGCACAAATGCGAACTCATCTTAAAACGTGCCTAACATATGGAAGCAATAGCGGACCCTTGCGATGGCCGTGTGAGAGGTCAATATTTATATATCATGTAGACCTCCTCGGAAGCAGAGACGGTCAATTGATCTGTTAAATTCCCCATGTTTACTGCGGCTTATGTCATTGTCTGAGCCAAATGGATTTAACTGGGGAAACTATAAATGCAGCTATGGTGCCAATAATCCCTTTCGAGCTGATACTGGCAACTTCTCAGTGGTCAAGGTTTGACAACTGGGATATAATGACGCGAGTAAAGATCGGTATTACCTAGCCTTCAGCCTTGCAGGAGCACGTTTCAAACGAGTAGATAAATAAAGGTTAATGCGAGCAGGCATGCTGACTGCAAGGCAGCGACTACAAAATCGATCGCCAACAACCGGAGCATACGTTTTAACGTCGAACGGCAGATGGAACGCTAACCGTAAGAGCTCAATAAATAGCTTTGTAGTGTACGATGTCTTTATCAAAAAGAATCGGTAGACCCAGTTGTTGGAAAAGCTGGAGGACGAATAAATGCACTGCAGAAACCTCCATTGGCTTTTCAATAGTCTTTCATGGGGCCGATAGTTGCCTACATGATAATAATAATTACGTGGAATAATATATTTACCTAATTTAAAGGTTTTGACTTGTGGGCAGAGGTTATCAAAATGTCGTAATTTGTTTCTGTCCATATTTTATTACTCACAAGCGCGGTCCTTAATAAAGCTTTTTATCGAACAAGCTCATTGGCTTGATTTAGGTATAGTCCTGAATTCGCAGAAGGCAGTACTGTCAGGTAACACAGGCTTTGAGAGTTAAACGATGGACCAACAAATCGCAGTAAATAGGTTGATGATGTTAAAATTTATCTAATCTTCAAATAGTCATTTTGAGAGTAAAAAGGGAACTTTCAAATAAATGTACTCCTCTCTCCCAGATAACTGATGCATTATTCTCAACTAATGCAGAATCCGCTGTTCCTTTCAATAATTGACATATGCAATACTATAAAGTGTGCGTAAGACCTCTGTAATGACGAATGTCGTCCCATTCTGCGTATTTGTTTGCAGGTGATACGTTGCAAATGGACGTGTGATTGCTTATTCACAGATTATTCACTTGCTGCTGGGCGGCATTCCAACAGAGCAGTGTACGGAAGTTATGAATAGCGGCTCTGAAAGTCGACGCACTTACAGAGGACCCAAATAAATTTATAAATATAAACCGGATTTTTAAAAGACTTTACTGGATAATCTACTGCGCGTGATAACTATCAACTTCTACCTGACTCCTGGTTGCCTGATAAAATTATCGGCCTAAAAATAAAGCTGGGTTACCAGTAGGAATTCAGTTTAAAATCCAGATAATTTTTCTTCCTTATAGGTTCCAGGACTACCTGGAGGATGATGGTGACGGTAACCAAATTTTCGTCATTAATTTCGCAGTAAATATTATTTGGCCGGAAAGCATACAGGAGCTTTCAAAACAGGCGCTGTAGCGGAGGGCAATACCGAATTTTTACTCCGCCCATTATTAAAAGGGGCAATGTTTGATTGTTAGCTAATAATCCGTGACTTCTTTTCAAGCATTTACCATTAATTTGGGCGAAACCAGTTAAGTGGTCGAAATAAAAATCATGTATAGTAGGAGTTTAGTTTGTAGCTCAAAACGATACAGTCGCTGAAATGGATGAAGATAAATGATTGCACATTTGCGTTTTAGTACATTCTAAACAAATTTATTTAGGCCTTTTTGCCTATATACTATCTCAGCTTGGATTTTGTGGACTTATATTCACATCGGTATTTGTATGTCTAAGACACGCAAACATGCTTCATTGTATAATCCCAAATATGAGCGCTAGGCCGACAGTTCCTCATATATGTAGCATTTTCGAAAAATATATTGTGTTATGGTCTCACGTCAAGCATCAAGGGCAGCTTTTTGTCATCGAACCTACTAATTTATTTTTGCGCTTTTAGCTCCTAGATACAAAAATAAGGCCTTTTGGTATATAAATGCTTTTGTAAAAATCAATGAGGATAAATTATTTAGACCCTACATAACTCATTACGAACTCTTTGAGGTCTACCGACAAGGCTTTATCTCGACGACGTTTCCACATAGACCCGATAAACGTAATAGTAAACAGGTGCATGTCTTTATTGCATCAGAGCATGTTAATAATTACTCTCTTCTATTAGGGTCAGTTCGCCCCACTAAAAATTAGAAACAACTCGCTAAAGATTCATAAGCAGTTTTATGACTATAATAATAATAAACATATCCTATATGTCCCCATCGCGTGCTTGGCTTGTAAGCTCACGGAACTCTGTTTTCACACGGGTGATAATCTGTCTATAAGCTCAACTTTAGTTTTTAGAGCGGACCGCTCTCCCGTATATCGTCAATTTTGTTTTCAAAATTAGCTTCATGCAAAGGTCTATGCTGGCATTTATAAAACTGTAATAGACTTCTGGAAATGATATCCTATATAAGATGAAAATGAGCTTTTTGAACTTAAATGGGATTTTACCCTAAATGAAAGAGAGGGATGAATGTATTGAGAGCCAAGTAAACATCTGATATTAACAGACAATTATTTTTCTCACACTGTCAACATCTTGTTTAAAATATCAAGGGTAGTATAAGGCAATTAAGCATGCGTTCTGAAGTGAACTATGTCCCATTTCTTCATAAAAGGATAACGTCAATGAAACGTTGTACTACGAAATTAAGCCATAAGTTTACTTACCGTCAAGAACTACTTTCTTTCCTTTCTGTTTCTTCGGCTTCTTTTCACCGCTTATCTAAACAGGAGGTAAAGGTTAAAATTTTCAGCTGTTTTTTTATTTGAATTCATGTTTAGTTAAGTTTTGCCTAAGACAGCAGTGACGATATGGTCCCGGAAACGTCCATTCTCGAGAGAAATCGAAGTAAAGGTATGCGCGGATAACCAATGCCTTAGAAGCCAGTGCATAGTTAATATTTGCGTTACTATGAGAAGAATGTTTTTAAATTCCTGCTTAAATCACCATATAGGCACCTGATTTTGTATTGCATATCACGCAAAAGAAAATGCTTTCCCAATTATGCGCTAATAAAGAGAAGTAAATGCCTCAAAATGTGTGCCGAAAAAGCGTTCAGGTATTCTTAAATGGTCAAGTTTTCTCAGTCCTTTCTCTAATGTTGAGGTTAGTCTGATATTTTGGAAATGACGAAGCTTTCCGATGTGATTTTCACTGTTCTTATAACAACACAGACTAATTGGTGCATCCAAACTCTTAAGAATTATGGCGGATTAAGAAAATCAATAGATATTCGCTTTTCGGTTAGCCATGAAATTAAAAATTAAACGCTTTGGACATTTTTGGACAAAGAATTTTTAATTAATTTGTTTAAGATTGCAAAAATATCAGAAGCATGTGACTATAACTAGGACTCCTTCAGGGATACTTTAACAATTGGTGATATGCATGCATATCCACATAATATTCGTTAACTTAGTACTTGTGTATCGAGTATAGTTTGGGTCTCTGGTGAAAGCATGAGGATTGATCATTAACTGGTTCACTTGCATGGTATGTTACTTAACCTGTCGTTAGGTGGAAAATACTGACGAATGTTTTCATAACTGACCATGCATGAGGATCCGAAATCTCTACGATTTTCGATAAGCGGTTGAGAAACGGAAAAACACAATCGCATGTTTACTTCAACGACGATCACTGTGCCTGTTTTAAGCGTAATTTAGAACAAACTCGGTTTCAGCTAATGCATATCATTTGCAGGGACGGAACTAGAAAACCCAAACATGGTTTATGACCTTTTTAAGCAAGGCATAAATTGACATGAAAACACTTTAACACCGTTACTGAACCCCTGAAAACGTGAACTGAATGTCCATTAATGCGCAATTTTCAGAAACCACCGTCTCTTTGATCCACGTCCATCAAATTTTTAAGTAAGCCCTAAAGACATTGTCGAGTGGATTAAAATAGGTTTTTTCCGTGAAGTCTGTCAAATGCGTACATTTTTTCTGCCATGATCATGACGGGCCATTGTAAAATGTCTCCCAACCAACTCGCACAGACACAAGCTGCACCAATTGTCAAGGGTCGATGCCTTGTATATCTCTCATATATATGCAGAAGGAGGGTCGACTATTGGGCGTTCAAGTTGGGGATATTCAATAGCAGACCTCAAAAAATAACTACGCGGTAATAAGCAGAAAGCTGGACTTCCAGCGAGCCAGTATGCCACTGTGCTGAAGAACCAAATTGTTAAGAGACCTTCAACCACAGCCATGCGAGAACAACCGCACCGATGACCATTCTTTTCTGACACAAACGGAGAAAGGCAGCAGCATAATTCGACAACCAGAGAAAACGAGCGAGAGCATAACGTTTGCTCCTCGAATCGGTTCACCAAAGCCAATCACATAAAACGCCTACACATGGCGGACTCCTGTCCAAGCGCGAGAAGACTTTCTGTCGACAGTCATCTAGCCCAAAGCGATGTACGCTATTCGAAAAAACGGACAGCGCGAAACCCAGAAACTATTTAAAGTGGAATTCGGCCAAATTTTCTGTACGAAACAAAGGAATATGCAAATGGTCAGAGGTTTGGGACGAGAAAACGCAAAGATGCGTAGCTGCCAACTGTAGTTTTATAGTTGAAACTATGAGAATTTTGAAATAACTCTAAACTGGCATCTTTCGTACCATCTTAATATATTTACAAAACCTGTGGAAACAGATATCATCATCATTTCAGAAATAATGTCCCTTTTTTGATTAGGAGGCAACTGCGTAACAACATCGTAAGGTTCATAAGCTCGTGTGACAAGTAAACTTTTAGTTTCGAAGGCCGTTATAATGTTTTAATCGCCAACATCTATTTCAGATTTCTGGACCTCTACAGACTGATTTGTGCTCGTCTGATCGTCACTCGCCAAGTAGAAGTGTGCTCCATACCATACGCGGTCTGTAGAAAAGCGACGGACATTTTGGATACTTATTGTGGAACTCCGCTCCTCTATTCAATTGTTGTCTGGTCCCGCAGACAATGATAAATATGACAACGCGACTCTGACTTCAACGCCGATGCGTATTTTATCCCACATTCGCGAATTTATTTAGTCTGACTAATAAGATTAATCAGAGGGTATCATGCTACTTACATTAATTGAAATTCAACAGCACGATTTAGTCTGGCCAGCTATTTTGTCTCAAGACGAGTTTGATAAACAGCACTTAGCATTAACTCGTAGGAAAAAGGTTGGCGGACGCAGCGCCCTAGTATGCAATAAAGTAAGCAACACCAAACCTGTTCAGAGGTATCGCGGCAATCACCCTATGTTTCGTAAGTGGAGCAATCTTACAATCCCGCTAAAAGTAACTACAAGGGGCTAAAGTGACACGAGGGACGAGCTAAAGCGCTCAGGTATCCATTTGGAGAGGAATGTCTGCCCTGGAGGGGTCTTATGCAGGTTGCTCCGTCTCTCCTCGCATGAATTAACAAAAGAAATGCAAGGACCCTGAAACATTCTTAGCTATGTCCAAAAGGTCTCAGAGGCTGCCAAACGCATTATCGTAAGGCTGGGTGTCTGCATAATCGTTCCACGAAATGACCGACCAAAAAGGGACACCGTGATTGAAACACTGACCTGTGTAGAGCACCTTTTGCAGTTATCAGAATTTTTGTCACATCTGTCACATCACATCATTAGAAGACTGACGATATGTGATGTTCAAGCCCAAGCTGTCTCTGCAGATGAGTGATTCGCACTCCCATGTCAGTGACCACACCCTACAGACAGGCTTTATGTTCAACTTTATCGATAAAATGATTATGACAAAAATACAGATAGAAAGTTGTTTGTGTTCTTCATTTATTTTGGCAGTTCTATAAACCGATGTATCATTCTGCCTCCTGCCTAACACTCCATTCATTTCACGAAAAATAAAGCGACTCTACCTTCAGCAAAGTGTAAACAATGCCAGCAGGTGGTCAGACTGCGAAGGCAGCCTGTTCACTGATTTTCTCTCAGGGACCTCCTATGTGGACTTCGGTGACCCAATGAATAATACAATGAACAGACTCATGTGACACCTAAGTTCTCTTACTATTTCCCAAAGGGACACGAGACTCACATCCTTACTTCTGTTCATGAAGGAGGACTGCGCTCTATGCATGGGCTTATTTGCTTATCGGCCGCAAACAGGCTAGATTTTGTGCGGCTGATCTAATCACCTTGTTTAAAGCCTGAAGTTCACGGAATATATATACGACTATTGAGACTAAAACCGCAATGACGTTTCCCCAAATCCATAAGTTTGGACGGTTTAATGATTTTGCGTTGGAGTAATTTAAATATCTGTTCCTTAGTTTTAATTTGCCTACTTTTCCACGTGTACCATACAGATTTAAACAGGAAATATTGGTAACTCACATAGCAACACAGCGGATTGTGATTAACATATCCTGCTGACGTGTCAATCTAGCAAATTTAGACGGACACAGCTTTAGCTACTTTTGTGTTTACGACGTTGGCTGTGCCGACTTCCGATGTTGTTGCACCCGTTTCTTGTCTACGCGGTTATTTTACTTGCTTCAAGCATCGTCTCGGACATTATTATTTTAATTTCATGGAATGTTTTTTAACCAGCCGCTAAACAGTCGGGTAGAATGATTTATGCGGAAGAAAAACGTTTAATTGCCTCCCTTTTCTATTAACCTCTGTCTATTTAGAATATGGCAGCAGTTTCAGTTTCTGTACTGGTCCTGGCTTCATTGATACTAAGTTATCTACATGCCGGACATGCAAATTTTGGTGTTTATGTGCTTATCGTAAATTACACCCTGACGGACTGTCACTGTCACTTTAATAATAGGACTAATCGGAATTCCGCTATTCGCTGATTTTTTTATACTGTCCCTTTGTCCCCTCCTCCCCTCCAGTCCGCCGTCTAACCTGTTCGGATGGGTCGGATCCGAATTTGCAATATCGCAGAACTCGTCTTAGTGGGATTATCAGCGGAGGGCTAATTTTGTTTCCAACCTGACAGATACCTCTGTCCCGCACCAATTAGCCTCTGGCGTTTACATTTCGTGTGTATGTGCACTGGCGCTTTTATTGGTGTGCAGGTTTCAACACACACACACACTCAAGTGACAAGAGAGGCCAGAAATATGCGATGCAGTAAAAAGGCCGTAGTCCGTCCTGTGTGTGTGCGTGTGGATTGTGGTGCACCTTCCTCGTTATTAATGCTACCATTGGCGTCTGCGAGGTACGCATATGCACGGCCCGCCCGAATGTAGGAGCATATGCGCATCTTGCGCCGACTTCTTCGCTAGTGATGACGTGGGTACCGGTTGCTGCGTTCGATTACTATTCGTCAAGCCGAGGGCGCTGTGCAGCACGTACACACATAGCGCGTAAGCACACAAGTCAGGACAACAAATTTGTTTATGCGCAAGCGGAGCAGCGGTGGGAGTAGTCGACAGCACATGACGTGGACGCAGAGGGCATAGCAGGAAAGCGAGGAAACACACGAACTGCATAAGCAACACCTGGTCGGCGCGCGGCCTTTCATCGCGAGTTAGCCTAAGGCAGCAAACGACGGCACGGGGAGAGACGGTGCACACAAAAACTCATTAGAATATTCCGCCATCAGTCTTTGCAAGGTCACAAAATACCCGACAAGTTTTGGCGAATAAATACAGAGATAATAGATGGGCATTTTTGGTATGCTCGTCCTCCCTGGCCATTGATCAGCAACCTCGACCTGCATGCTCAGTTTTAAATTCAATTAATCATCGAGTAACATTCCCACCATTGCACCACAGGATCATATCATATCGGCTGAGGTCGAGATGGCTGACCGGCTTAGGTTCGTGTCTCGGACACACAGTCCGCCGACGAAAAATCACTGGAAGACGACGGCAAACAGACTAGAAATTGCCATCTCGACATCTCTAGTATTCATATTGACCCAACTGTGAAAAACTCGGCGCCTCGGTGGGATTCGAACCCTCGCAGTAAAGGGGAAGGCTTTAGTACAGCCAACGCTCTAACCACCTGAGCTACGAGGTAAAGCATTTCATGTTTTTGTTGGCCGTCTGTGCACGAACACCCGTGTAGTCTGTTGATCACGATCTCCAGAGTAAATCTTGAATGCCCGCTTTTATTATGAACTCCGGTTAGACTGAGGGACCCCACTATCATATACCCGAGGACTATCTGGGCAAATCCTTTTTTGCTGGAAGTAGTCGGCTTCATCTCACCTGAGCCTGTTGGCCAGCTCTATCCCCTCAATATTTAATATATTTGTCCTTTTTCCAGCCCAACCGGATATCGTAATTGACTGTTGGCGATCCATGGTCTGGTATGGGGGGGTATGTCCTATGACTCCACATCTGACGATTATCTAAAGGCCGTGCATCATTCTTGAAGAGAGTGGCTTATTACGACTTCAGACGATTTCACAGACCCTCCAAATAGCGTGTCAGAGGTGTTTTAATTTCTCGACTCATAACGCGGCCTGTTCTAGAGACACCCAAAATTTCTGAGTTCAAAAAGTTCATGATAAGGACATCATCTTTGGATAGCGTTGCATACTTTAACCAAGTAAAATTTTTACGTACCGGCACTAAATTGCAAGAAAAAGAGGGTCTCCAAACTGGCCTACACTGACTTACTCATCCGTAGAAACAGCTGTCTGCATTCTGCTGTAAGCAGTCAAGAGGCATGCTGATTTCCAAGGGCTGTGCCCTCGGCTTGGCAAGAAGCTACGCAGTAAATCATAGGCATAAATAACCGAAATTCTAATATTTCAAAGGATATTTACAAAAAATGACTATACTGATACTTTTTTACAACAGCGATACAACAGCGAATTGTTTCAGCTATTTTGTCGTGACTAAATCTGATATCTGGATTGGTATAAAATATTATGTAAATGCCCAAATAGGTCGGCATTCCAAAATATGCATGATTCTCTTCGCACGCGATTTCATAGGTCTTGAAGATGTTAATGAATATATCGAAATTTTAATTCATTCTGCAGGATCAAATATACACAAAGAAATGGGTGGCCGTTAAGTTTAAAAAAAGGTTTTAAGGTAATTACCTCGATGCAACCGTTTGTGGTATATAAAGGAGAACTCGTAATTGGAATATACAAAATAAAGTATTCTGTACCATTTCAGTTGCATGTATCATGGCGTGGAATTGAAATATGTTGACTGCTCATATCTATGATAATGCTGTACCAATGTTTTATGTCTTTTAACAGCAATGTAGAAAAAGCCGAAATCTAGGGGTTCGGTTATTTTCTTATGATGCTGATGCTTTGTTTATGCTCGATCGACAATTCTGCACGAACTTGTGGTTCTCGCTGAAAAATGAATTTACTAAAAGAGCGTATTGCTTTAAACTACATTTGGTCTTAAGCCGTTTACCACTTTTCAGTAACCTACTGATTTTCAAGTTAAGAGCAGCCTACATCTGGTAAATAGAACTAACCCGGTAAACAAGCCACTACGCAGATTTTAATTAAAGGGAGCGCGAGACCTTTTCATTATTTCTCGTCTTTCATCCATTTACGACAGGACTACGTGACCCTCCTTCTCTATTGGAACGATGGTAAGGCCAAATTCAGTATAAACAAGTGAAATATGGCTTGGTCTCGTGCTTCGGAGTCAACCAGGGTCAAAACATATTATGTTCTAAGCGAACTGCGCGAATTAAGCAGCATAAAATTCAAGTTAAGTTGTAAGAAAAGCGGTTGGGACGCGTTTTATCTCACTGAGCGCATTCGAAAAATTAACGATCTTTGGTTTGGAGTTTCGTTGTATTCTTGCATATGTGTAACAAAACATTAGGCAAATAACGACCTAATCGTTTCTCGCGCTAGTAATTTCCTCATACATCCGATAGCATTTTACGGTAAAGAAAATATACAAATCCTGCCCCACAATTGTGCTACCAGTGTCAGTTATATGCGCTCAAAAGTGATTAGGCGCTCGAGAGCATACTTTTAAGGACTTCGCATTTCCTGAATGTCTCTGTATTTTAATTTAAAAGAATTAAGGGAAAAGTAGGGCGCTTCTGTTACTTAGCTGAAAGTTGCATGAAAAACAATTATCGGCCGTGTGCTATATCGAGACAAAAAAGTAATAACTTTGAAAACTTTATACATACCGGTGGAGCTTTGCTGACGCAGGACAACTTGGTGCCCATTTTCCGCGTATACTCAACCACGAGTTTGAAAATCCAAATCAATAATCCAACGTTTTAGATGAGTCAGTAATAGGGCGTCAAACCCCAGGAAGTCGATGTCCTCACTGCTCAGTCGCGTGCTTACCAGTGCAGGCTGCCGTCAATTTCACCAACCAATGATAGGAACCAATGAGCTGCGAAGACTTTGCACACGCCGCTGAATGGCTAATTTTAGAGCCAATAGAAACTTTTTCACCTCTCGAATAAAATATTTCACTTCTGGCAGGTTGTGGAAGAGCGACAGCCGGAGTATTGGATGTAACAACTCCTCGAACAAATTAAAAAGTTAACTAGTCCAACAGAAGTCTGTAAAGATTGGTAAACTTTCTCGCGTAAGGATTGCTCACTCTTCGCTGAGCAACCTGAAACATAATTCAACGCGCGTTTTCGAGCGGTCAACAACGACTGTCTCAATAGTATGTGCGCCGATGTCACGATTTTCTACGGACATTCGTGCTTATAATGGTTACTGTACACTCCACCCACGGCCTTCGACATTACGGAATAATTAATTTTAAGGATGTTTTGTGATTTCTCGTTTAATTAAAAAGATGTTGTTTTGATTATTCGGAATCTTTTAGAATCACTGGTCTGCTAATTCTGAAAACATTGTTTAGCTGGACAGTGTCTTAGTGCAAGCGTTGTTACTTCCTTTTGAGCCAACTAACCTCCTCATTCTACATGCTTTTCGTCACCGTTTTCATAGTATAAGTTAAAATCAACACTACTTATTGCAGCATCGCAAATACTAGATTCGTCAAAAATCTCATTACTTCAATTCATTATCACAATGTAGCGTATTCAAAATGAAAATTGTTAACAATATTGTTTCCAATATTTATAACGCGGCATTGGCCTTTGTCCGCTAAAGTTGCTTATCTTTCACTGTTTTGTCCCCATCAGATCAAATGGCAGTATTCTGGATCATTTTGTCGTTAATAGAGTCCTTTTATGGGTATCAGGTAGTTTTCGAAAGACGTTTGTGAGTTCATCTGTGATATAATTCACCATCCTTGATTTGCTCCACGACGTCCGCACGTATCAATAAGTTGGCTTAATTGGGTTTCCCAAGTTTACATTTTTAATAACTTCCCTTATCAGGAATATCGGCCACCTTAGTAAAATTTTCATCATGAATCCAGTATTTGAAGGCCGGAAAATTCAACTTATCTTCTTATCACAAAACCCCACTGATGCGAGAAATGGCTTGGACGTTGAATAATCACAGTTTGAATGAGAATAACAATTTCCTGATTCAAAGAAAGCTATTTTATTTGCGTTTGTCAAGGGAATTCCTAAAGGAGAAAAATATGCTACAGTGCGTGACGCATCTGATGAAATGTTGGCCGAAATACTGAAATGCGTTTTCGATTAAAAAGGATTCCTTGGTTGGTGTTGTACAGTTACTTATCAAACGACGTAATCCCATAGTATTTCGGTATTACAATGATGTAGGCTCTTGAATGCATCTCTTTTTGTCCTCCTATAGAAGCTAGATTTGGTAAAAAAGTGGCTAACTGAGTATCACGTATTTTTCACATTGATTTTTGATGTTTTTATAAATTAAAATATTTTCTTATGATAAGCGTGCACTGAAGCAGGCTTTTCTTTGCTTGGAAGGTAAAAAACATTGTCTTTATATTTTGTACTCGAAGAAAGCGTATATTTAAGTCTTAAAAAGTTTCTAATTATGAGATTTTGAAGACCGTGCGATGTCCATATATACGACGTCGCACACATCCGTTTACCAATGCTCCTCGAGAAACGTGCAACACACTCCACACTGATTGAAAAGTTTTATGAACTCAACCTGGTATCTCCGTAAAGGCATGAAGGAATAAGTAATTTTTCTTATGAGGAATGCATGTACCTTATAGAATGGAATCACTAAATGGTAAAGCAACGGCTGATCTAGCCCAAAATTATTTGGGAACTGGGAAACATTTTCAGAAGCTAAAAATAAACTTTCTTGGGATGTCAAACATAAAGACAATGTTTTTCTACCTAACAAGCAAAGGAAAGCATGTTTTAATGCACGTTTTTCATAAGAAAATATTTTAATTCATAAAACCATCGAAAATTAATGTGAAATATACATGCTACTCAAGTAGTTACTTTTCTACTATGTCAGGCTTCTAAAGTGGGACAAAACGAGGTGCATTGAACAGTCGACATCCTCGTAAGTCCGAAATACTATGTGATTACGTCGTTTAATGCGCAACCGTACAACATCAACTAAGGAATTCTTCCTAATCGGCCAACACTTCATCAGATCGGTCATGCACTGTAATTTCATCGGTGAATAAGGACAAGTCTTTAAGATAATTCAATAGTAGAGCCGTTTAACATTTTGGTTTCGTGCGGGAGATACTGAGTAATTAGATAGCATTCTGCAGCAAATTCTGTTCGGTAACTTATGATTCCTTTATACCTATAGCCGCCTTGTGAGATTAAATCTATAACCAATATCGTCGCAGTACTCGAAATTAGTCATAAAAGTGAATAAACACAACTCATATTTATGTAATCTTTTAAGTGAAGGTAACTGGCGTTCTAAAGAGCCGTGTATGACTTTTATCAAACCTCAGAGACGCAATTCGTAATTTATATCTCATTAAGTGCCAAGATAATCAGGCAGTTCTTTTTGAGTACAGTCAGTTTAGGAGGAATTGCAACACCCCGCAAACCCTTTGGAAGGTACCGGCGTTTTGGGCTCGAAAGACAGCAGCACGGCTCGAATATCCTAAACATATTAGTGACTATATAAATCCAGTAACCTGCGCTCACATTTAGTTATTCGAAGACTGGCCTAGGCCATTAACTAAAAGTTTTGTACCCTCTGAGACTGTTGTGCTCAATGCTAACCTGGCCTGCCGCATACATTGTTGCTTTTCCAAAAACGTTTTTGAATTTTTTAGCTTCGCGCGATAAACACAATTTTTGCTTACCAGGAAGACCACCCTGGGACTAAACTGTAGCACTCAGGACAATGAAATTACTGGTTTACAGGCAAAAATAAATTTCATATTTCAATGTTTTATTCATTAAAACACTAGGCAAGCGCCGCAGCAGGCATTTTTGGGACATCAAAAAGAAGTTGAGGTACTTACATTTATTGTTTTCTGTGGTCGGCATACAAGAAACGACTTAACTGATTCAGCGGCAATTTACTGCCACTCAAAATACAGGAAAAAACACTTCCATAACTGTGAGTTCCCAAACTGTGGACCAAAGATTATGGTGGCCAAATCGAACGTCCAGTCGAGTAACTTTGTTTGTGGCGTGGGATTTCGTTTCCGACAAACACCTATCTGGCGTCTGTTCATTGGTAGTTTTGTTTCACTTTTACTTGCCCAGTGAGATCTGACAATACAGTTGGGGTATTTGCGGCAATATGGTCTGCATATTCTCCAACGAGATAATATTGCACTTCTGTCCGCGACATGAGTAGTGGAAACATTTTTCCACATGATGTCCTCCTTTTTTATGCAACACTAAGCCTAATAAAATTACGTCATTTAATTGTTGTCGCTATAATGAACAGTGCGCAATAGTTATACAAAAGGCGTGACCAAAGGCCAAGTAGACTTGCACACTTGAATTATTCTAGGATTTGAGATGACTGTGTTGCTAAGATTTACATTTTACTCTGTCATATGCTATGGGCTTAGACGTCTGGCTTCATACATTTCTTATCTTGCGAACTGACCAATGCGAATGACCATACCAAATGAACTATTGTCCGCATTTCTCTTATTCATATCACCATCAGTGTCTTAACTTGTTCATCAAACAAAACAGCCTTACTTATGAAAGTTGAATCTGTATCCATCCCTAGAATAGGACAACGTGCTCCATTTGTTTATTATTCAACTAGCCTGTTATTTAAATTCTGCCCAAGTCGGAGTGACTTCAATCCGACACCTTGAGTTCTAATCATCTACGGTTTTGGATTCCCCAACCAGATCTTTCATCGTAACGATAACTGGACGAGTCAAGCCAACAAGCTGAGATTTTCCGATTTTAACATTCTAGGTGTTCTGACCTGCGGAAACCTTGCTCTCGCCATCATAAGCCACATGTTCTCTTTCAAAATTATTTCCTCTCTTTGAGTATATGCCTTATCTACGGAGTTCTGTGTCTGCATACTTACTGTTGAAAAATTTGCCGCCTACAGCGGACCAGGCGAGAGTCACGCTGGATCAACACGCAAGCCAGATCAGGACATGGTACGCGTTGCTTGGGATGCACACCCACGACAAATCTCTTAAAATGTGGCGTGATAGCAAGCCTAGGTGCAGGCTCACACCAGCTACCTGCAACCTATCCGTGTATCAGAGTCGGGCAACAACCTGCTGCCCAGTAGACGGAGGAGAGAGTGAGGTCGGTTAGGACTGGTCGTGGAACCCCGCTGGGTTAAGCACGTATAGGCAACTAGTATATTTGTCTTAGAAGGCCTCTTTGTTCATTAGGCCATAGCTACAGGAAGTCTCCCTTTGTGTACCGCCTAAAAGTTTGATAGAACCGCACGCATTAAGTTTCTTCAGTTTGACTTTTTAATGGTGAATTATTTGGCATGATGTTCTTGCTCCCCTTTTCCGTAATTCCTTTGTCTTGCCTTGGTTTCCTAGCTACCCCAATGCACTTGCACTGCCTTTTGTTGTCAATTCCGTACGCTGTCACCTACTTATTTCTTCCGAAAGGGTAGCCAAATCTTTTGTGCCATGTCGGTACTCACTATACTGTGCGTGCTACAAGGATCGCCGGTTGCGTTTTGGTTTACTTTGACTTGGTTAGAACATAAATGGTCCGCTTTTTCGATATCTTTGAACGGCTTCTGTTGTCTTACGCATACGCCTGACTTGTTTATTTCTTTAAGAATACTTGTGTATAGTCTCTCTCATAAACAATAATAAGACAGTTAAAATAAATTAAGAGATGTGGTTGCACAACCCACTATTGCCAGTGAGGTCGATTTTGTGTACTGCATTTTTAAGACATTTAACGCACATTCCTCATTATAAACGATATGAAGCGCTTTTAATCCATCTCGGTGAACCGCAAGCCGTGGCTTGAAAGGCCGCCAACTGACAAGATTACCCGGTTCTAACAAGTCACAGAGTCAGGTTGGAAAGGATCCTCCTTAAGGGGGAATTTATCATATTCTCTCTCTCCGTCGTGATCCATGTCACTCCTTTGTTACTTAAGTGAAACACTGGTCCATCTTATCAAACCAAGCATGTGTGGCACCCACAGACGTATGCAGAGCCCTGTTAGTCACTGCGACCTCTATCGCCCCCAATCTTTTTGACTCTGTCCTGCCCCGAGATCGAGTGAGTGGGAGGGAAGAGAGTGCGGTAGATGCATAAGTAAGTCCACTATTACAATAAACTAATTCAAACGCAGGTCACCGTCCCTGCATCCGCCAGGCTGTGTACTGGATATCGTCGTTACTGACGATCGGACAATCATTTGTAACGTTCGACCTCGATGAGGGTTCTGTGACCGAGATCTCACTCGCGTCCTTATCGACTGCCTGGGACGGAACTTCGGGGACTGGGGCACTCTGTCCGGTCTGCGAATCGTTAGGGTCGTTTTTCCAAATATTTGTCATCGAATATCAATCTTCAGACACACGATAAGACGCGTAATATACCAGGGTTTATTTTAGGAGGGGAGAAAAGAACGTAGAACGACGGGCAAAAGGAGGGGATCGACTAATCCAAAAAACCGTTAACTTCACAGTTATCCAGGGAAGGTGGAGTTGGGAGCTGCCACTGGGGAGAGAGAGTCGTTTTCTTCGCGCACCTTGGCTGAAAAATAGGAGAAAGAAAAACAGACGCTGTCCAGACGCCAGACACCCTTGCTCTCAAACTTAGCACCCTTGTCTGTTAAAACAAAACCGTTCATGTTTGTCCGCTGCACACTGTTGAATAATGAAGTGCGTGGCCTCTGCCAAAGGGATGCCACTGAAGCTAAGGCAGAAACCGCCCAAGGTAAATTGGTAAAGGACTCGGCACATTTTTCAAGGTATGACTACAGTGCTGGTGAAACTTTCTTTTTTGATTTATTGTGATGTTTATTGCAACGAGCAAGTACCATTTGTCATTCTAACCATCAAACAAGCAGCACTGTGACAGTAGATATGAACAAGTGAAGAGGCATTTTTCTTTCAAACCGAGACAGCTGCGTAATAAATTGCAAGTTTGCGCAAAAAATGCAACATTTTGCCTTAATTTACAACATCACGGACAAACTCTTGACAGGCTCGTGATAAACCAGCAGACTTGATTTTGTTATTTTATAAATTCCGAAGAATGGAAGTGAACAGCCCATAACCCTGTCTGCGCCCTGGAACGTCTTCGAATACCTGGTAATTCATTTGGTTATCTATGCAGGTAAACCATTACATTGGCTTGACTATGTATAATTGGCTTGACTAACAGTTTGTAGTAGTTGTTCGCTTTTCTTTCAATGAAGTACGTAGATATTGCAAGTTCTCAAAGTCCACACCAGTAATAACCTGCCGCAACCATAGAGCTAGTTGAAAAAGGAGTAAGAACTCTTTCCCTGACCGTAAGTCCTAATCATAAAAGATTGGGAATCTGAAAAATGTCATAGGAAGGAGTTGCGGCAAACCGTACGAAAAACCAAAGACGTATTTTGTTTAAGAAAAACTGCTGGAAATTATTATCTGTCAAAGTCCGAATAGAAGTATTGCCAGCAATTACGGCTGCCATCACAATTTCAGTAATAAGGTCCCTCAAGGCAGAGAAATTGGCTACCTCGGGGATGAAAAAGAGGATACAGTGGTGATTCACGCAGTCAGTGGACATATTGTCACACCGCAGAGGTAAAGTATCCAGAGCAACATTGGGTGTTTCGGCTGTTTGTGTTAGGCCGACAACTCTTTTGCCCCGGCGAGGCGAGAACTTCTCTCCCCTAGTCTGCCTTTCTTAGACCTAAGATTAAAAACAAAGCCTTAGATGACAGGCATTTACTGATGGAATAACAAAATGCCAACTTTTTACGATGTTGTCTACTAAGTATACTTCAAAAATTGAATGAGACTTTACCCGGTGAATTCACCTTAACTTAGCCGCATAACCCATGAAATGTTGGCAAAGATTCTGAGTTTTTTTTCGGTTAGGGAGAAATAGTTATAAATGGTTTTAATATTCATTCATCTGCAGCATAATCCCAGCATATATCAGTCACATCGAGGTGCCGGCTTTGGATATATTTCAATCAAAAATGGGTCTTTGAGCACTACGGTTTTTATTCAATTCTCGACATCCTTATACGTCAAATGCGCTTTGTGCAGAAAACGTGTACGAAAATATTCTTTTTGCACTTATTTGCTAAACACCAATGTCTTCTTTAAATTGTTGACTCAAACGTTTTCTATTTCAAAAAAACAATTTATTGATTCACGGACAATGTGGGACACAGTCTACAGTTGCTCTTCCTCCTAGGGTTTCGAAACTTCAAGCCGGATACTTTTCGTCTAGGGTAAATCGCTTATTTATCTACATTTTTAAGACGAAGTCTCACCGGACTCATAAAATTTGATAGTTAACTTAAACAGTATTGTAAACTTCATGAGCAACACGACAATCAGTAGTACAGCCCCATCTAGGCATTCCTATAAAAGTGGGACAACATTTCAAGAATTTCGGTTATTTCACGGGATAGGTCAGCTATTGGAAATATATTATTTAAAAAGTTCTAAAATATTATATGTTCGGCTACTATGATGTAGATTGCTTTGATCCTCTACCGATTTCACCAGCGCTATAGTCCCTCCTACACATGCTTGAAATAGCCGTGGGCATTTAGGTGACTAAATCTCCCGCCTTCCGCCTCCACCCTCTGCGCATAAATATGTTATTCAAAGTGTCTCAACCCGTTATATTTTCGGCTGCTATTACTCAACTAACTCCACTCTTCTGCGGAACTTATTATGGTTATAAACACTCGTACACCTACTTATAATACCAGTTGGCATGTAGGTCTCAAAATATTTTTCCGATCATCAAAATATTGAACTTTCATTAACAATTCCTCCTGTCGGACTACTTACTGAGTGCTACAGTCCTCTGCTGATACCTTCAGCATCCTAAAATTTTAGTCAGTTTAGAGAGTTTCTACCATAATTACGCTGACCAGCTTATTATTCCAATTGTGTTGTTTGTAATACAGTTTCCTGTATTCGTACGCTGATTTGCCTAAGAAACTGAAGATGTTACCTGACAACGAATGTGTGGATACAGTGGCCTTAAATAACCGCGACAAAAAATAATAGATGCAATAATTTCAGATATGCCAAAAAGTACCTTTTTGTTATAACACGTTATTATTATGGCAGTGATATTGATAGAAAAACCGACACATGACTCCTTACCGACTACTGTAAAAATGGAGAAAATTTCAATACTTTAGCTGTAGTAGGCTCTACTTAGCCAACGCTCGCTGCCGCATGATCACCGGCAGTATCTTTAATAATAATTGTTCAGAAGAAGGATGATTGTCCAGTACGCCCAAGCTGTTGTAGAAGAATTACTCTGCGAGCACGTGGCTTGTAAGGGTGGAAGAGGATGCCAAAGATGGTATATACAGGATGCCATTTTCTCACTGTTTCTTTGCCGATTTTCCTTTATTTCCTTGTGCTTTGATCATACAAGGAGTGACGAATGCATATGCTTAGATATATCCTAGCAAATATGCGTGCTTTTTCGGTTCAGATGCTAAAACTAATTTTGCTTTATGGGCTTTCCTATGATGCAGATAACCAGAAACCTCTCCCTGATTTTAACAGCTCTCTAGCCCTAATACCTATAATTTACAAAAAGTTGAAGGGACGAGGGAGGCTATCTAACTTCTCTTCTTTTGCCCATGGTGTAATAGTCACCGCATAAAATTTATTTCTCCCTCTGATGCCTACAGTTAAATAACCATCAATTATTTTCTATTGGTACAGTTCGTTTCTGAAATACGTTATCCGGGGACGTGCAAATTCCGTCAAGTTATAATTCATTTAAAAGAATTATCCTTAGCTTTCTACACTCGGTACAACGGTCATAGCGTCTGGGTGTCAATTCCGTTGCATTCGTTTTTCGTATTTAGTGAAATTTGTGGTCTGAAGCCTCTCTGTCCGGTCTAAACGGGAGAAAAAACGCAGTTGACTGTGCATCTGTCAGCCAGCCGGCGTCGAACAGCTGTTCACTTTTCCGCCCCATTTCTGATACACGGCTTCTATCCCATGAAAAGAAGGGGAATATTCAGTGTCCCTCTATTTTCGCGCCAATATTCCTTGCTTGATGCCGTGGTCATCCCCTGGACTGCATATTTTCTTTGCCCCTTAATATTTTAAAACGCATGTCAGGAGTTTTATACAGCTCGTTCGATCCACGCTGTATATTTTTTTCGGATAATGCCTGTGAACTGCTGTTTAGTATAATTATTACATAGCCGTATGCTTGCGCGTGCAATGTGGCCTTCAGAAGATGTTGGCTTGTGTATTTTTCCTCAATTTATTTGAATCCAGCCCAAATATTTGACGTGAAATCCCTATCCTCTCTTCTTTAGAATGTCTTCCTGTGATATTCGATGCGTTGTGGGTCTGAGCAGCTGAATCACTCTAAGTGCCAGCCTTGTTCGCCACAATAGAAATGAGTCATTTTGGACAAGTCACTAGACGGTCATCACCTAATATCGTCATGTGTTTCCAAGTCACCGGTCAGGTCGAGAATATTAACCTTCTTTATTGAACTACAGCGCACAAGCGCAGCTAATGAGCTCAGGCTGCGAAGTCCGGCCAGCGTGTGCCAGAAGCGCGGTGATGCCATGCAACGGACCAACCAATCAGCAAATAGCGATGCTGTTTTTGAAGACAAGGTAGGTGGCGGCGGCTGCGGCGGCGGCGGCGGCGGCCACGTGTAAATAGCATGGTGCGTTCACAGGGTAGTCTGTGTGAGTTCGTTGCGGCAACACTCCTGAGCATGTCATCAGTGGTTATTTAGGAGAGCCCTATGGTGGTACGCACATCGTCGTGATCGAAGGCCGGCGTGCAAATTTGATGAAATCGGGTCACGACCCAAACACAAAGATGGCGAAGCAGTAAGAGAGGGCCGTTTCCTGAAACAAGCAGAACGAACACCTTAAGATGGCATTGGAGAGTCTGAGGTGTAGAGGACTGAGAACGGTGTAACTTGTCCAATACGTTCCCGGAAAAATTTGTTTGTGGCACCCTCTCGTCTGTCATCACATCGAGTCTGAACGTCGTCACATCCAAAATGCAACCCAGCTCACCTAGTTTACCCACTTGCTCTCTGCAAAGCACGACCGATGCTTGGGCCTTCCGCTTATTTCTGACTTAAAACCCAGGAAAAAAGGAGGCCAGGCGGAATCTGTATGTTTACAGGAATTGCACAGGTATTGCGTAAGTCTGAACAGGGCATCGAACAAATTTTCAGGGTCGCAATAATGGAGGCCCGATGTCAAAAGATGAGCGTACGCCAAGAACAATTTGTTGCGGGTGAGCAATCAATATTTGTTAACTCTTCGCGGAATGATGGCTTTGCACATGCACTGAAAATGATCATCGTGATATTTGCGACCAGGGACAAGACCTTCCGACGCTAGCGTAAGTGTTATGATTTTCACAAACAAGTGAAGATGTACGCGCTTAAAATGTGTTTTTAATTTGGTCGTTGTCGTATAAAGAGCACAGAGTATTACAATTTAAAGACGGGTTAAGGTTTTTGGGTACCGTATTTTAGCTTGTCTTTTGCTTATAACGATTAGTGTTTATTCCCTTGCTCCAGCGTGCATGCGTCACAATCCATTACAGCCCACGCCCAGCACCGGCTAACCACGCCCTTCTAAGTTGTTGCCCATTTGTCGTGCAAGTTTCATTCCGATAGCACCGAGAAACCAGGGTAGACAAGCATGTGCCCACCTCGAACCATTCTATACAGAAAGGTCTACTGCGTTTCCATGAATGAGTCGCCAGGCCTGACAATGTCGTCGGCATGTAAATGACTCAAGGCCAAATTATGCACAATCGGAATGCCCTTACAGTCGTGCAGTTCAGGGTAGAATCAGGTCCATCATTCAGTTAAAGAATGCTGGGGAGAAATTAATGTACTTTTCGGGTGTCAGGTCCACTACCTCTTCCTTTTGTTCGTAGAAGCTGATAGTATGCTTGATCACGTTAGTTAGTTTAAACCCATCCCACAAACACTTATGTCCATTCGGGCGTTTCTTCAGTCCCTCTGTCTAGGACGGATCCCCCCAACTCCCATTGTTGCAGAAGATAATCCAAACTCCCACTGCTTGACACATCGTGTACGACGGTGGAGACTGAAGTGGAGGGGTTGTTGTCTTGTCAAAGTCATCCGTCTGTAAACGGGATGCGGTGATCTACCTCGTCGTCTTGCCTTCTGGACAACGAAATGCAAACTCCTAGACAGCTGGAACATCTCCAGTCTCCAACCTTCAGTTAGCGTCTTCATGACTGGTGATTATGCCATCTTCTGTAATGCCTCCAGAGCATCCATTCTCACCTCTCGACTGCTTCACTT
Source organism: Spirometra erinaceieuropaei (assembly GCA_902702965.1). Classification (NCBI taxonomy): domain Eukaryota; kingdom Metazoa; phylum Platyhelminthes; class Cestoda; order Diphyllobothriidea; family Diphyllobothriidae; genus Spirometra; species Spirometra erinaceieuropaei. The sequence goes on from CACRXP010000139.1 coordinate 1,180,814, forward strand.
CTAGGCAAGTAATCCGAGCGGTTGTTCAGCTTCTGGAAGAGATTACTTAATGAAGGCACTGCAAAGAGCTCGAAAAAGAAAAGCGGGGTAATCTCACATATTGACAGATCTTGGCGTACGATAAAAACGACGTCTGTTGGCGTGACTGCCTGACATTCCTGCGGCTAGAGACACTCTCGTGTCAACGCGAAAAGAGGCCTGAATGCGTAAGATCTAGATTGCTGAGTGCATCTCAGGCACTACAAACGCAGATCAAGTGCCAGTCAGCAGGAGAAGACGGGATGCACAAGAATGAAGATTTTATTCCCTATAAAATAGTAAACTGTCTCCTCGCGCAACAAAGGCCCTTGGCAGGGCCAGATTTTGTGTAGCAGCATTAAATCATGACCCAGAGGGCCCATCTACGAGGTTTTCCATTTTTTTGTAGAATAGCGGCGGCGACGACTCCAAGAGCATCGACAGGTTGACCGTCGCGAGCCACGACGTCAACTGTGTGTTCCAAGGAAAGGGTTAACAGCTGTGATTTTGCGCGTGAATTGGCGTACAGTGAAGTAGAATTGCATCGCATGGAACATACTCCTTCATTCCTTACCCACCAGGCTCCAGGGGCAAGGCAGTGTCAGGACCACCGGAGGTGGGCTTGGGTGCGGTGGCTGACAAGACTAAATGACTCACCTGCACGTACCACGCACGACCTGGTCCCCGCAAATTACCTGATTTTTGCAGAGGGGCGAATCGGGTCTCAGGTTCGAGGGAGTGCAATTTGGTTCATTCTAGGGAGGAGCCATTTAGCCTTGCTCTTACCCCTCCAGCCAGTCACATCACAGACACAGGCAGAACTTGCCACGAGGACCGAGTTATCCAGTCAGCCAACAACCTTCCAAGACAGGCCTTTTGGGGCATCATGATAGCCTCAAGGCGCTTCAGGTTTATTGTACTGCAGAATGCGCTGAAGATGGATTTCACAGTGTAAATATGAAGTCCTTTTGCTTTGTTCTTGTTCTGAGGTTTCTTTGATTGAAGCGGCTGCAGATTGTGTAAATGCTTCCGGCAGTTTCAAAAGGAAAGGACTCTTATTAGTACATTTACACGATATTTTGACCGTGGCAGGTGATGAGGTCTGTTACTGCCTCACGATGTCGACTTGCATGTGGACATGTTAATAGCGGGGTGGACTTGGGCAGCGCCCAGCTCACTCTCTCTCTCTCATCCCACGTTTACCGAGTTCTGATTGCAAGGAAAAGCCGGGAAGACCGACGGAATTTCTGTGAAAACTAAAACACGAGTCTATGTCTGCCTGCACGCTCTGCTTCCCAACTCTACACCTAAGAGGTCTTCTTCTATGGTGTCGCCGACCCTGCATTGATGAGAGTACTAGAAAGGTGAGACCAAGAATGAGTCATTGCATTCTAACCATCAGTCCTGATTAGGATTGAGCTATCCTGTCAGCCAGTTCTTTCACAAGCCAAGATATTTAAAGAATTCCTCAGGCACGACTTCATTCTCTTTTTTCTCCCTAAATTAGCGAAGGGGTCCAGCACAGACTGGATGATTTAATTAGGCTCAGTGGACTGATGCAAAGAAAGTTTCCTACTCAGGCCTATGACAACCACGTACGCAATGGCCAAACGCCTATCAAGACTCAGCTCAGTCCGAGAAACGCATGCCCTGAGCCAAAATAGTCCCTGTTTTCGACCAACGCAACAGCTATCTGTCCCCTTTTGGGGACTTCTGGCACGCGTGGACTATGAATCAGTGAGTGTATTGCGAAAAAAGCGGTTTTGATTAATTTATTCTGCTTTCTGACAACTGCAAAAGGTTACAGGCAAAATCAGAGGCTATTTCCTGCTTATTTACTATGACGATTTAATCAGATTCTATGCGAGTCCGGCTTCGCAATTATGCTGTAATTTCTTCTCTTCACCCCATTTTGACCATTTGCCTGTGACTATGCTCGAAAGAGTAGCTGTTTTGAACAGTTGCGGAATGTCCTTGCTTGGTGTGTTTTTCATTTTAGCTTGATAATGACCTTCACTGCCCGCGACCGCATGGCCGTGGAAGATAAGAAGGCGGGCGCAATCTGCGCAGATAATTTATCGACTCATACTCACAACATGCGCATGTGCACTTTAAGGCTGCTTTTTTTGTATCTGATGTGCTGCTAATCCGATCAATTAGCCTATTATTTCATGCAGCCAAAAGCACAGATGACAATTTCAGTCCGAAGAGTTGTTGCCTATACCAGTTTTGCTTCCGACAGACTGTCGCTGCATTTTTAAATTTCGAAAACACTACTCAGACTTTCAGCCATCGTCAAAGAGCAGAGTAAGGAGGAAGTCCGTGTCCGGGAGACCACGCTTAGGACTGATTGTGATTCCTGATTGATAGCCTCACCATACCCTTGCTTCATTCGAACGGGCAAAAAATCCTAAAAGAGCACTACAAGTGGAGGAGCCACCATCTGAATCCCCGGAGACAATACAGAACATTTAAGTCATTGTTTTGCCGCTCTGAGTGCTTTATCCACATTGCCCAAATACCCAGCCTCTTCTGTGGTCCACTCCATGATTTTTAAATCATATTCTAGTTGAATAACCCAGAGCTTTTCATGCTCTACTTAGTTCTACCGAGTCCTCGAAAATCTAACATTACTAGCGATATTTGGGCGGAATATTACGCTTCCCTTGAGCGATTCCTTTGCCTCAAAATTAAATATATTCTGTTGCTCTGTTCTCAAAACTCCAGATCAGCAATATAATCAAATTACCTGATACAAATTTAATGCATTTATTGATTTATGCTGCCTTAGAATGCTTCCATTTCAAGAAAAGACGTAATTTCCTCTCCCTACTGTCAGCATGTAAGCTGTCAAACTAAACTGTACTACCGATTAGGCTTATATGACAGTCTGATTAAATCTTTCGGAGGAACTCTGTTGACCTCAATGCCCATTCTTCGGCCGGCATATTGTTTTCACTTCTACTTCTGCTTCTTCGGCATCTTAAAAATTTTATACATTTTGCTGGCTGGCAAGACGCACGCGATTTATAATAACTAAATGAAATATTAAAAGGGCATGAGAATAAGACTTTGCCTCCCGTATTAAAGGTGGGTTTAAGGTAAATTCCAGGGGGTGAGGTCTGGGATTAGGGTTTGTTTAATATATGTTAGAACACGGGATAAGGTATCCTCTGTAATTTACCTCAAGGTCGTCTGTAGTATGTTGATCCATATTCCCGTGTTCAAGCCTTTTCCTCTTTTTCTAAGGGAGTCCGTTTTTTCCTTTGATTCATTACATTCATCAGCGAACCCCTGCTCTTCGTCGGTGTTTAGGAGGATGAGGAATTTTCAGGAAAGCATGGATTTAGCACTTTTCTTTCTTCTTTTCTCGCCCACAATTTAATTTTTACCAATGATAAGGAAGGAATTGGGAACGGTCATTTCTGGCCTAATTGCCGTCACCAGCCGGCCATGCTCGAACTGCAGACCGTGTAGGTCTGTGATCTGAGGCCCGGGTCAGTTAATCGAAGAGGATTTAAACCGATGTTTTACCACTTGAGCCTCGGGCCCAAATCCTATTGGCTGACTACACGACTTTTCATTGACTGTGGGATCAAAATCACCACTTCAGATTCGCTTTAGAATTCGGAATCTAAAACCACAATGCGATTTACGTAACAAAGAACTATTTCCGACTCACCTCATTTCCACCTTTACATAGGAAACTCTTAATAATCACTCTCACATGCAATTACCTCAATCGCTAGAGCGCTGATCAACTCATGCTAAGGGTCGCATCCTCGTGGCTCGTAGTGACATTCATCCCTGTGGCCGGATTTAAATTCGACCGACCTATGTAGGTTCACATTGTCAACAAGGCTTCGTCAAGATCTCTTTCTTCGATGCTTTGCACCGTCAAATTCTCGGACTATGGACTCTAAAGTACTTTTTCTATGCTTAAAGTTGCCTTCATTATGTCTCGAGTTGCGCAGGCGGAGACGACTATGGCAAGACGTCTATTCAAATCAACATGTCCCGTGATAAAGAGCAAATATGAAGGGTCAGGAATCACTGCTATATATTTGTCGGTTATGTTCATTTAACCTTTATTTCACTATATCCTTTGAAGCGGCGGCTCTAGGTTTAGAGAAGCAGCACTAAAATCATGAAAAGAACAGCAAAACTACTTCGGCCGCCTTTTTCTGAACTACCAGAGGTGACCTCTGAAATTAACGATATCGACCATGGACTGTTTAGTTTGAGACGAAGTCCGTGTTTATCATCTGAAGGATTTGTTTCCAGCAAAGCCGATAAGGCAGATTTGCGCGCCTCCTATGTGGATGTTTGGTGGAGGAGTTTTTGGCAATTATAATGTCGTGCCGCGTCTATGGACACGTTAAAACGATTCGCGAACTCTGCAAATAGTATCTCTATTGTCCAGCTGGCAATACCTCTTCGTCACAATAGTGGAAAATGAACACTTTTTCAAGCTACCGGTCTCTTCCCCGGGGACGCTGTCCGGTAATGAGTTTGTTTTGTGACACTGATAGATAAATCATGCAGTAAGTGACCTAATTTTCCTGGTTTACTGCCTTCTCCATGTCACAATAAGTTCAGTTGGATCGGACGATCTCGTCTCCGTAGTCGCAGTTGGCTAATTAGACTTTGTAGCTTGAACATACGGACATCGATAATCGTCAAAACTGCTTGATGGTTTGTACAGTAATATAAGTAGACTGAAACCGTGCTGAGGTTCCTCCATATCAGAAGCCTGAAGAGAACCATTACGACTGAAAGGTTTACTTAACAACTCATCGTTAGCGCACTTGAAGAAAGGATTTTTATATACTGTTTAATGAAGGGATTGCAAGACCGTAGTTAATGTAAGAAGGCAAATATTGGACAGTTTCTTCTGGAAACAACACGATTCCGAGATGTAATGAAGTTTTAGCACCTAGACAATGTATTCAATTCTGAAATGCTTTTGTTATGTCCCGTAGGTTCATGTACATGACTGTACCAAAAATACCTTGGCAGCATCCTGTCATCGCCTTCTCCCCTCGCACGCGCACCGTTCAGTCCTGGGCGCGCAATCGCCCTCGCACCGACATTTGGCATCCGACATTCGCGAGCACTGCAAACGCACCGACTGTCAACAGAATCTATGTGTGTACCACGAATAAGTGTGCCTTTTCCCGAGCCTCTTGAAAACAGGCATCCAGGAGCACATGCGTGCAGACCAGATCCGTCTCATGAGTTGTCAGCAGCATGCAAACCAAGTTCCCCTACTGATTGTTTGTTCGGTGTTTTTGATCACAGTCCTTCGAGTACTTAGACCTAAAAAACGTGCACTCTGACTCATGTGGCTATCTGGAGCAGGTGAGCCTAAGCTTCTGAGGATGTGGGTCACAACAATGCAGCCAATAGCCCAGCAGGTAAATTCCTGAGATATCAACTGTCTGAAGCCTATTCGTGGTTATATCAGCCAACCTTACATCCAAAAGGTGCTTGTAGCCGAATACAAACTTGGGTTTATTTTGTACATCGACCCCTCCCCCCCCCCCAGTAGTTGACATCAAGCAGATTATCTAGTAACGCTACGAAGGTGATTTGCCTTTAAATTCTACCACGGTTGCTGATGACACGATACCGTCGTCGTCATCGAACAGGATCAGGTGCTAACTTTCAAAGGACGTCCTAACAGAGTCTTCCTCGAGATACAACTTACGATGGCGAAGGAGGAAATTAACCAGCTGGCCTTACTTGATGTGGCGGCCTAAAAACCGGTGTTCAGGAAAGCGAAGAACACGACTCAAATACTGAGCTTTAACAACAACCACCCAGCCATAAAAACAGTTTCGTAAGGCCGTTGTATCGGTTGTTGAGACGTACTACAGTGAACCAGATGACAGGGTTGCCGAAGTCCAATATCTTCGAGGGGTTTTCGGAGAAAATGGTTACCCGCGCAACTTCGTCAACTGGTGCATTTGTAAACGAGACGATCGACAAAATCGTACCGATTCCAAATCCTGGCGAGCGATCCCGTACACCAAGAGCATCTCCGAGACCGTTAGTCGCCTTCTCGCACCACTCGGGGTTGGAGTTGCACACAAACCGGGGGCCATCATAAGGCGTCAGGTGATGAGGCCAAAAGACCCACTGCCACAGCTAGAAACATCTGGAGTCGTTTACCGGATCTGGTGCAGTTGCGGACAAAGCAACTACGTCGGAGAAACTGCAAGACTGCTCCGGACGCGAATCGTCGAATACGTGGCAGCTGTACGGAGAAATGACGCCAACTCTCAGGTCGCGGCTCTTTCAACGAGACTTGGCCACACATTAAGGTTCGATGAGACCCAAATTCTCGCGCGAGGGAATAATCGCGTGGGTCGCCAGTTGCTTGATTCATGGTTTACTAAACCTCAATCTATCAACAAGTGCAACGACATCCCCACTCCATATTCCGTGCTAAGGCATAGTCTGGCCAAAGTAATTCACCACTTGGGGAGCGAGCAGGCCGGTGAGCCAGATGGCCGAGCAATCACCACACCAGCACCCAACACGAGCGATGAGATTGCATGTCAGCCATCAAGAAATTAGCGCACCAGAGTACAGCTATTCTCGATGAAGGAGAGAGCGGTCAATTACCCCATTAATGCGGTAGCATATTGACTGCATCCTATAAATACTGCAACTTCCTGTGCACGAGTCACCCGTTTCTTTGGTTCAAGTGAGAATCCGGACTTTAGACGACTAAAGTCCTTGTTCTAGCGATCGCTTCTACCTCTTGTCAACTAATTCCTGAAACTTGGAGCAATATTTCCCCGGAATGAATTTAAAGTAGGCATAGACAGCAAACTTTATTGGAGCCAGTAAATTTTGCGACTGCTTATCAACTGCAGCCTGTTGTTGCCCAACACAGATAACAAGGGAGAAAGATACAGAGGTTTGAACTTTCACAGAGAAAATCAATGTAAGGCAGCAAGGTCATCGTATACTGAACGTAGACTAATCAATAAAAGGGTAAATTAAAAACGTAACATAGGAAAGAAAATGGGGAAGTTGAGCACCTGCCTAAATGGTTTCTGAAGCAGGAGAATAAGATTCCATGATCTTCTGTTACAGAGCACCTCCTTGATAGCGGTCGTTTGGTTGACCCCAAAACATCTTTTCGAGTATGAGTTCGATCACGAAAAACTCGGCTGCTGTGCTATTTGGTGGCAGTTTATATACGGCGGGAAAAACCCGCCCTATGCAACTAGTTAGATCACGTGGTCAATCTCAGCTTGCCCTGGTAGATCTGGGCCCTTTTGATTTATGAAACCCCTCGGTGTGTTAACTTCCCCATTTTCTTTCCTATGTTGCGTTTTCAAGTTACCCTTTTATTGATTTGTCTACGTTCAGCATACGATGACCTTGCAGCTTTACATTGATTTTCTCTGTGGAAGTTCAAACCTCTGTATCCTTCTCACTTGTTATCTGTGTTGGGCAACGACAGGCTGCAGTTGATAAGCCGTCGCTTCAATAAAGTTTGCTGTCTATGCCTGCTGTAAATTTAATTCCTGGAACTCGCACCTTCGCTTGTATCGGCTGTTTGCACGTTGCTTATGTGACCTGGTGCATAATCACCAGTTTGCGATACCTACCACCGGATGCACGAGTCTGTTCTTAATAACATCCTAAAGAGTAAAGGACTTCCAATTCCGCAAACGGCTGGGACTTATTCGGATCAGCTTCCCACCATACCAAAGCCGCAACTCATGGGGAAATACGGCAACAGTCGAAGGCAAATTATTAGCCCTACTTAGAGAAACACTACACCCGCCAGGAGGTAAATGCTAGAAAATACATTCTGAGGAGAGCCGACAAGTGCGTGGCTCTCAGGCTGACCGTAGTCGGCGGACGTTAAAAATGAGGTCACAAAAATCAATGCAAAACATCAACCCGGTGTCGATTGCCTTGTCTCCCTTCCCTGCCTATCACGGCAACTCCGCTTATTTTGACACCCTGGAAGATTTGTTCATTTTTGGCAACTCAGAAATCAACCAGCTAGAAAACGGGGCAGCTCTGGTTACCTGCAAGCTAAATCGATGGAGATGGACTTCGAGGCGGCTGATTAGACCCGCTCCTCCAAGTGAGAACGCATTAAGGATGTATGCAAAAGAAAATCCTTTTTTGTAACTGATGTCAGCGTCTGCCCCGTCTCCCGATATAAGCTGTCATTATGTGGAGGAGACGTTACACGAATATCTGCATGCGCTTTTCGGGTTTCTGTGAAAGACGGACAAATTTCTCCACCTAAGTTCGTTTTATGTCCTCGCAGGCACAGATTACGCAACTGGGAAAGCAGTGTTTGGCAGTCACCGAGTCATAAAGTGCAACGCATTCTTCTCTTACAGCCATGGACAGCTCACGTTCTTCGTCACACCAAAACTCCATAGGACTGACTTCTGTGACTCCCCAAACGGGACATGAGCACAGGAGTCCCTACAATACGAGTAGCCTTGGGCTAACTCCCAGTGGAATTAAGGTTAAGTTTAAGGTTGTGGTTGGGATTATGATAAGAAGTACTTTAAGGCTCGATTTAAAGTTGACGATAAAGCAAGTTGGAATGAAGTTTAAGGTTAAGGTAGGGGACACTGTTAACTGCAGAGCTAAGGCTTAGGGTAGGAGTAGGTTCAAGATTAGGAAAACGTTTTAGTTTTATAATAGAGTTGTTTTTGGGATTAGAAGAGAGGAATATTTCGCCCTTTCCGGAATTATGCGCATGTCCACCGTTATTACTCGGGCGGGATGTACCTATTCTCATGTTTTATTAGGGTGGTCACACATGTCGGTTCCCCCCGAAACTTCACGCCTTCCAAGCCGGCAGAACGTAACGTCAACGGCAACATTTCGGTCTAAGATTAATACAACGACCTGTTGACAACGGTGGTTTTCTTTGCCGAACGGTGGATGAATCGCTCCAGAATTCGAAGTTAACCCTCTAACTGCACCTGCGACCTCGGTGCACAAAAGTACTCATTAACTCAAACACTATAATAGTAAATACGTCTGAATGTAGATTAAAAAGTATCCATAGCAAGAATATCAGTCTGTGACGATTATAAGCCATCACGGAGGACAGCGACGGGGCCATATTAAAGCTGGACCGGCGGAACTAAGAGATTCTTTCCATAACACTGCATGCGCCTTAAACCAAACTTGCACCCTTTATTCAAATATTGTCGTGCAACGTCATTTCATCCATTTTTCCCAACTTTTAAGGCATGGTTAACAGCCACATACAGCACTCTCAATGTTATGTTTTACGAATATTCAGATTCCACGACTTTTTGGTAATAATGGGACAAGCAATACTTTAAATGTCTAGTGACCGTCAAGTTCGCTTCTCCCCCGTACTAACTAGACCAAAATGAACTGTATAGAACATTAGTCTTCTACCACGGAAGTTTTGCTTACTGCTTTCAGGCTAGTTACAGTCCATGAAGACAGACAGTGCCTGGATGAAATCCGCTTAAATGCTATACGCTATGGTTTTTGTGGCTCTAGCTAGGTGTTATTAGGTCCTGATGATATCTGTTTCCAGAGGCTTAATCGGCTTTATCCTTTTTGACCCAACTGTCATCCACACCAATTACGACGCCAGAAGCTTCATATCCCAAAAAATTCACTCTCCGTCTCTAACGTCTGCGTCCCAGAGGTTTGAAAGCTCATCTGTCTTGTCGATCTTAGCGCAGTCTTGCCACCTACTTCTAGTCAAGTGTAGGCTAGAATCATTCTCTGTCAACTTTAGAAACGTGCGCTAGTTAAAACGCTTCTTTAAGTGTGTTTTCCTCTCGTGTTGTTTTTGACTTTTGCTGTGGTTTTATCATGATTTCCATAGCCTTTTTCCATCAGTTACCCCCCCTTCCGCCATAGCTGTCTTACCAACTGGATTCCTCCTGGTGTGTGGCAAAAAAGTGTCCCCGTTCCGTATTTACTTGTCGGCGAGATCACTCCGTGCAGCCCTGATATATTAAAAAATTATTTCCCTCTTGTTGTCATATACAAATTGCCTGTAAACTATCTGGTTGTCAAGTGAGCAGAAAGCATTTTCATTGCCAAGCTCATAATGACTAATGTTGACCTCGGTGTAAAAGCGAGCTGAACTACCTTAGTTTCTGTGTATTGCGCAAAATCCACCATACGTATTCTTGGTTCTTGTGTTTCCTCTCAAGCACTATGCTTGTACAGCCTTTGTAACTGCATTGCTCTTTGTCATAGTATATATGGCTGGCTCACACGCTGTTAGCTTAGTATCAGTTACCAGATGAAAATTCCTATGAATGAGTTCAATGATTATAATGCATTTTCAGTCACAGAATTTAACCTGACCCCTTCACCGCTTTCAGTCAACTCACTGCCATCCTTTTATCACCCATTGTTAGACTATAATTTGGCTCAAGCTTTACTCTTACCCATTGTCCCAAATGTTTCTCCCCCTTAGACGGCGAACGGTTGTTCGTTCCCAGTCATCGGTAGGGCAGGTTCGTATCTTCGGTTAACCAGTGGTAAAACGCCATTGGTCTATTTGTTGAGACTGCCCACAGCTGCCCTGTTTCCTGTCGTCTTTCGAAAATTCAGTTATCTGTAATTCCTCCTCACATGGTGGAAATAAATTTTGGGGCTCACAGCCTATCAGGCAAACTCGAATTATTTTTATGCCTGACTGATTTCAGTTGCACTCCTGGAGGATTCAACTTCACAGATGTCGTAATCTATTTACGTAAGCACAAGTTATATTTTCTGCCTAAAGGATACACGCTGCGAGTTAAGTGAACTCATAAATGATGTCATAACTTGATCCACAAGCTGATACTAACGTGATTGGGGGAAACTCACACTTTGTCTCACCGCACCAAAAGCGGATATTTTACTTCTGCAACGACTTTTTACATCCAACTACGACAAACAAGTTTCGCTCAACACCCGTGCAAATGGAGGGCGTCCAATTTGTGTAGTACACCATACACTGGTAAATGATGTTCAGTGCAGTTCTTTTGAACGTAGTTTTCGGTCACACAATTACACCGCCGCCCTAAACATGTTTACTTGATTTAATGAAAATTAATCACGCGGTCTCATTCTATCTCAGTGGCTATGAGGATTCGGTTTGTTTAAAACCTGTTTGCACAGCACAATTCTCCTAGATCTGCTAAAAATGGTTCTCTGATTAGCCAATCGGATCTGCCTGATCGACTATTTCTCGTCCTTTGCACGTAGTTATAAATGACAATTAGTTAAGCAAAAAGTACAAGTACGTCTGGAAATCAAAACTTTGTTGCGTCATTTATAAGTGTACGTTATCGGGTACTACTACATGGCGCAATGCGAATAACATAAAGTGACCTAACTCACAAAATGAGACTCTATTTGAATACGTTAAACCGCATAACTTGGGGCGATTAATTTGCTATTGTTTCTTTATTATTTGTCGTGGTATCGCCATTTCCTTCTTTGCTGTCAGTTGTCCTAGTTCTTATGTAACTGATTCGCCATGAAGTTGTTTTTTGACTTAATAGGTTTCGATAAAATATATTATTTCTAAGCCAGTAAATAATGCATTTTAAACCAAACCACGTCTTCTTCTAAAAATTCAGCCGTTTCTCTAAAGCAGTAAGACTTTCGGAGATGCGGGGTAGGTGTTTCGTGCATTACAAGAGTTTTAGTGTGCAGTTCACGACCTTCCAATAGGTCACGAAATGTATTTTGGTAAAAAGACTCATCGTCACGATTGCACCCATTGGCACTCCCAAACTCTCGTAAAATTGTGAATGCAATTCCCAATCACCGAATGATCGGCTAATCAGTCTGTCTCAAAATTGAAAAGACGTGCCACTGGCGCCTCAGTCCTCAATTCTTAATTATAGTCCGAGTTTGCCGAATATAATCTGGATAAAACCATTCATGTTCAGGCCGCGGATCTATACAAGATATCTATCTGGTTTCTTGGGGTTTCAGTGAAAAACTGATTACTATAAACCTTACGGTTTAAGTATTCAATACTATGATTTGCAAGTTGTTGCATTTGTGTTTGTCCTAACCCCAGTGCAGTCAAATATTTGGGTAACACTTTGCTTTAGTTCTCTTACTGCTGTAGGTCGCAATATCTAGGGGCTCATCTCATTGACTCACACTCAATATTTCCAGCAGTGTTCTAGTTCTCAATTGTGAATGGGGGAGTATGTCTGAAATTATTGCGCGAACTCTAACCAAAGTAGAGGGAACGTAAATTACTAGTTGAGCTCCCATTTATTTAGCTGTTAAAGATAACCTCCCTTCAGGATTTACGCTGTTCAAACTCCGCCGTATGGCATTCTCTTCTGTTTTAACTCGTCATTCGTTTCACTTCGGCGCTTAGTTTGAGCGCTAGCTGTAGGTGGTACCAAACTGTGCCGACCCACCGCAGACAAAAGCGCATTTCCCATGCAATGACTTACGCCCAGAAGTGTAAATAAACCTGCATCTTCATCCGTACAATTGGGCCATGAGTGAATGAACCTGAAAATTGCCGCGAACGGTTACAGGGTTCATTGAAGCAGCACTTGCTGGCTTTGCGCTTTTGCCTAATCTTTGCGGCTGGTCCAGTTAACATTCGAAATTCGGATCGGCCGGGTTTTCTTGATTCGGAATTTTGCCTCAAGGGACGATTAAGTTGCATTTCGATTTCTCCCCGGAGGTTCATTTAATGTCCTTTCCAAAACAGTGTTGAATTAATCACAGTTTTACGATTTGCAGAAACTTAGGTTTCTAGTTCCTAAATCGGTGACATCCTAAGATACGGCTACTACTTTCTTTCATCCTTTCCCAGCGGTAAAACCAAAGGTCGTTATTGCTGATTCACACATTTCGAGCTTCTCTTCTGTGGCTAAAAATTTGGCAATAAGTCAGGAAAATACACTGTCAGATGTATGACATAGCAGCTATTTACTATTTTCAAGTAAAAACTGTATAGCTAAGTAGCGCGTCAGGTGGAAGATTTTCGAAAGCACTTTTTCTCGAATCCGTGATTTGCATTATGCGAGGGCATGTCTGAAGCACTGTAGATCAATTCTGAGCTGTCACTTACGCTGTCGTTGGACGTTTACTTTATTTAAGCATACAATTTGCGCCTACAAGCTATTTCTTTATAGGGAAGATATTTCGAGCTTCATTGTTAAAAAGGGTGCACTTCCCTTTGCTAATTAAATATCCATTCTATTTCCCCCTTTAATAAGCCTAAAAGAATCGCTTCGTCTTTTGTAGTATTATTTGTGGAGCAGATATGAATTTCAGTAAAATCAACGGACGTAGACAGCTTCAGCCCCCTCGGAAATCCATCATTGCGTCCAGCCGTTTCAGTTTAGCCTTCTTAAAATTCGAAACCTTCCGGATCTTAGGTACTCTTAATGATAAAATCCAAAATATTTTCCTGTAAAATGCGGTCATAATATTATCTAAAAATTATTTACCTTACCATATGTTTTAATCACAGGTTTGAACCGACATTACCTGGAGCACTCGCAGTAAAAGAACGAATACTTTCATGCATGTTTTTTTATGGAATATATTTGGATTTAGAAGGGTATCGAAAATCAATGAAAGGAATGCACTGATTAAGTAGTCCTATTTCGAGGAAGGTAATTTTTGCCGGCTGCCGAAAAGAACTTCATTCAAAAGTCGGCATCCTGAAGAAACTGACATATATTGGGATTGTGTTGCGCGATAGTTGGTGTTACAACCCCTCTTAAGTAATCTTTTCGAGTCGAAAACGCATTTGAGAATTTCTATTAACATTTCATGAGCTAGCACATCTACTGCAGGTGCTTCGAGTGTACCATAATACGATTTATAAGCACAAGCCCGCGAAAAATGTGTTTTCGTTCTTCGTCGTATTCACATGGGAACTCTTTTGAGGGCATGCAGTGTAAACATGTGTTCTATTTTTTTAAACTTCTTTCCTTTCTAAGCCCCGAGTTAGAAGCTTACTTTCGCCTGCGTTAGCAAAGTGGGCTTAAGCCGTCCGCTGCAGGAAAACTTTCCTCGCACACACTTAATAGACCATAACTTTTAACAGTTGTGGATATCTGATAAATTCAGGTGCTAGTAAATATTTGCAACCTAAAATACTACCACCAACAAACATCCTCAACAGAAATATGGTGATGAATAGTATGAAGTACATCTTCGAATCAAACCGTGTTCATTGCTACCAATAGAATAAAGTAATTTTATGGGAAACCTCTACGACTCATAGATCAAAAGAAGCCTTATTTAAGTTGCCCCACTTGCTTTTCAGAATTACCTTTACGGCAGGCAACTGTTTTGCATGCGCATTTAGAAGCAGTAGCGTTTCACTGTTTCAGTTTAATCGGATATCTGTCCGACCCTTCTAAGCGATCTCACCTCTACATAGGTGAAGCAAGCTTAGGTGATTATGCGTTTATTTTGTATATTTTTCCAGAAGCAGCGTGTTCCGCCACTCTTTTGTCGGAATCCATACTTAGGAAGGGTTTCTACATTTTGCATATAACTCTCCTGTTAAAACTGTCTAATGAGTAATCACCTACGGGCATCCCGGTTCGTGTCGGTGGACTACCATACAAGAATACATAATGGCTGCGAGTAAGTTTCTGCAAAGTTCCGACGATAAGATTGCGCAAAATTTTCTCCAGCGCATGCATCTTCTTCGCTTCTTACAGGTAGTACATGGTATATTTTCGATCATAAAGAGGGTGTTCATTTTGGTTTTGTTAGGACGACATATTTACGCGCCTAAGGACTTGATAGGGGCCAATGATTATTTGTAGGCCTCCTAGTGTTAACTTAACGCTACTTTGGCCGAATTTTTCGAGAAATTACTTTCAGCCCTAGATGGATGCAGCAGCACAATTGTGTTTTCTAACCTTATCAGAAAAAATGCTACTTCTGCAGCAGGTGATCAGGTGAGTTCGAAGTTTTGATGATGGAGCGGCCTGTTGATTGAGAGTTTCAGTGAAATAGCAAAACTTATTCTCTTTGCAAATATCTCAAGATTTTCCTTTCCGACGGCCTATCCCGCTGCCAAGAAAATTAAAATGCGTTTGATGAATTCACATTTTTCTACAAAGAAAATTTAATGCGAAGGCAATCTTTACTCTCACGCACATATAATTCTAGTATTTGGCTTCAAAGGAGTTGTCAACAAAGAACCGGGAGCATTAACTTTCAACTCTCGTTTTCTTAGTTCTAAATCCTTTCAGTAAGCATTGTGTAAGTAAATAGATACATTCTTTGACATTTTGTGTTGATGTTTATACCAGTGCTAGTCGAAGAATTATTCAGACTGAATGTTATGGTTCGTTACATTTGCACACAAATTGGATTGGTGTCTCGATATGGTAAGTATCGCTTGCAAAGAATAATCTCTACGGCCGCATGGTGAGTAAATAAACAATATAGACATAAGGTGAGGGGTTTTACAATGTTGCAAACTATGCTCAAAAGCCTGTAATAGGTGATGTTTTCATTTCCTTTTTCCACATCGGAATTTTTCTGGTCCGTCACCTCGTTACCTGTTAGGTGGCTTACTCGCCATGTCTGCCAAACAGAACGCAGCCATTTCGCGCTGAGATGCAAATCCTATCGGTGTGCGTCTACCCCGGTGTGAGCGCATACTTGACCTGCGCCGACAAAAACCAACTGATGGGGAGCCGCAGGTGGAGCGTGAATTATGCCACGACGCTGACTCACCGACTCCAACGTACCTGTGGGAGCGAGTACGACCTGTACATACGTATGCGGCCGCGGTGTTTGTTGGGAGAGTTGCTAGCTGTTTGCGGAATGAATAAACCCGAACCTGCCGCCGTCAGAAGCACGCCTACCTTTGTAGTTCAAATCCGACATACTGGTTGTAGTTGGCCGCTGCAGCAATTTAACTTTTGCCCACTAAAAAATTCATTCGGCAGGTCTTTGTCAAAAAGGCGACTATTTACAGTAGATGTGCTAACTCATGAAATGTCAACCAAAATTTCGAAATGCGTTCTCGTTTCGAAAAGATAAATTAAGTAGTGTTGTAAAACTAATCATGATGCAGTATAAATCTATAATGCTCCAGTTACCTCAGGGTGTCGGCTTTCGAAACAACTTATTTTCGGCTGCATGCAAGATCTATCATCTGTAAAAAATGACTACTTAAGTAGCATGCAATTTTCTCATTGATTTTCGATGCCTTTGGAAATTCAATTATATTTCATGGAAAACATGCATAAAAATATTCATTCTTTTACTTATTTGGTAGAAAATCACGTCTTCTTCCCATTTCATACTCAAAAGAAGAGTATAATTCGGTTTTAAAAAACTTTTCTAATTCCCGAATAATTTTGAACCCGACTTGCTGTTACACTTGCATTCAGGGTTTCGAAACTACAAGCTGTATATTTTCCGTGTACAGGAAACCATGCATTTCTCTACGGTGTTAAGGGGAAACCATATGAGGTTCGTAAAATTAAGCAGTAGATTTGAGCAATATTGTTAACTTTACAAGCCACATTCTTAAATGCAGATACATGCCGTTTCATGAACGGCCATTTAACGGTATTAAAAAATCTCGCAATTGGAAACTTTTTTAAGACATTTACTGTACTTAGTAGTAGTCACTATGCTTGGATTGTCGATCAATATTTTGCTTGTAGAAAGTTTTCAGAATGTACCCGAAATTAGTCAACCGGTAATTGCCAACACTGTTCATTAGGGTCCTGCATTGCTGTCACAAATCCGGACTTTTAGGATTACGTTGGCAACGTACGCTAAAAAAACATATTAAGCTGGCACTTCTGTCTGGTCATTCTGTCAACACCGGTAATAACCAAAAGTGTATGCTGACTATTCGCCAAATTTTAATGGGCTGAATTTCTTGGCAATCAGAACATACAGTAAATTTAATATTTGTATAATTACAGTGATTTTCTTTTTATGGTACATAACGGGACGCTTGCCGTGTGTTTTCTAGAGTAACTCTAGATTTCCAAATGAATTATATACGTTATCGGAGGTTCATGAATGAACTTGAAATCATGTCGTATGAACCTGCTGTCATCTATAAACACGTAAGGCCAGATGAAATGCGCCAAGTGAGCACTTAATATACCAGCAAGCTACCTCTCATGAAAAAACGTCCAACTACTTGGCACGATTAAACACAGTTTAGGGTCCGTTTCGACCTACTGCTAATAAATCGATATGCTTGTAGTTCATGTGGGATGATTCTCTGAAGAAGTTCATAAATCGCTGTCTACTTGTTTGCTCCGCCATAACCAAATAGCAACACCACCGATGATAAGACATTATTTGCCATATATTAAGAAAGTCTCAAAAGCGACCGAACGCATTGCAACGGAATTTGGTGTTGGAATTGCACACCGGCCCAAGGCCGCCACGCGCGAAGGGCTCCTGAAAATTAAAAACAGCTTAAATCCCGAGGAGCAGTTTGAGGTAGTTTATTGCCTCCCAGGCTGAAACTGTCCTTGTAACTACTGACTGAACGCACGCTCAGGTCGCGCGAACATGAACATAGGCTGACAGTGCGACGTGGCGACAAAGTATCGCAAATGACCGCCTACACCTACAAAGCGAGTCACAAGTTAAACTTGGCAGTCACCAAGATAATCACCCATTCCGGAAAAAAACAGCCCAAAAATAGTTTGAGACCTGGGCCTCGAATGAGAAATCATTCGATTGATGTATCGATTTGGAGCCGTTGTACAGAGCCGTGAACAGTCACCCCCAGTCCTACTTCATTTTACGATGACTGGCTAGAACTTTCTACGACCCTCGCTTGTTCTGTTGTTGCCACCATCTATGACGATGGATTCCTGCGTCGGGTTCGAAAGGTAAAAACAATAAGAGAATTACCCTGGTGCTCACCAGCGTTTTTTTACTCTTACCTGCAACTGGAACTCGAGTATTCATCTCCACTGTGAAGAATGTAAATGATGTCTTATTTGGAATTAATGCATATGATTATCTTATTTAGAACTGAATAAACACAGACTTAATATATTTGACTAAGTTTCTGAGTCGAATTGTTCATTCGTCCCCCTTTGTAACTGCTAACAATGTCACAACAGTTCCCCCTTACAACTTGCTATATGCTCAGGTGGCGGTTAGCAAATAAACGGCCACTCTTATTATTCTTTCGTCAAATTACTTTTGCCAAAGATGTCAATGCTGTTTCTATCCGGTGCGATCAGAGCTAAGGGTTTGATCAAAATTGCAAACCTATGTGATGATGTGATTATTCCTTTCCTTTCCCGTTTGTAAAAAAAACCAGTTCACTTTCTCAACAGCGGGCATCAAGAGGAACAGAAAAGTGCCTCTTGAATGTTCTATTCATGAAATTCACTCCTAAATAAGGTACCGTCGACAATCTGCTTTTAAGATGGCTGAAAATATAGCCTGCAGGATTAGAAGGACGATCGGTCGCAGCTTCAGCCACAAAGGTGGGCTGCAATCCATAAGGCCCCATGTAGCGTGTTCATGCAGTCCACTAGCGACGAGGGTGGTAAAGAGCCTGTGCAGAGCATTTGGCAACCGTCTACGAATAACGCTGGAAGTTCGTTGGACTTTGGGGACATATTGAAGGTCATGAATTTGTCCTTTCCATTCGCATTGGCTGCACATGCCCACGCGTCAGTTCTAAATAATCGCATTTGTTTCGGGTTTATTTGCGCGAACTATGGTTTGGAAGCCTACGCTGTCGGAAGCAGGGAACCATCACTGAGACTTCATTTGTTTTGCTGCTGATCTTCTTACGGCATTGTTCGGGGTTTCTGAGTATTTATCAGAGCAGACAGTCCCCTCAAACTACGAGCACCTGGTAAGGGTGCATGTTTAAAATTCGCAGAAGCAGAAAAAGACTGAGTAAAACAAAATACTTGCAACACTTGCATTAGAAAAGGTCGTCTGTGCGTTTTAAAAAGATGCATTCTATGGTTTATCCCGGCCGCTCGCTTTAATATTTTATTCAGGAAAAGTATGGTGTTATATCTTGAGAAGGGGTTTGTGTTACATGCGAAAATGAAATAACACGGTATAAGTGTATAAAGTCAAAAGACATCCCTCCAAACAGATTTTTTAACCTGGCTTCACGCAGCTATGGAACCCGACTCAGAACTGTGACGTTTACATTTACGATTATGTTGCTGAGTGTGCAAGATTCAAATTGTCAGGTCGTCTCTGAGAAAGGGCTAAATCGTTTGTCCAATTGGTTGCCCACTTTAAATTACTGATACGCATTTGAATTCCCGAGTAAAGTCCTATAAATTTCCGGTTTATCGCTGCGTAAAGGTATAATTAACATAGCTGAAATGTAAATCATGCTGATATGATGACATCGTGGTTCAGACTTATTATGGGAAAACTCAAAAACATTCTGTCCTCAAGGGCAGTTGTCCTTCTTCTCAGACCTCAGTTACACCTTAGTTCTGTGAGATAGCGGGACTTAACTACGTTAAATCCCTCGCTTAATTCCACCCTTAAATAAAGACTTTATGCCCCGAGAAGCGAAAATAGTCCCCTATCGCCAACAGTTTTTAGGCAAGATTATCATTAGCACTCCTGCATCTCGGTTTCTGCGGCCTGCTGATGTAACCAAACGGAGTTTTTGTTTGAGACTTTTATCCGCTTTTCAAAACCAGCAACGCTGCGCCCACACAGAGGTCATAAAACGTCCCCTTTTGTGCTTTCTGCAGTCTTCTACCTGTTTAATTATAGAGGAAATCGATATTCATCAGCGTATCTCCCACACCCTCTCTTCTACTACCGACAAGTCTTATTTGTCTTCATTTGAGTGCATACTCTGCAGCGGTTTTCAGCCTTTGACCAAAGTCTTACTTTAATTCTTTGGGGCGGGATGAACTCCTCAGCTCGTTATCCATTGGACCAGACACAGGAGTTTTGTTCGTCCTTTCCCCCCGTCGCTTTTGAGAACTTACAGGTGCGGTTTCAACAGCGTGGATTACAAACTTGCAGTCTCTGGTGTGTCTTTTTTGATTTTGCATTGACTCTTGATATATCCCCAAAAGGTGGAACTGTGTCTGAAGGCTGAAAATTCGGGTGTTTATGCGGTGGACGCGCCACTTCACCCTTTTGTTAGTCGTGTGCATTTGGGGAGCTGTTTAAAACGTCCTTTGTTGTTTGATCAGGCCTGATATAGGGAGATAGAAGATGGTTTTCAAAATAGTCGCAGCCAATAAGAGGCAGCTTTGCAACTTCATTGCACAAAACTTTGACACAGGCACATCATTAACAGGGAGTTGCATTGCATCTAGATGCTCGAATTCTCCCCGGACGAAAGATGAGCGGCTTGGGAAGTTTCGGTCATTTTAGATATTCCTGTGTAGTCACAATTAAAGCCTCTAAGCTCGGACAAAATTCTCTAGGCAAACAAATAAACAGTTTGATTCCGTTCTGTATAACAATTTTTATCTTGTATAAGGCTCTGTAAAAACTTGGTCGTTCGGTATTCGATTAGAGCCACAGAGGGAATGAGGAGATTAGGGAGTCCTGCTTGTTTGTAGGGCAGTTTGATTTTTCTTCTTCTATCATTGCTTAAGGAATAATAAAATTGAGGTCTACTTGCAGGAAAATTGCTTGATGTTTGTGTCTTCTTTTGTACTGAATACCTTAAACTCCCCTATAACTCGTCGTTGGGGTAGTACAGCAATAAGTGAGAGTGAAGTGGAGCACGAGGTAGAATGGGCAGAACATGCAGTGGGTTGAGATACTCGAGAAATATTTTTGCAATATGCGGATGCAGGGTCGCAGCTACTGCCAGAGGTAAACAAGACTTATCTGATCAGGTCATTAGTGCGCAAGGTAATCAACTCAAAAACAACAGGGGTGGATCATAACGTGCAGTACGGTGGAAACAGTGATTCCTTATAGCATTTTCGATTTTTCTCCGGCAAATCATGTGCAACAAAAAACACCCCACAAGCGCAAATGGATCCTGGATGAGGGCCAACCCTATTAGTCGTAGTAGTAGTAGTAGTAGTAGTAGTAGTAGTAGTAGTAGTAGTAGTAGTAGTAGTAGTAGTAGTAGTAGTAGTAGTAGTAGTAATACTGCCCCCTGCTTACACTCAGCTAGTCTCATTCCAGACTTTAAATTTGTAAATTCATAAACAACCGACACGCCGATTTAATGGACATGTCAAACTGAAAAGAGTCACAGTTAACAGAATTCGTGACATCAAAGGGTTGGAAAGGAGTTCGTTCGAGTTGCCGCTGCTGTTTCTCCTGACCCAGTAGTGAGGCCACTCTTTGAGTAAATTTTTCGTCTGTGATTCGTATCTTTAGGGGTAAATTTTTTGATATATGCATATTCCGAAGGAACAAACGGTCATAAGTCGTAAAACCGGCAAAAATCTGGATCTTAACGGACTCCAAGCAAAAAATTTATAAATGTGCACACTGGACACGTGTGCAGAGTGCAGAGTATCAGTTTAAATGTTTAACTTCCCTCCAAGAAAATGATTTTTTGAAAAGATCATCATAGAAAAACGGCTCATATTAATCGTTTTTAAGTGCCAATTGCGCTTCTTACAAATCCAATAGACTATTTCATGCCGTTTCAAAGGCCATATAATTAGATGTTTATTTTAAAGCAGCAATTACGTAAATTTGTTAATCTTCGTGGGAGCATGAAACTCACCCACGCCTCTTAATTTCTATTCCTGGAGTAGTTTTTCAGCAAAAGTTTCCCTGTTAAGAAACGTACGAATGCAATTGAAATTATTTGTTCGAGAGTAGTCATTTTGAACTACTAATGCTACGTTAAGACAGTGTTTTCTTCTTTTCTTACAAAGCCTCACTGCAAATTACATCTTTGGGGCGAAACGCTACAATGACGCTGCCCGTTGAGCTCACCTCGGAGGGATCATCTAGTGCACCTTAATTAAGTGTTTGTCCCCGATAATTTTACTTCTTCTTCAATCAGAGGCTGATAAAAGTTTATTAGCTCTTTCTCGCTGGTCTCTCCTTATCAACCTTTCAAACGCTTATTTGGACTTTTAACTCTCGACATGATAACAATCTACCAACTCCACCTGAACACTTAGAATCCCGCCTTGCTGATCTTAAATGCAGACTCAGACCGAGCCCGGAATTTCCAGTCACCCCCCGTCATGAGGAGGAGTCTGCATCTCCTCCTATCTAGAACCAAACTATTGCAAAAGACACATTCCCAGATCCCTTGGCAAATTTTCACTCGATGCATTCCTGTAATTGTCGGCGAGGTAACGTAAATTTTTGTTGTATATGCCAACACTCCAAAGTAAGTCGGTTAGTACTAGGACAGTGGTCAGTCTACTTGCATATTTTGAACCAGAGTTCGTCACTGAGGGTCTTGAGTGTCTTACGGCTGGTTTAAGGCCAATAGGCACTGCTGTGATGTCAAATCTAAAACAGAGTCTACAGCAAACACGTATTTTAGACAAGGTCCTGTTTGGTCGCCATGTTAAATAGGGGATATGGTATGGTATTCTGCTTTACGTGCTTACGGTGTTTTGAAAATTGCAGTCATGAGAACCTTCCGTTCTAAAGACGTAGGTAGCCTTTTCCCGTATGAGCATGTGAAAGTACAGGAGCCGGTTAAGTGTGGAAGAGGAAGGAATGCTGTGGTGGACAGCACGTGTTACGGCGAACTCTCTGGTCAACCTGCTCATTTTAGCCCTCTGGCAAGTGGTTTTAGTTAAAAAAAAAGGGTGGAGCTTATTTACGCTGTCTTTCTTAAATCCTCTTACGTCGAAAATGCTTGTCGCCTACAGGCGTAGTCTACTTCACTAATAGAAGCGAAGAGACGAGTCCCAGGAAGTATTCCTGGAGAAGGAGACACGATCGAAGGAATAAGAGCTTTATTAGCCTGACGCTTCGGATTCAGCTGTCCATGCCCATCCAGAACCACACCTCGTTCCATCTTTCGACCTTTCATCGTTCTCGGTTTATTGTCTGTCCGGTGACTTGATAGTAGACACGATCACGTAGTTGTTCTCTGACGGTAGTACGCATCAGACCCAGCTGTTACGATTACGGTCCAGTAATTAACAGGTATTGAATTGCCCATGGCTATGCCACGCTCCTGACCCCCCTGTACCCCGCTCGTTGGCATTGTCTCCCACATCTGCTGACACTCCCTGCCTACCGAGGCGTTTTTAATTCCGTAAATGCAACAACACACATGCGAGTTGTTCAGATGGCGAGTAAATAATATGGCACATCCCGCCCTTTGGTGTAGGCGAGGGTTTTCACTTAATCGTAATACTTCTAATCGATAACAGTCATACATGAAATATAGCATACTTATGATAGTGACCTCTTCGTGCAGCAGAGGACGCCAGTGACACGTAGAGTGCATGAGATCAACACAAACTTTGTCCCACCAACTGCAGGTAGCGCTTATTTTATCGCTTCTGAACTACTCCAAAGTCCAGATATCTCAATTTGAAAGTTTAATAATGGTCATGTTCTCTTGCGGAGAAGGTGAAAACACAGGCGAAGTGTGCTCCTAGTTTATGAAGTCAAAAATTTCCAAAGGTAATTCGCAAGTAATTTTGGCACTATATGTTCAAACCTATGCCTTGATTCTGGTCGAAACAGATTGCGATTCCATAGTGTGTTGTTTAGTTGACTGAAATCACCTTCACTGTATTCTCTCTGCAAGCAACCGATTTGTAGCAGCGACAAGCCTTTAATACTAGTATCCTATCTATTTATGTGCAGTTTATTTTGGCTACTCCTTCCGCATTGACGCCGAACGTTTGGGTTCGTGTCTTCTTGTTTCCCATTTTAAATATTTTGATGACGTCCTTCAAACAGGTCCAATCGCTCTTGTAGTTCGACCTGTTACTAGTCGACGTATATTTTTTTAATTCGATAGCTACTTTCTTCGCCTACCCAAAAATTAGTGCCTAACTGCTGAATCCCTATTTGTTTCAAAGGGGCAGTTTGCCAGTTTTGTTTTCATTCAAACGATTGGCAGATTTATTCAAACAGATCGATGACGTTCATTCCAGTTCACCAATGAACTCAAAATTCAGGTGTGTTTTGGCAGATCGCAAATAAATCCTTTTGATTCCACTTCTGGGTCAAAGTGAATTACCTGAAATCTATCAAAAGACCTCTGGATTACGCGAGCCTAGTAGTCGTCTGTTGGATTCTGGATGTATTACTTAAGAAATCCTGTTTGGGCTGTCAGCTTGCTGTATCAGATTTGGTGGATTTCAGATTTTGCAGTGGGTTGGCGGGTTAACTTGACCCAAATGTAATTAAACTCACGTCGTCCGGTGGGGTCTAATAGCTCAGATGGTTAGAGCGTTGGCTGCACTAAAGCCTCGCCTTGCTGTCTTAGGTTCGAATCCCACAGGAACATCGAGTTTTTCCCAGCTGGGTCAAAGTGAACTCAAAATTAACAATAATTATCGCTCTTCATCTGCATTACGTGCACGCTCTGTGCCGTCTACTCCTGTTGTCGCTGTCCCAGTATCCAGTCTCTTCTATTAGATAACGCCTCAGTACCATCATCGGCGTCTATCTGGCGCGCCCACTTGTCCCCTCGAGCTGTGGCACTCATTATAGGCTTGTTCAGATTACCCGACTAAACTTATGACGAGCAGACCGTCTGTGGAATGTGTGGACTAGTCCCTCAGCCCTGTCTAACTGAATCCTAATCGCGGACATTGACTGATCGAATGAGATTGGACGCCACCGAAATAAAAGGTTTGAATTAGCGGCAAGACATGTGGTTGGTTTCTCAATACTTTATGTGAATCCCTGATTGGCTGTGGACCCGGTTAATCGGGGTCCTCCATCACCTGATGTTCAACTTAAATTAACCTTATAAGGAGTTTGGAGAACACTGTCAAGCAAACTGTTGGACTTATGTGGAGAACCACTCGGAGCGCTGAAAGATCTCTATCGTAAGACAGAACTATGTATAGATACTTATTTTCGCACTGTTTTCTAGGGCATGCAAGACATTGACGCCTCCAAAAAACGACATCAGGATATTTTCGCTTGCCAGTTAAAAGACTTGCTTCCGACAGGTTACGGCAGCAAGCTAAGGCGGAATCTTCAGTCTCCTCCAAGGAAAGTGACCAACGGAATATGCATTTTGAGCCAAAACACTAGCATTAGAGGGTTTCTTTCTTACTGAGTGTGGCATAACCACTCACAATGAAATTCTCTAGCTGCTTTTTATAAAACCTCGACTCTTCCCTGAACCTACCCAAAGGGATTACCGCCAGGGACAGTTGCTTCAACCGCCTTAAAAGCATCATCCGATACTCAGAAAGCCGAAATTCACTCGAGCTGTCAAATTTTACCTCCAGCCCAATCTCAGTCGTCTTCAGAGAAACTGATATGCCGAAGGGATTGACCAGACGCTAGATAAGTACACAGAGACCAGAACAACATCAAATAGCACTAACGTTTGTTTTCATATTGACTACAACAAAAAGTTGGTCTGAGGAAGTGCCTTTCCCTCCAGCAACCCTCACGCAGACAGTGGACAGGCCGCTTTCCCCGTTGTTTCCTACTTCTCACCTACATCTGCTGACCTTCGATCCACCTGAAAGCCCCGTCCCCTCTCCCTTCTGTGACAGTTTAAAGATAAACTTGAGCACTCAGGCTCTGAAGTGATATCACGGGGTGAGGGCAACGTAAAGGCACTGTTCGCCTCAGATGAATGGCACTATTTCTCACTGTCTTGTAACCGCGAGTATTCCTAACCCACTCTTTCAGCACCTATTCCCTGAACCATGTCGTTGATCGATTTTCGCGACAGCGTGAATTTTACGCTCAACTGCACCCAGCAAAATGGGCGTTTCAACACAGGATCCACGCCCTGCTCGAGGGCGGAACCGAGTCTATCCTACGCTTGCTTTCCAGCGAATTTGCGAAAAGAGGCGACAGTCCAACTTGGGGTAGGTTATGGGCATTTCTCTTTTCGCGTATATAAGAGGGGATTTTGCTGATCGGCAGTACATTACAATCTTGCGGAGGGAAATAGCCGTCCCTCGAAATCGACTGCCAGGAGGAAGCATGCAGTAGTTCGAATATAAAAAGCTGCAATTCCTAGGGCTTACGCGAACACGACCCTCAGTCTTGTTTATTTCTTAGGTCCATAACGGTGTTGCGTGCATGACTCTCGAGAAGAGCACTGAACCTTTTTTCTCTAATATGCCAGATTGGAAAACTCTCAGATAAGGGTTTGCGCCTATACGCAAATGAAACAGTTAAAATCTCCCTTAAGCTGCAGCCTCATTTTAAACAGGAATAGTCTGAGGTACAAAATGCTTATTTTGAAGATGTCAAAGTATCCGGAAAAGAAATTATAAGAAACTAACTTGTGGCCACGATTTCCTAGGGAATTTTCGACTTTGTTAGTGTAAAGTCTGTCTAAAATTATGAGTCCAGTTCATTTTCCATCAAATTCTCGGCGACATCTGGTTGGTCAATCCGTTTTTTGTATGAGAGAGTAAAATTTGACAACCCTCAATGTAAGCAAGGCTTTGTTGCAAAACGGGTCAATATCAGGATATAAGAATGGACTAAAGTTGGTTTCTCTGAAATTTCAAAGCCCCTCAGATTGTGCCACTGTTTGGATGTCAAAAAACGTAGTCGTTTTTTCGCGCTACTAGTCAAACGTTCAAGACCCCTTTCAACTTAACAATTTTCCGCCTTTTGTATAGCCTTCTTTAGTCCATTCACCCCAATACAAATGTATGGACAACGGTTCTCATAGATTCGCAGTTACACTAAGACGGGGGATCAAAGGCGGCCAGGAAACAACCTCAGGTTGCTTGACTCGTAGACACGTTCCAGTCCACTGGACCGTGCGTAAACTACAGGCTTCTTGCTGAAACACTACATGTCCACCGCTGTAGCAGGACATAGGAAGAGGTTTTATGAATGCATGACTGAGAATTTGCTTTCCTTGTAAAAACACCAATTCTAACCTTCCCAGACCTTCGAATGACCGTCTACTCCAGGAGTCGGGCCTTCCAGAGTTAAATTTCTTTTCATCAGAGAAGACAACTTGCTGCCACTGTTCTATCCAGGAGACGCATTTTTAGCCCAACGCATCCGTTTTGCTTCGTTGTACCTTGGTCAAATGTGACATTTGTTGAGGCTTCCTGTAGGCCAGTTGTAACGAACACTTCACGATCACGTGAACTGCAGGCTGTGGAGGCTTCATCACTAAATCTCGCTCAACGCTACATGCGAGATTGCTTCTCGCATGTACTTTACACAGTACAGCTCCTTTTGCCTGCAAGATACACCTCCTCTGCCATCCGGTTCGCTCACTCCTACATTACTTTTACTACCTGCGGTTCAGTTATTTACCGCGGTTTCGGATCTTTTCGGATGTCAACCGACTTACCTACTGATAAGACCCACTGCATGTAACGCCGAAATCCCACCCGCTCAAAATCCATTGGATAAACTTTTCTTACCATTCATGAAGGGCACTAGCTGATCGCACTGCATCTGTTCTGGGAAAAAAGCGGTTTGTGATCGCTACCGATCGGGCTCTCGCCACTCGATATGGGAATGACGACAACCATTTCGACCTGAGCACGAGTCAAAATATGCATGTCACATTTTCAGTACCAGACGCAAAGAAACGTCAGCACATTAAGCGACCCTCTGATTGGATGACAGTTAGCTTTTTATTGGTCTCATCAACTTATGGTATATTAGCTCACTTCTTAATAAAACCCTGTTCACGCTAAAGGTGTCACTTTTTGTCTTTGTCATCTCTCTGTCTCTCTCATGCAAGATACTGAAACAGGCTTCTCGAAACTGACGAAGACAGGTGATCTCATAATAGTAAGACGGATTACAGGATAAATTTAAAAGGAAGCAACGGTCCATTTACGGTGCCTCGGTGGGATTCGAACCCACGACAGCAAGAGAAGAATTTAATACAGCCAACGCTCTAACCATCTGAACTACGAGGCCCCATCGAACGACGCGAGTTTAATCACATTTGGGTCGAGTTTACCCGCCCAACTCGTATCGAGTTTTTCACAATTGGGTCAGAGAGAATTATTTGAAATCTGATCAGCGACCTCTGAATTACGTGAACCTGGTAGTCATCTGGTGGATTCTAGATGCATTACTTAGGAAACGCTGTTTGGGCCGTTAGTTTACTGTATCAGATTTGGTGTATTTCCGACGTTACAGCAGATTGAACGGGTAACCTTGACCGAAATGTGAATAAATTGACTGTTATCACCAACAAAGACTAGGGCGACTGAGATGGTCATTTGTGGCTTACTGGACGTCGCCAGTCAGCCATGCCCAGCCCCGAGGTGTGGAACGCCTGGGGCTCCAATTCGCGACTTGCTAGTTAGAAGTTCAACGCTCCTAGCCACTGAGTCACGGATTTGTTTTCCTGTCGATTTCGATCTGGAATATACAATGGTAGAGTAGCGCTCACCGGTTGGACATGACTGGCTGACGACGGCTAGTAATCCATAAATGGTCATTGGAGTCCCCCTTGTCTTTGTCAGTAACACCATTCTGCCTATATCGCGCGCCCCTGTGCGGCTGGTGGTCAGACTCGAAAGAGAGCCCGTAAGGCTCAACGGAACGAGTAAGTTCCGTGAGAACGATCGGTGATCGCCCCTCCATCATTGTGATTAAAATTACGTCTTCCCATGGGGCCTCGTAACTCAGATGATTAGAGCGTTGGCTGTACTAAAGTCTCCTCTTGCTGTCGTGGGTTCGAATTCTACCGAGGCACCGAGTTTTTCACAGGTGGGGCAAAGTGAATTATTTGAAATCTGCCATAACACCTCTGAAATCATTTTGAACATTGTTTTATCATACTCCCGGCATTGATTATGGTAACGAACCCGGACGCATGTTTCACCGATCTTGTCTTACTGCTTGGTGCAGCTATAAGTGGTTTGACTAGTCATTGGGCACCCAACGGTCTCCACGTGCTTTCTGGCGCATACTTCGGTTTTGTGCGTCAGGCTCTGCGAGTCAACAGTATCCTAAGAACTGCAGAGCAGCACAAAAATTAAATAAACATTTTAGTATTCAACTCGACCGTCCCTTAGGTCATTATCTCACGTTCAAAGGAGACTGACCATTTCTTTTGTCCAAACTTTACTGGATTGCACGCAAATAAAAAAAATAAGTTGGGTAGGTGTGCAGGATTTTCAGGTTCTGCATTTTAAGTGTTAGCTTATTACAAGTGGAACAAACCATGCCTTAGCTCGCTGCTGTTTCCGGTATTTTGATACCACATTTTTACTGACTTCTTCGATAAAATTAGTCAGCAGCTACTCCGAATTTCCAGATGGCCGATCACTTCTTCATCATTCGTCCCTGTGGGAGGGGCTCCCTGTTGGGTACATGTAACGTCAAATAACACCAAATACCTTCTCATCTTGGCGAATATCCAATAGAAACTGACCAATTAGTTGGACAGCTCGCCTCCAGCGGCCACTTGCCTCGTCTTTCCACTTCTTCGTCGCAAAAACCTGATTAACAAAGTGACCTACAAAAATCAAAAAGTTCGCAGAAAAACTAAAAACATGCTGGTGATGATTTATAAAGTCGAGCCCCGTTGTCCCCAGGCCTATTCATTAGTTCAGATACACAAGCTGGCACAGATGCGTCTGCCTTTCACTAGGTCTGCGATCTAGATCCGAACTTAGGAGGCCAGTTAGTGTCACAACGCAGCCTGACTCAACTTTTCAACGTGTCAGACATATGACGCTTATTTGCAAAATCACATCTTCAGCGTTAAGAACGTTTGCTGGAGGGCTGAAGAAAATACTCTGAAAGCACTGCTGGAATTCTACTAATAAAAGTTTTGAGTTACATTTCACTTATGTTATCTGGCGGTTTCTAACATAAATTCGCTCTATTGCCTCAACGGCCATTTCACCTAATCGCCGAAAACAGGAAGGCGACGTGTAAGTTGCAAAAAGTGGCGACTTCGTTAGATGGGGAAAACATCTCATTTTGGTTTACAGTGTTTGAATATGCGTTTTAAAATTTTGACAAATATAAGATCAAAGGACGACCTTTTCTTTTTAACAAAAGTTGCCTCGTTTAAAACGAAAACAAATGGTGATGTTAAGGGCAGCGGGTTGAGAATCACCCTCTTTCCACTTACTCTTTATTCAATACGTACACTCAGGTTTCACGTGAAAGTCGAATTGACAAAGTATGTACTGTGTTAAAAGATTAACGACTCTGTGTGATACCACGACAGCAACTTGCAAAAGCAAACCGCTGAGTTCTAGACGTCTGCGTTTAACTCCGTGACCTGTGAGCATGTGCAAGGCGATCGACGCAAAGCATGACAAAAATTTTGAAAGCAAAGGTACTTAATCATAAGAAGTAAATATAGGTCTTGCGTAAAATTTCCAACAAAGGGGTCCCGTCGGTCGGTGTCGACAGCATATTTGATGATAGATGAGACCGCATCCGGATTAAAAATACATTAATATTACACATAAATCCGCATTTGTAGAGTACATTGAAGTGTTCATACAGTTTAGACAACCTGAAGACATGAAAATCTGGTAGTTACTTCCGCTCATAATCAT
Source organism: Spirometra erinaceieuropaei (assembly GCA_902702965.1). Taxonomy (NCBI): domain Eukaryota; kingdom Metazoa; phylum Platyhelminthes; class Cestoda; order Diphyllobothriidea; family Diphyllobothriidae; genus Spirometra; species Spirometra erinaceieuropaei. The sequence goes on from CACRXP010000139.1 coordinate 1,211,446, forward strand.
CCGACAGTACAAAGGCGGACTGTGGGAAAAAAACAACTTCAGTCCGCAAATTTCTATTACGTATTAGCGCGACTGCCTCAACACCTTACATCCACGTGTGAATGTAACATGGATTAGTTAACATTCGTTCTTGCTCGAATTTTGGACGATAAGAACATATCGGCGAATTTGTCAGGCCACTGAGTAGATAGAAGAGTCCCCGAATTCGACCACCAGCAGCACAGGTGCTGGATTAACTGAACAGTCCTTGCAGCTTTCTGTCAAGTCGGCTCGTGTCGGAACCCGTAATGCTGATTCTTACAAACAATGCTTTAACCTGTTTGGAAGTTCGGTCAGAGAAGACTCCAAGGACAAGTCGGTCAAAGTGGGGACTTTCATGGAGAAAACCTGAAGCTTCTACAGCAGCTGAAAATTCTATCGACCGGCTGACATCTTGGAAAGGCCATGTGGGAATTTAGTGTTGTTGAATTTGCTTCCTGACACCGTCCGAAAATCTTAGCTGTACTTATATTCCTGTTCTGCCAATACGAAGTTATTACGACCCTTGGAGCGTCAAGTTGCAGCGAAGAGAATTTGCTGAGACAATCAGCTTTTTTATCAAACTCGCGGAGACGAAAGTGCTCTTTGGGGCTAGAAACTGGCAATATGAAAGAGTGAACGGTTTCAAATATCTCGGAACGAAGTCGACGACAAACGGACAGCACCAGCATTATCATCACTATCATCATCATCATTACCAAAGTCCATCCTGCTTGCAAGGTCTTTGAATGCCTTTTAGATGGTGCGGATTTGTTGCTATATCTCCATCGTCAAAAATGGCAACTTGTACTGAGTATTACTTCGGTCATTCTCTCGTACGGTCGTGCATGCTAGGTTCTGAATTTGGGGCTTGAGTGAGACCTGTAAACGTCAGATGTTTGGGAACCGTCGCTGGAATGACTTACGCCTACTTTCTCTTGACTTTGCAGTTTAATTAGCCAGTGGAGTTCTGAGGAGGTATGAGGCAATTAGCAAAGGATATTTCAGATTTTTTGAGTGCGTCACATACTGCTCTCCCTATGGGTCCAATGCAGCTACCTTAAACGCGATGCCGTCTAAATGAAGATGATGAGTTTAGCCAAAATTCGGAATGGAAACGGTCACTCAAGGTACGGAAGCAGCTCTTGGATACGCCATGTTGGGCCTTCGTCGTTAGGAAGTTAATCTTGGTTCCCTTTGTTCACTGCTGCGGATTGTCGAACGCTGGAAGCCACAACCCGTGATATCCCTTAGGCCGGTCTAGCCTTGTCTAAACGAAGCCGTATCAAATGCAGCCAGGCAGGACAGAATGAGTTCCCCTGTGTGAATGGCTGTTCTGTTAGATTTCATGAAGTTTTTCTGGCTGCATAATTTGCTTGCTTCATTAGAATTTGTCAAAGTAGATAACGGGCAATTTAAGTAGCATCCAGTCGTACATGGACAGTGCGGTTGACGAATACAAAAAATTGTTTGTCTTAGGAAGACTGCAGCAATAGCAATTTGAATCCGTTGGAACAAAAAAGAGATATCAAAACTACAGTCTTTATGTGCGACTGGATTTACCCGACTCGAGAAACTTCAGCGTATACTCAAAATAACGATCGGATTCGTCCTCGTACTCCAAATACGGGTCCACTGCATTTACAAGGACTTCAGCATGGCTGTCTTCTGCTTCATTGGATTTAAACGTCTAGAATTGAGATGGAGAAAAATATCCAAAACGGGTGAGAACGGACGCCCAGATACCTGACTAGCCTGTCAGGGCAAATTGTCTCTATCCTTCATTAGAAAGGACCATAAAAGTAGAGGATTATTTGCCACTTAAAAAATCGACTTGATACTTAACGACAAGGACAGTGGAGACAGGCACAGCAGCCATTTTAAATCTCTTCACGCGTTCTTAAGGGACGCACTGCTGGAACTGTGTTTCTTACGTGTATAGTTTACACCCCCTGTAGACATGAATCGGTTTGTACCTGGTTTCCAGTGTTAGTCAGGGCTAAATGACTGAAGAGAGAACCATCAAGTTTGAAATCGACCCGGCCTCATGCTTCCGGTTTTCGTTGTTTCATGTCTGCTCTCCGATAGATGTTCGTCCATTTGTCAATCGTCTAAACTCCATACCCCGCACTTTTATTGATCGAAGGGTCTGCTGTGATTACGGCCACGTTCTTTGGCAGTCAGCCAAATGTTACGCATGTACGCATGTACATGGGTTTTCTACTCTTTAAAAACCTCAGTAAAACCGAACTCTGCGCTTTCTCCCTCCTAGTTTTTGCATATACTGAGATTCGGCGGAATCCTCCAACGAGTCGTTCTGGTGGGCAAAATTTAGGCTACACTCGCCTGTGCGAAGTAGTTGTCAAGTAAACTCCTCTACGGCAGAGCTTAACGGATATCGCAAGTCAGGGCGTGAGGTCCAGAGAGGGAAGACAGCACTTGCAGATAACTGCTTAAGTCGCCTGCAATTGGTTCGGTTGGCGTGACAGTTTCTACATCCGCTCGTTTTGATTTGGAATAAACAAAAACTCTTGCGATTGCCCTAGGTGTCATCCACGAGTATAATTGATTATACTAATTCTAGCAAACCACCTGCCCTAGTTCTGACGTTCAGTGAAGAATAAATAAAGTTATGCTTGTTAAAGACAGTCGTTACCTTGGTGAAGAAGTCGATGTCCGCTTTTGTTCTCTGTAGAACAAGGGGAAATAGGAATGGGAAGCTCCTTGTGTACAAAACTAAGTGTCCCCTCTTCTGATTTACAACTGCAGCATCAATATAAGGCCCGTCTCGGAAGTGCGTTGGAATGTCTTTAAAGCATGGCGTAATCATTAAGAATCCGCGTTAGATAACTCACCAAGGGGACCCCATATGTGGCTCAGCGTACGCGGTACAGTAACAGCCGATTCACATCCTTCCGGTATATCAAACACGACGGTAAGGATCTCCTTGAGTTCTCCAGTAGATGAGGCTTCCAGCCGCTCATTATCTACCTAAACCATATTCAGAAGGCAACACTTTAAAATTACCGTCAAACTTTTCGAAAAAATTCTGAGCCTGTAAATTCCAGCATTATGGGGAAGTAACTTGACCTTGAAACGGACACTTGCATCATGCTGTTCATTAATTATTCTTTCCAGGATAAGTGAATGCTCCTCAAGAACCCAGTGCACTTCTTCTTTTGTCTGGAAAGGAGCATCTCAATGGTGACTCCTGGGTTACTTGTTTGTATTCTAGAAGAAAGTTTACACCAAAAGCGTTCTTGATTAAACACAGCTCCCCTGGAATCCTTAGTGTCAGGCAAAACTGTTTACGCTTCGCCATTCTGCTCGAATTTCCACCCACTTGTGCGTAGCTTTTGTGCACCTCCAACTTAAGGATGAAACTAAAAGGACGCGGATAATTTAAATAAGTGTTCCCATAGCTCGTGAGGATAAAGATTACAAGTTAATTTAATTTTACGTTTCACTTAAAGCGTCATCTAAACGAGTGAAAGCCAAGCAAAGATCATGCTTCTAAGCCTCTCTTTTGTAGGTTTGCTAAAGTTATTATTGCAATTTAGCAGTATAAACCACAACATCCAAACATGCATGAACAAAGCATGTCCTACATTGTAATAAAACCGGATTCCTACACTATTCGGGCATCAAATTTACCACGCCCCTGTCGCATATTTTGTACGACCTCATGCTTACGAATCCTCAGAGTACATTCTAACTATGTGGATAAATCCAACTACTCAACAAAAACTAGTTTGTGGGATCAAATATCAGCATAATCTGCATTAAACCTCTTACATCTCCCTAAAGTGGATTGGTATAATTTTAAATGGGATGTCTGGTGATAGTTTGTAGACTGCAGCGTCTCAGCAAATAGCGGATCAAATGACTCTCAAATTTTCCCGGAGCATATACTTAAAACATTTAAAAGACAGCTTCTGCATATTTAAGTTGCTCTTAGCAGTGTCAGGAAGGAAAATTTGCGTATCACGTCATCCGAATATGATAGTCACCTGAGCTGGATTCCGCAGGCTAGAAAGACTAGGTTCCCTCTTCACGCAGTTATATGATTTCCGGCTCAACATGGACAATAGCCGTTCAGCCTGGAAAAGACCCGTCGGGCAATCATAAAACCAGAATTTATCATAAAAAGGGTGATCAGTTGAACTCCTAAATCAAACCTGTTTGTCAAAAAACACGTCACAACTAGTTTATATTCCTAAATTTGGCCGCATTATCCGAAGGTGCGGCGTTTTGCAAACACTAGCAGCTGGGAAGGCCTAGCTTGTTGATTTCATTGAACCGTAAGGTCCGCCATCCCTCTTGTACGTTTGCCCAGAAAAAAGGCTCAAGTTAAATGGTCGCATATACAAAATGCAATTCATACTGTTAAAATCACTTCTTTACCAAATGCTAAATACTGCTCGTGAATTGCACATCTTCAAGTCCGAATGTCTGCAGCAGGTTTGGAGTGTTCGGCACACTTAACTGTGCATCAACGGAGACAAAAGAGTGAAATTCAATAAATAGACAAAGTGTCTCTAAGCTGAGCCAAGTTCGGAGTTGTCTTGCTAACTTACGCCTCCAAACGAGCGGCACCACTGCCTTACGTGCAGCAACACCGAAATCATAGGATCGGCGACAAAAACGTAGCCGAACCATTCGGAAAACATCATGCGTCCTCACAGCCTATCTAAAGGGAGTCCACACCAGCTTATTCCAAAGAGAGTAAGTGTAAGTCACTCCAACGACGGTTTTCAAATATCTGGCGTTTTCAGTTCTCGATCAACCTGCAAGTTCAGAACTCGGCATCCACAACAGTACCGACGAATGATCGAAGTAATACTCAGTAAAATTTACCATTTTTGACGGCGGAGAAATCGCAACAGATCTACTTCATCTACAAGTCTTTCAAAAACCTTGTGAGCAGGGCCGACAATGGTAATGGTGATGATGATGATGATGATGATGATGATGATGATGATGGTGGTGGTGGTGGTGGTGGTGGTGGCGGCGGCGGCGGCGGCGGCGTAGCCAATCTTATAAGGTTTGCCCTTCCAAGGTGTTAGCCAGTGAGTGGAGAGAGGTTGTTACTCTATGGAACGTCAGACCTACTATCCACCGGATTGGGGAGACCGTTATGGACCAGATCTTGAACGGCAGTGGGCAATAAGTGGTTTTGATCAGAGTGATACCTGGTCGCGATACCCCGCCTAGACCCACAGTAGCACACGATGGACGGAATCGAAGGCTGCAGTTAATCCAACGAGACACATGACTATCAGTCGCTGGAAGGTATGATTGAGTTTATTAATAGGCCGCACTGTGGATATTTACTCGACGCATACACGCCGGTCCGGTTTGGTTTTTCTATCGAGTAAATTTGCCGGAGATTATCAGTGGCAGAGGTAGTTGGCGCAATGTTGATGGCAGCTATGAGGCTATAGCTTTCGAGATGTACTCTATCTTCGTTCTCGAAGCAGACACGAGGATAGCCGAGGTGCAGTCACCTCGAGTGATCTCTATTTTGCACTCTTGCTCATTTTTTGAATAGGGCCAGGACTACAGAACCTAGAGCCAGAACTTGTAGGCTTCGGTGAAAGTGTCGTCCTATTTGATTATCTTTTGCTGCGAGTCTCATTATTGATTTGGTGGTTTTCACTTGAGAAGGACGACTTCAATACAATACGCACGCCGCACATAACAAAGGTTTGCTTCCAAGGAGAACAAGGGGTGGTCATCAAGGTTTATTGCGTGCTGGACGCTCTGGGACCGGTTCTCCGAACTTGCGACTACAATTTTACTGTGAACAAATTCACCAGCTTATTGGGTCAATCACAGTGCGCAAATAGTTCGATAGAGTTTTGGATGCCGTGGAAGCTTCAGGTTTTCTCCGTGGAAGCCCCCACTTTGACCGACTTGTCCTTGGAGTCTTCTCTGACCGAACTTCCAAACAGGTTAAACAATGGTTTATAAGAATCAGCATTCCGGGTTCCGACACAAGCCGACTTTACAGAAAGCTGCAAGGATTTTTCAACTGATCCAGCACTTGTGCTGCTGGTGGCTGAATACCGTAACTCTTCTATCTGTTCAGTGACCTAATGACTTCGCCTATATATGCATGTCGTTCTGAAGTTGGGCAAGAACGAATGTTATCTTATCTCTTTTGCAAGGTTTTGAGGCAGCCGCGCTAATACACAATCAAAAGTTGTGAATTGAAGTAGCTTTCTCATTCCTAATTGTCAGCCTTAGTGCTGAGCTGTGATCATGAGTGGGGGTAATTAGTGGATTTCCACATCTTCGGGTTTTCTAAATTGTATGAGCACTTTAATGTACTCTTCAAATGCGGGCTGGTGTAAGATATCCATATATCCTTCATTCTAGTATCATTTGGTCGATGCCGATCAGCAAGACCCCTTGCCGGAAACTTGACGCAAGACCAATATGTACTTGACAAAATGCAGTAGCATTTTTTCAAGTGTATCAATATTTCTTGCATAGAACGTCTCAAGCCAAAACTATGTCACTAGTTTAGAAGCCGACCTAAAGTACTCAAAAAATTCTTTTGTGACCTTCATGTTTGGGTTAATCATTTATCTCCTGTTGACGGCAGACGAACACATCCATTAATTCAGATCTGTCCCTCATTACCTCCCCCCCCCCATTGAGAGCTGTTGATTGGATACATTTATTTTACTTGTTCTCTCTAATTTTAAATTTATCGCAGCCGGTGACTGCCAATGTGTCGCCAGATTAAAATGTCCACAGTGCGATTTCGTGCTATTCGGCTAATTGCCTTTCAAGCTTTTGGAAATCCACCTCAGCAGTTAGCCCTGAGATTGGTCAACTCATCTGGGCGCCTTTGACATCTTTGCATCCGGTCACTGTAAATATGTAATTGTTTTAAAGCAGTACCCCACGAGCTTTAGAAGACTCCGACTTACTGGTTGACCATCATTCTCATCGTAACGTCCACTCAGCTGGCCACTGGATATTTCAATTACGAGAGCCTGAGATATTTTCGTGAAGCGTGTCGTGAGATCAACTGACACTATTTTTTCGTTTCATTCAGTTGTGGCCGCTCTCATGATTCATGTGCCTGTGGTTAGTAGCCCCAGCTTCGGGAACAATCAATTTTCATGTCTACATGTAGACGTGCCTCGAAGTGAGACGATTGCAACGGCAACCACTCGTTGCAATACGAACAAAGCTGCTATACTGGCGGATAAGGACTCGCTGTAGCCGGCTAATTGTCAGGTTGAACGAGATTAAGCATCTTCAAGAAGTTCCCTTAGTCAACAATTTTTCACGCCTATTGGTTCAGGTGAGTGGGATGCCCAAAAGTGAGCCGGATTAAGGATTCATTCATACAAAATCATTTCAAGAAACTCTGTTTACAAAAGAAAGCCTCTGGCTCCGTTGTCAAATCCCCTGTACTACCCATAATATGAGTTTCTCGCCGGTCTGGCTCGGAAATCTACCGGAAAGTGATATAGACAAAAGTCCTGTCCCAGCTAAAGATGTCGGTGGTTAGCTACCAACGTCTGCACAAATGTAGGGAGTAAAATTAAGCCGACAAAATCGGCTTAAGTCCGCAAACTTAAATAAATCAGTACCACTTGGCCGCCCGAAGGTTAAGTTCACAGTTTGGAGTATCAACTCGTGTTGCGCAGATTGGGCACATCAACTACGAAGCCACTAAGGATGTAGACCGAGGCGATTGCTAAAAATCGAGACAGGTACAAAGCGTCTGGATGTCCAGAAATCGGTCAGTTAATCATGACTGACACTGTCTCCTCCCTTTTCGGCTTCGCAAACCTATTTGACAGAAGACGTTGAAGGCTTGGAACAACTAGAGTCGCCAATTATGACAACAGTCGATATGGACAGGGGGACGGAGACCACAGTTAAAGTGGCCCCAATTCCCACTAAAAACTAGCATTGGTAAAATGCACCACATAGAGGGAGCAGCGCACAGGACTACCCGGTCTCTAGAGGTGAATAGCCAACGTCGCTATTCCAGCTATTAGAATGAAAGAAAGCCTGTGGTTATAATTATTATGACTTTTTTACAGGTACCTGCTGTCTTTTCTTTCAATGTTACTGCGGCACACAACCGTATTTTGTTACTGTTTTACCAGTTAATTATTCTATTTCGAAGTATGTCATAAGGTGATCAGTATATTCCCTCAAAGGCGGAAAATTCCACCGCCGTCATTCCGTAAACAACTCCGGATAGGTTGTGGTCACGGTAATGCCGTCGTGACTGTCCCAACGCCTAATTTTGTTTCGATATCTGTAGATTATGACATGTGCGTAAAATAAAAGGAGAATTCCCTCGTGGGTCTTAACGACTAATATCATTCGTATTGTTTTCCTCCGTCGGTTATTCCCTCTTTAAACAACAGTGATGTCGTTTTTTCCAATTTTCTAGCCACATTTTTGCTAATAATGTTGCATTTGTGATCTTCTGAGTTAACAGGGTTTAGTTAGAAATATTCAGTTTCATTCTCTCCCCAATATCTGTTTCTTCTGTTTTACGACGATGATTACATTTTAGTTATAAGATTTTGCTCGTGATTGATTATTTTGGTTTTGTGAAGGCTCGAACTGTTACTGTCGCGCTATAAAACTATTGCCTAAGTCAGACACAAGTACGTCATAACTCAGGCAATAGTATGATGGCGCAAAGAGAACAGCTAGTTATTATAGTCTACAGCACCTGACTCTAGAAGTTAACATATTTGAATAGACTTGACACCTAATTTTTCAGACAAAGCTGTACGTAAAACCTTTTGGCCAATTTAAAATGCATAGAAACCTTGTCTTCTAAATGGCGTAACTATATAAATTACATAACTGTAACATTCGTTTGATTTGGCTTTTAATAAGATGTCATCATCTCAAAACAGCATCCACAGACTTAAATATAAACATTCCTGGACCATTTTACTAATATCATGTTAATTGGACTATTTAACCATGTTATTTGGACGACTTGGTCGAAGCAAAAAAACGGCATATCCCTGTCTTCCTCAACCAGTCACTCGGCTTTTGTTGGTTCCTATCAGCTGGTCCGCAAACGTTTATGCCTTAGGTCCTGCGCCTTAAAATAATGAGGATGACGTTTAATATGCTTAGATTTAGATGAAAACATTTAAAGTTCACAGGTAACGCAAACCGCAAAACAAAGTTAAAAGGATAGTGGTAGGCTATATTATTTCATTATCTTAAATTCTTTTTGCATTTGAGAGTGTGTCTGTGTACAAACCGGACATTACTCTCACCTTCGGTTGATGGCCTTAAACAAAGTTCATGCAGAAGAATCGGTAATATTTGAATTTGTAGGAGGGTTTTTTGTCCTAACTCAAAAATGATGTGAAAATGTTTTAACGTTGTACTGAGATATGACGAGTGAAATATCCTACCTTACAAGTCAGCCAGAGGAGAGATTCCTTAATTTTAATACCATATAGTAAAAGAATATATTTGACTAGTATAATTTTGTTCGCAAGTTGAAGATATCCAAAATAATGACTGTAAACCCTAATATGAATAGGCAATTGTTCAGATACTCCTCACAGTCCTTTATACACCCTTGTCAAAGGAGCAAAAAATTGTCCATGTAGCACTTATGCCAAAGTTCTAAATGCTTTCTCCAAACCGGTGTCGAATAATTTCTCTCCCCTTTCTGACTTGCCCTAAAGTATTTATTGGATTGTCCGCAAGACAGACTGTGGTTCAGCCAGTTTCACTTTGCGTTTTTTTGTTATCGCCACCAATGAGTATGCTGACAATCTATACACTCTAACAATCGCTACAAGGTTTAGCAGAAATCGCGTGGTTCATTTAAAAAACTTTACTGTATACACTGTACTGGGGGTTGCTTCAGTACAAAAATTCAGATACAGTTGGCCAACTAGAACGATCAATCGATTGTTTGTTACGGAGTTCAATCGTTATTTTTAATGCCTGCTGTTTTCTTATTTTCATGCTGCTGATTCATGTGTTTCTTACTTTTTTCCTATTCTTTTTATGGTTTTCCCAAGGACAGTGTTCCTTAAGCTTGACCTTTTAACTCCCTAGCGTTCTTCACTATTACTTTTTTAGTGATAGCGCCTTCCAGCGGGGACCAAGTAACATTCTATGGTCGAACTACTCCAGGTAGAACACGCTATTGCAATTCGGATCTTGTAAAAGGAAAGGTCCGGTTTACGTGTACCGCACATTTCATAGCATTCAACAAAATATTTAAACAGCTACAGCTCCTATTTCTCTTCCTCATTCAGTTTTTGAATTCGCTTTTGAAGTTAGTAATGCGCTATGTATTAACATTTTCCATTATAGTCTGGTAGTGGAGAAGTAGTTTCGTTAAAATCACACATACATCCCTTCAAAAAGTTAAACATTTTTGATATTGGTACCTAAACTCTTTTAAGACCGGATTTAAATAGTATCAGGATAACCCAAAACAGCCGATTTAAGCACTTTTACAATGCCAAATTTTTGCGCATATGCGTTAACACATTAGTACGTCCCAGCCCTGTCAGCACCAGCCCAGCACAACCCAGTCTGGCCCAAATGGACCAGGTCAGGCTATAGTTGGGTTGGAGTAAGCTACATATGTAGTGTTTTAAATTTATGTAACTTCGCCGTATTTACTTTTTACCAAAAATAAGCACTTGAGGTAATACTTTTGTTTACAAATACATGAAAACCGCTCGAAAAAATGAAAAATCCAGAAGACGCACAACCATCTTATGTAACCTAATTTAAATTAGGTAACATTTGACATATGACAATTGTCATATGGCCACATGGCCCCTTCGCTCAGGCAACTCATACAACGTACATGCGTAGTCATCTTGTAAAAAGGCAAATTTTCGTATAACCAGGTCGCTAAGAGTGGACATTATCTTCAAAGACACAGTTTTAAAAAAGTCTGCTATATCATTCCAATGACGCACACATTCGCGCTTACATATAACACACTTCAAAGTTGTGACCATCTTGTCCAAATTGACATGAGTAGTGCAGATAAACGACTTTTATTTCCAGATAAAATAATTCATTTACGTATCAGGAGTCTAGAAATTTCTCATTTTTTGTGAATTTCGACTCCGTTTTGCAATTTATTTTGTCCCCAGCTTTTTCTGAGGAGGATGTGGCAATGATGCTATTTTCATGTAGCGGAATTACTAATTTTATGGTTGAGGTCAACATCAGCGACGGGTAATCGATTCAAAGCCTCAAAAGAAGAACATTCAAAGCTCAATTAAAACGGCGGGAGACCCTTTAACCATTCTCATAACTAAGACTCTTGCTTCTGGAGCCGTTATTAGCACGCTATTTCGTAAAAATATGCAAGACTGTGCATACTTCATACGAGTTCTACCTGAGTTGGCTCCCTCATCTCACGTTTTGGGTGAACAGTGTCAACTTTAAAAGTCTCAAGTACTTACTCACTCCGTGGGTATTGACTACACTACGGGTCAATGTCCCATTATCCTACTCATAAAACGAGGTTAGACCTCGCGTCGGCGTGCCTGACTTTGCTTGACATGTGTCTATTTGTGTTCAAGAACCTAGCAAACTTCACGATGCTGAAGATTTCAACAATTTAAGTAAAAGTCTGTGGGCATTCTGTTCACTGTCTCACACTTGTAGAATATGTCATTTCTATCGTCTCGAATATAACTAAAATGGCTGGATTTATCGCCCATACTCTAAAATTTTAGACCTTGCCTTCCAAATTACCAAGCAACAATGTTATCGTGAATCCTGCTTCTTTTGAGGCGGCCTCCTGCATTCAAAGAAGTGGCTAAACACGTTTTCAGTCTTACACCTTTGCTCAAAAGAAATTTCACTCTGGATAAACGAATGCCTTCAAAAACGATTGTAGGCGGATCACTGGCGTTGATCCTCCATGGCTTCATTAGTCAAAAAGGATTATTGTATCATTCAATTTGCAGAACAATCTTAATTCTTTCTCCGTTTTCGAGTTAAAAGTTTATATTCCTGCCTTGTGCGTTTTTGGGCGACACTCATTACGTTCTGCAATTCATTCTTCGTGAGCCCGATTGTGCACAGGCGCTCGAAATCCCCAGATCCAAGATAAGTTAAAACTGGTCATTACTCGTAGATTTTGGCCTTTTTTGCATCATCCAAGTGCATAAGTGGTAGGAAAATAATACCTTAATCGCTATGCATCCAGGCCACACGCAAACAGGCAGACGTCTGTTGCACTCTTAGCGAACTGCTTATGTTTTGTATGTTGTACGAGTCCTATGACAGCAGCAAGCTGGCGGGCGGACAGAATGGAATCGAGTGAGATCCTAACCACAACAGTGAGAGTCAAACGCCCACTTGGCATGCTTAGATACCTAACTTCCTAAGGCCTATGACGTACTGATGATCGGTAACGACTGTGGAACAGCTGTCTGCGTCTGGCCTGTTGGGTATGGCTGGCTGACGACGGTTAATAAGCCAGAAATGGCCATTCCAGTCTCCCTTGTCTTTGTCGGTAATACCATTCTGCCTATATATCATGAGCCGTTGTGCGGCTGCTGGTTGGGCTCGAGAAAGAGCCCTTAAGGCACAACGGAACGAGTAAGTTGCGTATGAACAATCGGTGAGCGCCCCCCTAGCATTGTATATTCCCGATCTAAAACCGACAGGGCAATGGGCTCGTGATCCGGTGGGTAAAGGCGTGGACTTCTAAACGAACAGGTCGCGAGTTCGAGGCTCGGATGTTCCACATTTCGGGCTTGGGTATGGCTGGCTGACGACGGCTAATAAGCCAGAAATGGTCATTCCAGTCTCACTTGTCTTTGTCGGTAATAGCATTCTGCCTATATATCATGCGCCGCTGTTCGGCTGCTTGTTGGGCTCGAGAGAGAGCCCTTAAGGCACAACGGAACGAGTGAGTTCCGTGTGAACTATTGGTGAGCGCCCACAAAAGAAAGCTGCGTTCGAACTCTTTTTCACCAAGCCTTTCGGTACTGTAGCAGCCAGTATCTGCTTAAGAGAGAGCTAGCCTACTTATACCAATTATTCCGATCTAACGGATATCCGATTAGCTTCGTGAGAAACTGTCTCAGACGTCAGATGCGACCACAAGATCAGAGTCCAAGTGGAGAAACCTAACAGAGAAAATATTATTCCCTGCCCTACATGCGAGGAATTTCTGAAATTATGGCCCGACAACTAAACCCGTTTGGCATCTGCATTGCCCACAAGCCGGCGTCCTCCTTACGCGCAGCCCTATCCCGGGCAAAGGATCCCATACCCAAAGAACCACAAAGTAACGTCATTTACCGCATTCCGTGCGCTAACTGCCGTTGCGTTTATATTGGTCACACGGGTCGACAGCTTGGAAATCGCATTAATGAACACAAGTTAGCTATCCGCCGACGCGACCCCTTATCTCTCGTGTTTGCCCACGCTCTTGATTGTGACCACCGTTTCAATTGGGACGGTGCCGAAGTGGTCGCCATGGCTAACACTAAACATGCACGGGAATTCCTCGAAGCTTGGCACTCCGGGGCAGACAGCATTAACCGCCATGTTGACCTAGATGTCCACTACGAGGGTCTCCGATCACGGTGGACTGACTGGCGCCAACCTTAAGAACAACAACAGCTAATGCGTGCCCGGACATGCATGATCTCGCCGACACGCCATTCCTACCACCCTGCCCTACTCCCCCTCCCTCCCCCAACTCGGTGAGATACAGCTTGGACCCACAACACCTATCTACACCTCCCGCTTCCATCACAACACAATGCACACCTCCCCCTCACAAGGTCGTCTGCTTACCTCTCTGTCTGCGTCCTCAACCAGCAGTGTGCCAATGCCACCTATCCGTTTTCGCTTTGTCTGACGACGGGTTAGTGCAACCGGCTCGAAAATTTACGAGTAAAACTCTTGTTCCGACGGACTACCTTCTTTCATCATATCATCTCGGAATGTATACTACTGCAGTTATTCATATATATATATATATATATATGTTGAGAAGGTGATACCGACAAAGACAAGGGAGACCGGAATGGCTGGCTGATGACGGCTAATAAGCCAGAAATGGCCATTCCGGTCTCCCTTGTCTTTGTCGGTATCACCTTATCAACATCTATCCCTAGTCGCTGTGCGACTGCCAGCGAGGGTTTAAGTATGAGCCCCAAGGCACAACGGAACGAGCATGTTCCGTAACCTGATCGGTGAGCGCCCACTATCATAATATATATATATATATCAATCAGGAATGGGCGCAAACCGATCTATTGGCTTCACAAAGCAAACAAGCTCCGTATGTGTGGCAAAGGTCACGAACAGGCAACCAATTACCAGGCCGAAGTCGGCCAAGTCATAATAGCAGCGAGGAGGGACGACAGAGAATGCGGGTAGATTGATACAGCACTGTTTCGGGCTTATTCTGCCTTCATTCAGCCAATCATAACCCTGACCACCAGCAGTTGGAACCAGAAACACAAACATGCGCACAGACGCACCTGGCGCAGTCGGTCCACCACTGAGGCCTACCAGATGGGTCATAAGCACTTCATCGAACCGAAGTTCATCAGTGCCTCGCCACCTGTCATTCTCTGTCGCTGCAGATCGGGTATTTATCAATCAGGAATGGGCGCACACCGATCTATTGGCTTCACAAAGCAAACAAGCTCCGTATGTGTGGCAAAGGTCACGAACAGGCAACCAATTACCAGGCCGAAGTCGGCCAAGTCATAATAGCAGCGAGGAGGGACGACAGAGAATGCGGGTAGATTGATACAGCACTGTTTCGGGCTTATTCTGCCTTCATTCAGCCAATCATAACCCTGACCACCAGCAG
>CACRXP010000140.1:0-11207 GCA_902702965.1 Spirometra erinaceieuropaei
CACTGTTGCAAAATTTTTAGTGGATAGAATAAAGCCACTGCAAGGTCATCTGTATCCTCGAAGTTTGAAAGACTCCGTTGAGGTAGTCGAAACTATCAAAAATATTAACGTTGGCGGACGGAGGATGTTATCACTGCGTGTATCATCGCTGTTTACCAGCGTACCTGTGTCACAAATGACAAATTATCTCTGTGATGTTATTCCTGATACGAACTACCCCATAGACATGCCAGTAAAAATGCTAAAAGAACTACTGACGCGTTGAACATAAAATGTCTAGTTTCTGTGCAATTGTCAACTATACAGACAGATAGATGGCGTGGCAATAGGCCCACCTCTTGGACCGTTCCTTGTAAATTTTTTTAAGGGTAAAGTCGAGAAGACAAGATTACAAGATGCCATTAATGACCCCGTCTTCTAAGGTCGATACGTGGACGATATCTTCTGTCTGGCAGATGGTACCACCGATATCGACGAACTTGTCCAAAATTTTAACAGCGCGCATACCTCGCTAAAGTTCATTGCCGAGTCTGAGGCAGATAACGAAATTGCGTTTCTCGATGTCTTTCCACGCAGGCGGGAGGATAGGTCTTTCCAGCGCAGTGTGCTCCGAAAGAAAACCTGGACGGGACAATACATTAAGTTTCACAGTTTTGTTCCCCTCAACACCAAACGAAATCTAGTTCGGGGATTGGCAGCTAGAGTGAGGCACATCTGCTCACTTGAAGCTATTGAAGCAGAGCTCCAACAGGTGCGGACCAAAATTCGCGAGAACGGATATCCAGATAGATTTATCTTCCGAAATATTTGGGAACACATTACAAAGCTCACTGTTATGACTGCAGAAACGAAAGATGTATTCATAAGACTAACTTTTGCAGGGGACTCAGCGAGCGAACTAGTCAGACGGCGCTTAACTACAGCCATCACGAGAGCATTCCCACCGGAGAATTTACACGTATGCTTCACAAACTCTCCCCGCCTACGGTTGGGAGGTAAAGACAGACTACCGTTGGAGGCCACATCAATGTGCATCTACTAATTCACTTGCTCCTGTGCAGCGGGATACATCGGCCGCACAAAAAGACGCCTGGAAAAGAGGGTCTGTGAACATATGCCCACCTGACTAGACAGAGGTGAGACCCGATCGGTTTCGAGCTCTATTCGCGCACATTTAATCGATACGGATCACCGAGTCGATGCCAAGACGCATTTCAGGTTGTCTATCGGACACCAACAAGCTTCTCTAAAGGCCTACGCCAACTGATACTAGCAACGACCGAGGCAGTGGCTATACGGCTGGCAAATCCGGTGCTATGCTGTCAGAAAACTCTGACACAAGCGCTTTCGCTGCCGTGGCCAACGCCAACCTCACGTGATGACGACATGCCGCCTCAAATCCCTGATTACAGTGATGGGTACTCCGTGTACTGAATCCAAGAGCATCACTCAAAGCCTCTCTTACCCCCCTCCCCTAGTTCTAAGGACCCAAAACCGCCGACCTCCTCATGCGGGTGGCGTGGAGAAGAAGAGTGTTAATGAATTAATAGCCCTCGAGGCACCTATAAACACTGTTGATTTTGTACATTTTCATTCCTTCATGTGACTGTATTGGCCTGACGAAGAATTATCGAAAACACGTGTTTGCCAACTCGACTCTTTAAGTGTTTTGAACTTGTGGAAGCGCTGAAATATTCAAGAACAAAAAGATACGAAATTTTCGGTAGGGCATTTTTTTCAGGGAAGACTAAGTGCTCCAGACGACTCTCCAAAAGGTTGGCCGTTTTGGTTTCTAATTCTGAGCGCGATCAACTCGGTAGACTGGAGAAGTCGCCGTTGGCAACCCAGTGCATGGGTTGGCAATCTGCCTTGGTTAATTTTAGCGAGTTCGACGTCTGACGTCGTCGTCGTCGGCGTTCTTTGAAGTGAAAGGCATCTTTAACTGCTGGTTGACTCTCCTCATCTAGGAGCAGTTTTCCACCTGTTAGAACAGCAATCACACAATCAGACTGGATCTAGTCTGATCAAGTGCTAATCTGAGAAGGGCCATTCCAGTTTTGTCATTTCCGGAGATTCTCCCATTCGAAAACAGTGGCACTACTGCTGCTAGATTGTCAGTCAATTTTTACGTAG
The DNA here is from genome assembly GCA_902702965.1 of Spirometra erinaceieuropaei. Lineage (NCBI taxonomy): Eukaryota > Metazoa > Platyhelminthes > Cestoda > Diphyllobothriidea > Diphyllobothriidae > Spirometra > Spirometra erinaceieuropaei. The sequence continues at coordinate 2,134 of CACRXP010000140.1, forward strand.
GGGACTCGTTATAGATGGTGGTTTTATCGGATTTTTGGCATATTTCAAACACGAAAGACCTCTGTTAACATTGGTTGGCGATACGGTTGTCAAGTGAATCAACTCACTGTTTACCGTCTACGAATTTTCGCTCTGGCGTGTACTTCCAGATGCAGTTTAAATGGTACATGCACATAACTTATGCCCCTGAAATACTAATAATATGGCAACTAAAGTTTCGTTTGTCGTCCTATATACATCACAATATTTCAAAAATGAATCACACAGGTGGCCTATTTCTTTAATCAAGGCAAGAGAGGAAGAAGACTGTCCTCACTCAAAACCGCTTAACTCCCGTCCATTTCTGTGCAATGTTTACCGAAAGCAGATCCACGATATAACTACCAGTTTATGGATGATTAAATGTTGTTTTTATCCTGAAAGTGAGTACTCTTCATGTCTCTAAATTCGGTATTCATACCTAGGTGCGGTTACTAAGCCCATATTCTTCGCCTCAGGGTAATTGGAGCAATACGTCCTATCCTCATTTGTAGGCTGTCCTTGTATAACACCTTTTAGGGTTTTTGTGCTCAAGTGCTTTAGCCTCTATATTTTATTTTCTACTTTTTGTCCCCGCAGTTTGATGTGGAAGCGGGAACGACAGAAACGGAAGAAGCTACGCCTCCGTCGACCCCCAATCGACTTGGTCCTCGAGTCAGGATGAATAGCGTCTGAAGATTGCTTTTTTTCGCGTTCGAAACAACATTTAACAAACTGATAACGCTTGAGATGTCTGTTTTGTACCCCCTGCGCAAATTTCTGTTTGAAATAAAAAAGAAACCTTCAGCATCTGTTATCAGTTGATATTGTTAACTTTTGAACATTTTCCCAACTGAATATGTCCCCGGCTTGTATCCAAAAAAGGCCTTAGGCACAAAATCGATGAAACCCGGACAGGCATGAACGCTTAGATTTCGCAGGGTTAAGATGAATTACACTTATTAAACACCTCAGATAAAAGAGCGGTCGACTAATTTATTGCAGCCGACGATTCCTAGAGGAAGCACCATTCATTTGCTCCCGGAGCCGTGAATTAAGCGAAACAGTCGGAAATTTTGGTCGCTACGCTTCCTGTATTTGAGCTCGGTGTTTTTCGTGCTGATACTCGCCTCATGTTGAAGTTCATAAATCTCGGAAGCTAGCGGCCGCCCCTTAAAACAATCAAAGTCAGGAAAGCACCCTGGTCCGATTCAGTAAAAACCCTAGTCGTCAGGGGTCACTTACATAATCTGACTGAGTAATTCATGAAAATAGGGACTCCCCGCACCCCTAATGCAGGTGTTCTTGCAGTCAATTTCGGTAGGCCGAGGTTTAGGACCAAGACTGGAGTTGGTGTTAATGTTGACTTTAGGGTTAAGGCCAGAGTTTGGTTCTGGGCTAGGATAAGGGCAAGAGAATAGGTGATCTTTCTAGAATTTAAGGCAAGGCCACCTGGATTACGGGGTGGGGACACCCATATTCTCGTCTGATTTGTGTGCGGGATTAGCGACTATGTCGGTTAATGTGACCGATTAACTGATCCGAAAAGGCATTCGACAAGGCCAAGCCAAATTTTCTGATCAGAAGCGATCATGATCGTCTTATGGGAAAACAGCCTCCTGTATTGAGAATTACTTTGGGCGTGCCTCTCCAGTTCTGAATCTGACAGTGTGAGTGACAGCTTTCCGACTTACACAGCATTTGGACGATTGCTCGGAGCTAAAAGGTGGGTGATTCTTCTCAGACTAGGTCGAAAATAATTTTGTCAAAACTGAGTGCAGATAGTAGACCACAGGAACACACGCAAAACGCAGGTTTACTTGGTACAAATACTTTTCTCGGATCAATGACGGCCCACAGAAAATTAATTGAGATTATCATCTGCATCATAGCTCACTATATATATACATATAGGTCGTTGACTTCTAAACCAACAGGTCGCGAGTTTGAGGCTCGGGTGTTCCACACTTCGGGCTTGGGCATGGCTGGCTGACGACGGCTAATAAGCCAGAAATGGCCACTCCAGTCTCCCTTGTCTTTGTCGGTAATGCCATTCTGCCTATGTATATAGGTCGTATATATACATTGAAAAACAGGCATCCCAGGAGATATAATTAGGAAGATTAAATTTTTTGGGGAACAGTTAACTTTATTGTGTAAATTTTCGAGACCGGTTCCATAGCTCGTCTTCAGACAACGGGCGTGCAAAAGCAATTAACTTCTAGACCGAGTCTAACAAAGGAATCTATGATTGGCTAAAGTCATCTTCTCGGGATGGGTTGAGTCAGTTTGAATCTGACCTTAACGATTTTTTATGTGGCATCCTAATCGATATTCCGGTTCATGTATGCTTCATCTGAACGGATTCCCTCCAGGAATTGGCGGTCCTTACTTATTGGGCAGGCGCCAACAATGCGAGTGTTTTCCCATGCAAGTGTGTGCCCAGTGTCCACTGTGTGCATGGCCACCTGGGATAGATGGTCGCATCTTTTTACCGCTAACTGATGTTCATGTATACGGGTCGAGACGGATTTCCCAGTTTGGCCACAATAGACGGCATCACAACTGGGGCTTGGGATTTTGTAGACAACACTTTTTCCTTTGAAGTGTACAAGTTGTGTGCGTAAGGTAGTTGCCAGCTGGTGTGCTACGTGTATCGAGTACTTTTTTAACTGTCTTTCGACTAGTTCAGATATCTTACGCACACAGCTTATACACCCTAGGGACCAAAAACACGTCTGTAAACTTCGACACAACCTTCAAAAGCACGTAAGCTGAAGTTGCTTTTACGTGGCTAAGCTGTTTCCTCTATTGTGGTCTGGTACAGCGGGCCTCCTAAACGGGATATGAGAACAGGAACCGTATGCAATACGGGTGGTTTCGGGCCAAGGTCTTCCGAAATCAGGGTTAGGTTAAGGATTAAGTTTAAGGCTAGATCAAGGTCAAGTTTAGGTTTAAGGTGGGGGTTGGGTGGTGCTAACTGCACAGTTAAGGTTTACGATAGGGTCAGGGTCAAGATTAGGACAACGGTTTAGTTTTACATTAGAGTTGTTGTTGGGGTTAGGACTTGGGAATATTTTGCCGTTTCCAGAATTATGCTTAGGTCCACATTTACTAGTTGGACGGGACGTCCCTATTCCCCTTTCTTGTTTGGGAAGCCATACAAGTCAGTCCTACCAATTCGAAATAAACCGTAGAGACACCGTCTTTGATTCGTTTCGAACGAGGCCTATCAGGAAAGTGGAGTCCCCGTCGAAGACATTTCTGTACCTCCTAAGTTGTGCCTACGAGGCTAATTGACTCCGAAAGTCGCAATCGGCGTCCTTAATCTGGAAGAGCACTCAGAGGATGTTTGACCCTAGTGTCAGCCGTTCGACAACCAAAGTATGTGGTTGCCACTTTCCCGTCGCAGAGGATAATCCAAGTTCGAATTGCGTTCATCACTGAGTCCTTATTATAGGCTGAACAACATGTGTAACACGTTTTCTCTAACCTTTGAAGTCCGATCTCGAGCCTTCGCAAGTGATCATACAACTACCGGTAAGTAGTTTGCGAGATGTGGTATTTATGAGGACAAGAAAGACCAGCATGACCACTTTAACCAACCAGAGCCCTACTCCAGATTCCGGGGTTCTGATATCTGAACCTGATCAGATGACCAGAAAGCATTTCTACCAGTTCCGGTTCCCCTAATCTTTGTCGGCAGGAAGTCTTAAATACATTCACGAACTTCGTCCGACGACGAACAGTACAGTCTTCGAACAGGCATAAACTTGCGCCTTATAGGTTTGAGATCCGACTTCCGAGACTGCGAACAGCGCACACTTCTCAGAGGTTTGAAATGACGACTAAACGATAAATGGTGACGTACAAACGTCCCCTCAAGCTACTCTGCAGATCTCTAAGTCACAGTGGACACTAAGGGGACACACGGCGCGCGTTTACCACGCAGCGCTGAGTCCGCAAGTGTCCGTGGGGACACGCCTTAAACGCGGGCTTTCACATCATGTCATGTACTGCACCCCATTCCACCATGCGTTAGTTGCCAGGCTCACGGGGGGGAGGAAGAACAAGTGAGGTCGACACTAGGAAGCCCATAATTGCGACACAACAGCGTATACCTCAGCAAAAAAAACGCAACATTAGAATCTACCACGGCTCTCCGAGGGTTGTGGTCTTGAAGGTTGCCAGGTAACAATCGGGAGATAGCACCCAAAAGAATCCGCCTAAGCAAAACAGCCTGTCTTACGGGACAGGTGATAATACGGGTCTTATGGGTGGTGGCTGGACGGGATGTACGATACTAGCCGACAGAAAACCTTATTTAAACCGGTGAATGATCGAAGTTGGCCCGCTCTCCGTTCCGTTATTACAAAATGGATTGCCAAAGTCAGTATAGTGGTAACGGACGAGTGGAAGGCATATAATCGTCTTTCCTCAGAAGGTTATCTACATTTAGAAGAGAGAGTGGCGAGTGAACGTTCCTTTCGGTAAATTCTCATCAGGCCAATACAATTACATAGGGCGGGGTACAGTGAGTGAAACAAAAATCGATAAAAGTTAGGTTTTACATTACAGGCTCGGCAAGAGCGGAAGGGCGCCGAAAGTTGTATGTGGTTAGTCAACCTTTGACCACGGTAAGCGCGGAGCCTGAACAAGGTTCTTTTGGGCGCATTTCTCTGTTAACCACTCAAAGAACTTCAAGCACCCTACCACCGGACGACACACCAATGCCATTGAGGCATACTGGAGTAGACTGAAAAGGAAACTCCACGAGGGAGGCCCTGTATGTGGTCGAGCTGTGTGGGCTTACATAGACAAAGTACAGTTTGGCCTCAATGCCATGTCTTTGACAGATGCCTGGGAACTGTTCCTGTCCCATGTTATGCAGACTTATCCTATTTAAAAGTGATTTTGTTTTGTAATAAACTGCCATAACGCGAATGTATGCCGTATATTCAGGTGTACGTGTGTAACGATGGGGAAGGTTGGGTAACAGCGAACATCGTCCATGTAACCTCCTGCGATGTTCGTTCGGCCAGCCCATGTTAGGCCGTCGCGAAAAGTCCAAGTAGTGCATGAAAGTAGGTCTGCAACCGCTGATATAGCCTAAGGGCGTCTGAGTCCCCTGTTAAAGTTATTATTTCTAGGTAACGGATTTTTGGGTTCCATCTCCCGATTGTTACCCTCACGGCAGAGCATGGCCGCAGCGGCTTCTTCTAAATTTTGGCTTCCATGGCACTCTCTCCCATCTCCGCACTGAACAGCCATGTTTGAGGCCTGGTACAGGCTGTAAGAAGCAGGCCGTGTGTGATACGCGTAGACAGGCTTCTACCTCCGTCACTCACCGTGCCTATGCCCACCTCCGTTCGTCGTGATATTGTCTTGCCATCGGAGAGTGGAGAGTGTGGTAGAAGGCTTAAGTTTGTCTCACTACAAACTACATCCCACTGTACATTCACCCTGTTTGGCAGCCGGTAGACACAGTCGCCTGCGACGATCAGACTGACAGTATTCCCCCCTGGATCGCCTTTTTTCTCCTTTTTTTAAACCAAGCCGTCTAAACTGAACGCAGTTTTGAAGTGGTAGGGCCCTATCAGATTCTTTGGATTATTATGCTGGCCAGTGACCGTCAATGTGGAATATTACCGGATAGATTTATATGTTAATCGGATAACCGCTGAGAGCTCAGTTAATTTGTATGAACTCACTTTTAGTTTACATGTCATATGGTCCTGACAAACATGTTCAAGGAAAGCCGGTATCTGCTGCCTGGGGGTGCTACGCCTACATACATCAAGAATCACCGTGATTTTCGAGAGGAATTACATGTGCCGCTGGTCGAACCCTGTCTACTCGAGTTTAATGCAATTGCTTAAATTTTAAAAGGGCTTCTTAACGGGTCGACGCGCAGTAAAAAGTTGGTATGAGTCGATCGAAGCTTATTAGTAAGGGCAAGAGAGATTGAAATGACCGATTCCGATTCAATAGACGTCGTCAGACGTCCGCGCCAGAAATTCAAAATAGGGAGGCTGCGGATTTGAGCCTGAGTTCAGTTAATGCGGAGTTCAAAGCTGCGACCGAACCCCAGACTCACGTCCGGAGCATCTGAAGTTCCAACAGCGTGGTCTGCAAGTAGACGGAAGAATGCCTACTGTCATTCTCATCAGTGCTTGGTGGCAGACACCTCCCACGCAAGTGGGAAGTCCGCATCTTGACTCGGTCCCCATGCGGCTTCGGCTGCACGGGTGACTTGAGTCCGAGACTATCCTGACACGTCAAGCGTCGTGGATAGGAAGGTTGCTGATTGACGCCCGCTTTCGCCTCACGCAGTTCGTCGCGTTATGTGTGTGTTGTGTGGAGTGGCGGACTGGTGGGCTGGGAACGGGTTGAAACAGCACCTTCCACGGCACTCTCACGTAAGTGAAAGACACGTCGTTCAACCCCCGTTGTGTGAAATCCTGGTGTTGTGTGTATGGGGGGCCAGGTCGTGCCGTGGCGCGCGCAGTCATGGTCAGTCGACCATGACAGCCACCGCGCCCATTCCCCACTCCAGTCTGCTGACCGGCTCGGACAGCGGCTGGGGTGTGGGAGTGGGAAGGGAGAGTGAGGTCGACGACTCAGCGCACTTCCTCCTCACTATAAACAATCTGACGCGCTTGAAGCTATCACGGTGCGCTAAAAGCCGTGGCTTGGAAGGTTGCCAACTGACGGGGTAACTTGGACCTCCTCCTCGACTGACGGGGGTCTGAGAGTCAGGCTGCAATGGCTCCTTAAATCTCTGTCGCGTTGGTTGAAATCCTGGTTATTTGTTGTGTGGACCAGGGGGTGTGGTGGAACGCCAAGGTGAGGATCTGTCCGAGCCATCCACCTGCAGCCTTTCTCGCCTCCGGTCTTCTTGACTCTGTCTTGACACCGGGCTCGGGCGAGGGAGGAGGAGAGAGTGTAGGTAGATGCTACACAAGTCTACCGGCACTATAAACCCCTGCGTAAGTCACCGTCCCTGCTCCCATTGCTGCTGCAACTGTGGGGCACACGGTGGACATAATAGAAACGATGGTCGAACTGTCACTGGTGGCAGACAGACAGCGGTTTAACGCAATAAAGCGACAGCATGAAGACCCACACCGTCCATTCAAGGTTGCATAAAGTGTAGCGTCCGGTGATCTGTTCCGATTCCTAGACAGAAAAGGGCGTTTGTGTTTAACCTGTGCAGAAACGTCTGCAATGTCATTCCCATATCTAGTCTCTTTTGTCGGTCTCGCCTCCTTCTTACTTGACGAAATTATTCTGAAAAATCGGCATGGGAGGTGACTGGATCATGTTTGAAACATTCCCTCAGAAGATGTTTAACAGTAAAAGCGAGCAAATGACTTGATTTCTTGGTAAGAGGCGGAGATAGGACCCCCTTCTATTCCGGCTGTCTTGTGCACATTTCCAAAAAAACTTGCTGTCAGTGTTAAATTTTGGGTCAAGGTATGGTTAAGGTCAGGTTAGGAGTCAAGTCTGTGATCATTGTTAGGACACTGGACTGTTTCACCTTCCTGGAATTTTTCGCAAGGCCACCTGTAGCGCCGCGGGGTGGAGGTTCCAATTCGCCTTTCGTGTCGTTGACAGACGACAGGTGGGCGCCTTCAGCACAATCAGATAACCAGGGCACTTACAATGAGGGCGGGAATACGGTCGGAAGTGATTATGTAGCCCCACCTGAAGTAAACAAACCTCAGTCACCTCCAATACGGGACCGGTGGTCATGGGTGTTTTTACAGGTGGAGCGGGGGAACGCACGGGCGACGAAGGCCAGAAGTTGTGTGCAAAAGAAAAGCTATTTGGGATGCGCGGTGGTACTTTGAGTGGTTGAGAAATAGTTGCGCTAACCCCTAACCCTAAGCCCTAACCCATAACCCCTAATCCTAACCCTTAACTCCAACCCCAACGGCACTGTGTCCATCAGGTGGGGCTACCAGGAATACTTCTACGTTTAGACAGCATTTGCATTCACAAAGTACAGGACTTCTGAATTCCCAGAGCCTACGCATCTTTCTGCCGGACGTACTAGCTTGCACTCTTAGATCCAAATTCCAGCGTTAATTTAGACACTCTGTAGTCATGCCGAGGCGTATTTACCGCCGCCTGAGAATTTTTTTGACAGGACAAGGACAATCCACCGTCGATGCTGTCTCTCTCACACACACCCACCCACAGAAACACATATGACGACTACCATCTCCGCATCAGCCACTCACAGATAACCTTACGCGCAGGTGTCAAAAGTACACACGTTTATCCAAAGGTCTCAGGTCAAGCAACCACAAGCCCGGGAAAAAGAAGATCAGTCCTCGGGGTGCAAGCCTGTCAGAGCAATGGTCTCTGTCGCATTTGCATTTTCTTGAAGCACCATCAGCAGCAGCAGCAACAACAGGCAGCTTGTCTGAGGAGATGCAAAAACCCCGACATCTACGGGAGTCACCGAGGGCCAGGGGGCCCTCGCTCAAACGCTCAGTAGGGGTAAGTGAAATTTGCTCACTGGTTCATGACACCAGACTATGAAAATCCGCGGAGCCTTCGGAGCACTGAAATCTGGGGCGAGGGAAGCACGTGGCCGTCTGCAATGGGGTAAGTCAGCCATATCTGTGGCCCTGACCACCTGTTCATGCATTGTCTCCTCCTACTGTAGGCCCTAGGGGTTTTTAAATTTCTACAATGATCCTCCGTGCAACACTAAAGAATGGAAGCGAATATGCGCATCCCAGGTTCTTGTTTAAAAGTAGACGAAGGCACGGTCACTGGGGCGGTAGATTTATTGGCCTTAGATTTCGAACTCGAACTGGATTTCATCATCAGGCCGGCAACAAAACGGGGCGAGAGCTGTTGTAGGCGTGGGTGTCGGACACCAACTCTTTCAATAGACAAATTTATTTGCCTGCGTGTTATTACGCACTCCGCCCACGCAGCCAGGTGGCGCAGCTCACATCGCCGTGAAGTACAAACGGCGTCACCACGCCGGGGGACCATTGTGGACCAGGCGGCACCAACTAGACCTAGCCACGGACGTA
>CACRXP010000140.1:24993-35648 GCA_902702965.1 Spirometra erinaceieuropaei
TCCCCGCCCCTTTATGGCTTCCGTTTTTTATTTGCGAGCGCACTTGCTCTAGACTGTCGACTAGCGCAGTACGATTACATGTCACTGAATCCACCCAGCTTCGGCTAAAGCAAATCAGCGATAAACATCCCGCGTAAGTGCACAACCGGACAACCTAGTTAGCGTGCACTCGATCCCACGGCATAGGAAAGTGGACAGACAATGGTTAGAAACGACGGTTTACTGAGTATTTGAAAATGAGAATTCGGTAAGAAAAATACATGTGGGGATGCAGTTCTCCAATGGGCATTAAAGGGTTTCCATTGGTTACCGGCGGTTCCTGCAAAAAAAGAACTGTGGTAAAACATGAGTGATGCTTTTGCCATTGAAGTAACTCATAATGTTAATAGTAGGAGAAATGCAATTCCTAGGTGGCGTGTCATAGGGGGGGGGCTTCGTTCGGGGCAGACCAGACGCGGGTCTGGCGTTCCGAGTAGTGAATTCGTCTGCCTGTCCCCAGACACTGGAAAGTCGTGCACACAGTTCTATGTACATGACCATAATTGACCACCTGTGGAGCTACACTGGATTCGCATTTAAATGCGACTAGTTTGGCCCCCTCCCCTCGTTGGCTGCGGAGATAATTGGTGCCCCCTATGGTCCACATCATCACTGCCGCGTGCGAAGAAAAAACATAAAACCGAATGGGGGGCAAGCTAATTGGTGTAGTTGTTGATTGAGCTGTCGGCGAAAGACGACTAGGCGTCTATCAACCCACCCTAGCATGTAATCATCGCCTCGGCCAACAAGCTCAGGGCTGATGCAGAGAAGCCCGGACGTCGTCCGTCAAATTAATTTGCTTGTCCGTATTCGGTTTTACGAACCACGTTGACAGGAGGCAGTAACGGCGTGAAGTAATTAGCGACGCTAATTATCTACGCAGTCAACCAGGGCGGGCGCGGCACTGGTTACAGTAAAATACGGGTACGACACAGACCCGAAGCCGGTCAACGAGGGCCGGGTAAAGTGAGCTGTGTCTCACTTTTCGAACACTAGAGATAGGTAGAGATAAAGTGTGCTAGCAGCAGTCCTTGTTCAGTTAACTTACGTGTGTTTCGGAAGGAAAGTTGTGGACATGCGAGGTCATCGGTGGGGACTCCATGAAACTGAACACATTTAGGCAGTAATTCAAAGGAAATTGACGTACTGTGTGAATATTCCGCCTGCGTTTCGCTCGTCCACCATAACGGTCCTTCGACCCATGGAACCAATTAATGGCGGTCAGTCAAAGTACCTCCCTGTTGCAGTTGCTGAAACGGGGGTTTTGGCCGATGGCATCCGTATGTGCCAATAAGCAGAAAGTGGACCTACCGTTGATGATGCTAGATAACGGACAGGCAAGGAACGGCCGCTTCTCCTTGGATCCGCCCCTCCAGCAGAAAGTGTAACAAAGCGGCGGACCAATAAGAGCAGTCAAAAGAGTTCTGACGAAGTCTTTTTCACTCCGACCTCCCACCACGGCCAGCTGTTTGATCTGAAAACAGTTAAGCAAATACACACATACCACCTTGTCTGCCAACTCGGCCTCAGTAGTTAGCCGACGAACGAAGTCTTCGTAGGCTTTGACTGTGCACAATGGCAAATGCAGACGAGAGGGCCCGACGTCGGCAGCAACGGCACCCACATTTAATGCACTGACAGCATCATTAACTGTTGCCTACAGTTGTCGCACACTGCTGTTGAGGGCGACCATTTGCTCGGCCAGGAAGTCGAGTTTTTTTCTAATAGTGTCAATGAGACCGTCAACAGTCTTACTCGAGAGACGCTAACCGAACGTTTACGTCAGTCACGATAAAAAAGAAGTCGTCTATAAGATCCCATGCGATGCCTGTGATGCCGTATATTGTGGCCAAACGGGAAAATTTGCCTCTACACGCATCCACGAACATCAACTTGCAGTTAAGAGGCGAGACCACTTGTCTCAAATGACCATGCACACTCTTGATACTGGGCAAAATTTCGCATGGGACAAAACTCGCATCGTCGGAGTTTGCCCATCTAAAAAAGGCCGAGAGTTTCTTGAAGCCATGCACTCCGATGAGTCATACATCAACAGGCATATCGAGTTAGATGCCACGTACAAGAATCTCAGAGAAAAGTGGAAGAGACGAAAGCCGATCAATACGGACTGACACATACGACGGCAGCTTACTAGCTGAGGCACCAAATGAGTATTGAGTTTGTAGCACGTTTGAAATTTTAATTGTTTTCTGCACATTTACTCTAGTCTGACGACGACACGGGGAACCGACGTCGAAAATTTAATCAATAAAGTTTTCTCTCTTTCCCAAAGAACGTATTTGATTTCAAATTATATTTCTTGGGATGCCTGCGTTCCAATATACATATGTATTTGAAGAAAAAGAAGAATCGAGCACCGAAACAATTCGTTTATTATCCTGAGCTTTCAGACTCGTACAGGAGTCCATCCGGTGCTCGATTCTTCTTCTTCTTCTTCAAATATGTATACACCTGGAACTCGAAATTTCGCCTTCATTCGTATACATATGTATATGCTGAATTCGGTATACGACTAATGTCCTCACAACATATGTTGTGAGAACCTTAGTCGTATTTCTCAAGCAATACGACTAAAGAACAGCAACTTATGAAATGTCAGATTGCATAAACGAGAAAGCCAATTATTTGGCAGACATGCATATCTAGATAAAAAAGCTTTTCACGTATATCTATTCGACATCTATTGCTACTAGGGCGGTCCTCTCCTAGGAAGCCTGTCAACATTCTTTGTAGAAATTGAAGATTATGTGAGTGATTTCAAAGGTTCCAATCTGGCCTTAATCAGTTACACTTATTGCATGGATGTATCTACACTTGGAAAGATGCATCTGAGGAGGCAGCATTTAATGGATTTTGAGCTTGATTAAAAAGGATATGGGCATAACAATATACTTTGTTAACAATCCTCACCAAGCGATAGTAAAGTCGGATCACGCATTCAAGCAAGACGAAGATTGTTTTAGTGCGTCAAAATACGAGTAAAGGAAAGTCCAGCCCTGCCAACACATGGCCCCGGGGGCTAGACGGGGTCAGACGGGGCTGGTGCTAGCAGGGTGGTTTGAGGTGGCACAAACGGGCAAGTAATCGTCGGCCATGTAAACAGATATAGCATTCGTTAAATTGACACAAGAGGTCGTTTGAGCAGCTAAAATGGCCTGCTCTCAAAGGACGGTGACATCACAAAAGAACATCCTATAAACAGCCGTTCTGTCCATGTTTGTTGCAGGGACTCACTCGACTCTGCAACAGGTCCTTCCAGATAATCAGATTTCGCGAGGGTGCCTTTTAAACGTTATGCTCTGTGTCTCCTCTATCCTTAGAACGGATGTTATGACGCGTCAGCGGATTCCTGATTTTATAGTGCATACATCTACCATAACTTTGTGCCGGAATAGAAAATACACCACCCACTACATCATGGTAACTCCGAGTGTGGTCTTAGGGCTTGCGCGAGGATGCGCAGCAACCCTGGCTCAAAAGGGTTGTCAAGGGCAAGCAAACTTATTACATCCTCTAGTACCGTCTTGTGCGCTATGGACGGACAGCATTTGAAAGTCAAAAATATAAGTACTACTAAAAGCAACACAGTAACAAGGTTAGTGAAGTCCATTTTTCGGGAAAGCGCAGTGCTTCTGTTACCACCTGATATATAGGGAATGCCGGGTTTAGAAATCACAACTTAACTAGTCTAACACGAAAAGGAGGCAATATTGACGATGTGCGCATACTACTGGTTCCATATCTGACTGACGAACACCCTTTTTGCTCTCCAGTGGCGATGACAGAAGATCTTTTCAGCATGATAAACAAAAACGGAGAGTACATCCGAACAGTCCTGCTGCCGAGATGCGATGAGCACTTGGACTTGGTTAAGGAATTGCAGGTATGCATATTACAACCGTGTCTATGCATTTTGAGGGCTAACAGCCCAGAACTCTCTTTCATGACTGGGTGGTGGCAGCATTGGCATGATTTCTGTTCTCAACTTGTGCTTCACTCTGCATTATGGGCCAAAATAATTTCTTTTTATTGCATAATACTAATTCGAGTGGGTTATAACGCAAAGGTTTTTCCTCCACGACACCCTGGTGGACTTTGCCTGCCGTATGCAATTTTACTTAGATGAAATTTACTCACGATGAGTAGGAAAAGGTACGTCATAGGCAGTGATTCCGAGAAATTTGGTGGAATTTCGATTATAATGGAAAAATAAATCGCGAATGGCGGCAATACAAACAAAGCTGCAAGCAAAATAAATGTTCGGTTCGGTGGACAAAGAAGCCAATAGCATATCAAGGAGTATTGAGACTAGGTTCCCTGATAAGCACTCAGTAATACTAAAAGAATAATAGTAATAATAATAATAATAATAATAAGAAGAAGAAGAAGAAGAAGAAGAAGAAGAGGAAGAAGAAGAAGAAGAAGAAGAAGAAGAAGAGGCGTTCACCGGTGGGGGATTTATGGGAGGTCCGATGTTTCGAGTAGTTGCTTCGTCTACCCAGCTTCAGAAACTGGGAATTCATGCACACAGCTCTCCTTATATGGAGCACTTTGTTTAATGCGTGGCCGGCCAATGCCGCCTGTGTGGCTGCATCCAACCCGCATATCACCGTGACCTGAATCACCCCCGCCCTCGTCGGCCGAGGAGATAGTTGACGGCCCCGATCGTCCCGCGCCGTGACGGTCCCCCATCGAGAAGGTTCGTAATGGCGAGTAGGGGAAGGCAAATTGATATGGAGGTTGACAAAGCAGTCGGTGGACATCCAGGCTTCTTTCACTTGCCTTGCCGTATGATTGCCGCCCCGGCCCAAAATCTCAACGTCCTCAAAGTTTAACATGTGTCCTATATGTGCGGCATTGCTTGCTACCTCCGACTCTGAGTCCAACCTTCGCACGGCCAACCTATGCGCGTGCATTCGCGTTTTCAGCCGTCGGCCTATTTCTCTAACATAGTTGCACCTTCCGCAGCTGCACTGAAGTCGGTAGACAACGGTCGACATCTCCTGCTTGGGGATGGGATCTTTTGGTCGCATCACTTGCCGGCGGATTGTTGAGTCGGGCCTGTGGGCAACGCCTATTTCGAGTGGCGCAAGGGATCTGGCCACGGCTTCAGAGACCCCTCTAATGTACGGAATGCTCCGCCACGAGTTTGGCGTTCTATGCTCTTCATTGCGTTTCTTTGGCTGCTTTCGACTCCGTTCAATGAATGCCCGCGGAAATCCGTTTGCTCTGAAGACTTCTTGGAAGAGCTTTATCTCGTCCAGTTTGGCAGTTGGCGTGCTGCAATGAGTTTTCATCCGACGTATAGTGGGCGGACGCAGCATCGTTTTTGTCGTAACGGGTGGTTGCTGTTGTAACTTAGCATTGGCAGCGTGTTTGTCGGTTTTCTGTAGGCCGACGTCGCTATTTTGCCGTTTGGTTGGCGGCAGAGGAGAACATCCATGAATGGAAGTTTGTCCCCAAATTCCTCTTCCATCGTGAACTGTAGATCGGGAATGCTTGAGCATGGCAGTTGATTGTATGGTAGTTGATTGTATTCCAATCGCTGAGTTCAAAGGTGTCATCAACGTAGCGTGCTCAGAACTTGGGTTTGTACTTCTCGAATAGTCGTCTCTCGAATTTTTGCAGAACCGCCTCGACAATGAGTCGGGAGATTGGTGAACCCATTGCAGTTTCCTTAATTTGCTTGAATGTTATCCCTTTGAAGGTAAAGAATGTCTTGAGGCAGTGCCCCATGAGTTCTATGAGATCCTGAGCTGTGGGCTGGCCGTCGTCCCCGTCGTAATTTTGTCGTAGCATGGCGCCGGGCGTTTCGACCACAAGAGCCTGTGCTACGGACGTGAAGAGTGAGACGACGTCAAAAGACACCATCCTCTCATTCGGTTCGATCGTGACTGCCAAAGAATTGTTCTGCTGAGTGCACCGTTGTTTTTGTGCCTGCAGTTGGGAATCTTAGCTTCTGAAATAGTCAGCTTGCAAGCCAGTATGTGGGTGTGCCTCGGAGTGAGGCGATTGAACGGAGGGGAAAATCTGGCTTTTGTACTTTTGGGAGACCGTAGAATCTCGCCATAGCGGTTTCTGTGGGCTTTGCCATATACCAGTCTTTGACGGTGATGAGCTTGTCCTGCTTTAGTCGAGCCATAATTCTGTTAATCTTTGGCACTAGGGACTTCAGACTGGCGGCGTCGCTGAATTTGTAGGACTCGCGATCGTTTAGGGGCATGAGGGCTTTGTGTCGGTAGTCTACCTTGTCAAGGATAGCGGTTGACCGGCCTTTGGCTGCAGGCAGAATAACTATTTCGGTGTCCGCTTTCAGCTGCCTTAGGACCTTTCGTTCATCTCGTAGCAGGGAATGGTTTTCCGGTGCGAAATGAGAAGTGAGGAGACTTGATGTCGAAGGAGGTCCTTTGCCTCGTCTGTGACGCCGGTCTGACGAAGCACCGATTCGAAAGAAGCAATGAAGGTGACCGGGTCGGCGTCAGTTGTGTTGAAACCAGACCCACATTGTAGAACTTTTGTTTGGGTCACAGTAAGTTTTTTCGACGAGAGGTTATGCGCTAACGTTTGTTCAGTTTCCTGGGCTTGTGTGGTCTGCAGTGTCATGAGCCACCACATCAATTTGCCTCCCCCCGATCTGACTTTACCAAGGGGGGGGGGGGCGTCACGGCGCGGGACAATCGGGGCCGTCAGTCATCTCCGCGGCCGATGAGGGCGGGGGCGATTCAGGTCACGGTGATATGCGGGTTGGATGCAGCCACACACGCGGCATCGGTCGCACACGCGCTGAACAAAGTGCGCCATGTAAGGAGAGCTGTGCGCAGGACTTCCCAGTCTCTGAAGATGGGTGGACGAAGTAACTACTCGAAACGTCGGACCTTCCATAAATCCCCCACCGGTGAACGCCTCCTCTTTTTTCTAAATACACCCTACCTTTTGGTATAAAATTTGAGGGGCATATAATTTGCTATCGAATGAATTCATAAAATATATTTTTGTACATTTTCGATTACATTCATTGGAATTCATTAGATCATGGAAAATCAATGGCGAAAAAGGCATGCTACTTACGAAATCGCTTTTTACAGAGTGTAGTTTGGCAAGATGTGGTTATGTAGTCACACCTGATGGACGCAATATTGTTGGAGTTGGAGTTAGGGGTCAAAGGTTAGGATCAGGGGTTGGAGTTAGGAGTTAGAGGTTAAGGATTAGGGGTTAGAGCAACTATTTCTCAACCATTCGAAGTACAACCACGCACTCCCAATAACTTTTCTTTTGCATGCAATTACTTGACCTTGTCGCCTGTGCGTTCCCTGATCCCGCCTGTAAAAAACCCCGTTATCACCTGTCCCGTATCACGGATGGCTGAGCTTTGTTTACTTCAGGTGGGGCTGCATAACCACATCTGACCCGCAGATTTTCAGGCAGCCTAGATGAAGTGCATTTAAAAGCCAACATCCTGACCCCTTTACGATATTATTACATTTTGTCCCAAGATAATCAGTATTACAACCCCCTAACTAATCCTTTTTTTTATAGAAAACCTATATCATAGTTTTATTCAAAGTTCCATGAAACCGGCCACTGCCTTTCTATCCACAAGAAGCGCACTCTGGATCTATATGGCTTGATTCTTCCCTGGGACATCACACGTTTATTTTTCCTTTTCATTACGCTTCGCAGTCAGTTGGCTCTCCTGTAATCGAAAACTGGCAGCTGTCAAATTACAGATTGGCGTGCGAGCACGTAGATTCGTTTTCTCGGTCGACATCACTATGCATACCTCGACAGAGTTTATGATTTCGGGATTAGTTCCTAGTTTACACCAGTTAGTGAATTTCAAATTAAGTGTCATACGAGACTAACAAAATAGGTGGCCCGCTGTGGCAAAATATACCCAAAAAAATTTGCAACTACTTTAAAACAGAATAAAGTTAGCGCTGTGTGTCCCTTACTTTCTCCAGACGAGCTGAATGGCCAGGTCTGCTGGCCTATCCATTCAAGCACAGCATAAATGCTACTGATGTAACACAAGTAGTATGACACATTGATACCGCATCTACAAATAATGTCTGGCTAGTCATCCACATGACGGAGGCTCTTCAAAGGTACCGCCCATCATTTTATAGATAGGCAACGGTAGGGCGAGGGGCCCCGCTCAACTGTCGGTAGACTGTGGATCGTGTTACATGGGGCTTTATCCTGGTATCCACTTGCGAGCCATTGCAGATACTACACTGCTAACAGCAATTACTTCCCGTGACATCAAACCACTCAAGATCCGTCATTCTTTGTAATTGGCTTTTGTTTATTTTTTGATAAGGGAGTTCATTTCGGTTGCTATGCAAAGGCGTAGGACAGGCCTTTTGGCAGAAATTCGAACGGTCTTTGTTTTCCATTGCATTTCATCGGCTTACCGTCTGACGTTTTGCCCCACCAGTAAAACCCCCATAACAACAATTCAACATGGCTCACAGTCCACCGACAGTTAAGTGGGATCCTTCACTCTATAGTTGTCTAAAGATATACTAAAAAAATCAACTCCTTAATTTTCTAGACATGCTTATCTGTATTCACAAACTCACACCCACAGAGAGAAGTCACCATGGATGATAACAGGCGAAGTCGTGCTGCTCGAATCCAAGTGCTGCTATTAAAAAAGCACGTAGCCGTTGTTTTAAACTAATTATTACTTCGATTGCCTTCTAGTCTATCAGCACTGCGGTAGAGGAGGAGAATTTCCTGGGCACTTTTCATTCTCTAACTGGGCAATACAAATGAAGGAAGAAGACGGCATGATCACTGGGACGGTAGATTTATCGGCCCTAGCTTACGAACTCGAACTGGAGTTCATCATCAGAGACTGCTAGAGTGCGGCACCGTGTGAACATTTATCTCGTTGTGCTGTGAGGGGTGGGTTAAGTCCATGGCTAGGTCTGGTTTGTGCTGCCTAGCCCACAATGCTCCCCCGGTGGGGTGACGGGGCCTGTACTTCGCGGCGATGTAAGCTGCGCCATCTGGCTGCGTGGGCGGAGGGCGTGATAACACGCAGGCAAATCGATGTGTCTGTTGATAGAGTTGGTGTCCGACATCCACGCCTCCAACAGTTCCCGCCCTGTCTTGTTGCCGGCTCGCGCCAATATCCGCGTGTTGGCGAAGTCGAACTCATGGCCTTCCTCCAGCGTGCGAGTTGCAATTTGAGATTGTGGGTTGCCTCTTCGAACGGCCCGTTTGTGCTCAAGTATTCGTGACTACCTAAGTAACATGCATTTTTCTCATTGGCGCTTGACGTCCTTAAAGATTCAAATATATTTCATGAAAAACATGCATAAAAATATGCATTATATAGCTCATTCAGTAGAAAGGTACGTCTTCTTTCAATTCTATGCAAATCACCACACTAATGATTACTGATTAGTCTTCAGGCCTCTACAGTAATATAAACAAGTTACGGCGGAGCAGTGAAAGACGAACACAACCAATGAATAGCAGTCATTGAGGGGGGAAGGTTGAAGGCGTTCATATATGCCAGAAATCAGAGCTACTTCTGGTCCAGTTCTGTAAGGGGCATGAGGAGGAAGAAAGGTAGGGAGGTCATATTTTAGTGAATTGTACTCAGGCCTCACCGTTGAAACGTTAAGCGACAGGACACAAGTACGAGCAAATAGGACTGAACTTGGCCTATGGTAGCTTTAGAGCCTGAACGAACGCCTTTTCGGAGCATAAAGTCGGGTTGGATAGCCGTGCTGTTACTGCCGCTACCGTCACAATTATCTGCCGGTGCATAAACTTGGGCCACCTTGCCGTCAATCTATGGTGGGCAGGAAATTCATGGTTGACGTCATCCCAGCCCAGCTGTCGCAAAAGGCGTTCGTTCAAGGCACAGATCTACTCACAGCCCAAACTGGGCCCCAGGTGTTCGTACTCCCTCCCGTGTCCCGTTGCAACAACGAAACGTAAGCATAACTCACTATTAGATTCGCCCACTTCAAAAGCCCCTTCACAGAGCTAGACTATAATCATCCCTTACCTGTCTGAACGTCCTTGACTACTGTTTACTGGCCGTTTTCCCTTTTCGCTGTTTACCGTGCCTTTATTATTTTACTGAACCTGCTGGAAGATGAATAGTCGAAAACGTACGTCCGCAAAGTTAACTTCTCTAATGTTTACATGGGTATCATCACAGAGCCAAAATAAAGTTTACTGTTCATTTGACACAGTTGTCAAAGTCATTATGGTCTCGGTAGGATAAGGAATCACGGCAGCAAGAACGAGGCTTGAGTACAGTCAATGCTCTAGCCACCTGAGTCACGAGGCCTCGGCCGGAATCCGTGAGTTAAATCGCATTTGGGTCAAGCTACTCGACCATCCTACTGCAACTTACGGAATCAACCAATTCTGATACAGCAAGTTGACCGCCCACGCAGGACTTCCTAGGTAATCGATCTAAGATCCACCAGATGGCTACCTGGTCCACGTACTTGACAGTTCGACCCTCGTGACCGACGATGCCCACCGTGCGCTTCATAGCAGGGTGAGAACCGGCACGGTGACTTATGCGAGATTTATTTCACATTTATGGTAGGCTTGCGCTACCT
>CACRXP010000140.1:35799-51949 GCA_902702965.1 Spirometra erinaceieuropaei
TCAAAAAAGATCGAAGGCGAGGGTGAGCGCTGGTGGCTGGGGTGTCCGCAACTGCCCCCAATTGTGCCGCCACTACCGGATCGGTTCTCAAGGAGTGCAAGTGCCATAAAGGCCGCATTTAGAAGGAGAGATTGCAGTCTTACTATCAGTCCACCAGTAGAACACTCCACCCGCAAAACACAAAACAACTAACAACCCACTCCATCCACTAATACACTTGATATGTTTGGCAACCACAAGCCATACAGCGTTCGCCGTATAGTGAGAACCGACTAAGTCAAGGTAAACTATGGCATGACAAGACTTCCTACAGCCCCGAAATAGTAGACAGGTATGACTGGCTAATGACGGCTAATTAGACAAAGATGGCCATTCCGGTCTCCCTTGTCTTTGTCGCTTGCGAGGCTCCTAGTCTGAGCCCCAAGGCACAACGGAAAGAGCATGTTCCGTAACCTGATTGGTGAGCGCCCACTGTCATAATAGAAAAAAAAACCTGTTGAGTAAATATGGTGGGTAGTGACGGATATTAAACGCAGTGGGGTCACAAACCATATCCTTGTTACTAGTTTTTTAGTAGATTATTTTTGTCATACTACAGCTCTGCGCGGAACTGTTAGTGACCTGTTTTGCCTGATCGCTCCATAAATGGGCATGGTCCCTCGCATTATCGAAAATCCAGTTTTTGACAAGTTACGCATCTAGCTAACATTTTATCGCGCTTTCTGCAGTCGTGTGTCACAAGCATTGCGCAACTCCGTCCCGAGACAGTCGACCCAACAAAAATTGTCCAACTTCTCGGAATTCCCGTGGGGTCTCGGGTGGAAAGGACTGTCCTCCCAGGTGGACTAAAGGAGGGGGAATATAAACGCCGACTCAAGAGTCGCCTTCTTGTTCTCGGTATGTTCGCAGAAGACTTAAAATTTTTAAGTTTCAAAACCGGGATTCTTTTGTTTGAATTTTGATGCAGGCTCTAGTCCTGGAAGACGCTGCCTGAAAGGCAGAACTCATACTTGAACGGGTTTTATAGAAATCGGTCTTTAGGTCGACGGTGGACACAGAGACTACCTCATCCGAAATTACCGATGCTGTAAAACTGTTGCATACACATGATGTCCATTCCACTGTTGTGGCTTTGTGATCTTGGGCTGAGCCATAGCTCTTGAGGCCCTGTTGACCTACTGACTCCGGTTCAATTACCGATCCAATGCCCCGTATTTACATAAATGTGCCGGTTGGCTGTCTGTGGCCTGAATCTACCATGACGCGCGGTACGGCTAGCATAGATACAATACAACTCAACTCTCGCGAATCCCTTGCATTGCGGGTGCGCAGGAGCCAAATGATGCTATATTGGCTGCCGACATTCATGTCCTAGGCGGCGCTGAATTTAAGCGATTCCCTAAATGCGCGTGACGTCCCTTAGACGGAGGCTTCCCTATCACGTATGTGATATTCTGGCCATAACACCTAGCTGGTAACCGTACTACAACTCTCCGCAATAGCATCCCCAAATGAGAACTCAATGGCAAGGGGCGCTGAGGCCCTAACAACGAAAATCTGGCGTTAAAAGTTACCTACAGAGATTCCAAGGCCAGCCTGAAATTGAGCCAATCAGACCATGTCCTTGGGCTGTCAACATGTCGATTAAGCATCAGACTTATCTGATTGGCTGAGCATCCATCCAATCTTGTTGATGGCTGGCACGATATCAACTCGCGCACGCCCTGTGGGCGGACAACTGGGACAGCGTGCGAACGCTTCGTCAGGGTGGCGTGTAAACGAGTCGGTTAGGACGGCTCCTCCCACCACTTCCCCCTATGGGTTGAGGGGTGCGACTTGGGCCGTGGGTTTCCACTGGATGTCTGATAACAATCGTCCCGCCGTAATACCGTTAGAATTTGTGACCATTTATGCATAACAGATTCCCTAGATCGGTGTACAATCACCTCCAACGGTTTTTCTGCTCCATGGTCCATAATGGTTTTGTTGATCAGAGCCAAAAACCATTTATTCGCTGCTACCTTCATCGGGGGCCTTTCCACAGGATCCGTCGAGTAACCCAAACTCCCAAATGTAGGTATAAGGAAGGGAGAAGGAAACCGGCCCAGCACAGGGTCGACTTACCCAGGATTATGTCCTCATCCCGGGCTCCTGGGGAGGGTTTCGATTTTAACAAATTCGCTAATACGCGCACATTTTGAAAAAAAGACCATATGTCTTCCCGTCGTGGTCACCGTCTTTGCCGGCTGACGTAGTGGATGTGCCGTAACTACCGCAATTTTCAGGACCCACTCTCGCTTTGGAGGAAAAGGGTTGAGACACCGGAGGGAGACGTGTACTCTGATTGGCCAAAGTCGCGCGGCCGCAATAGTAGCATGGAAAAAAGAACTAATTTTCATGCGTCAGCTTGGTGCGTTTATTTTATGATTACAAAGTTGTGGGTCCTCCAGGCTTGATTGGTCTATATTTTCTGAAGCCAGTTAACGTTATTTCACATCTCTGTGGCTATAACGGGGTCTCCATTGTGTTTGCAGAATACGGCAAAAGATATATCACCCAATGACATACATTTTTAGGCTACCAGTGATTAATAAAGTTGTCAAGAATCCCAGAATACACAACTTTATTTCACGCAAAGGTGCATTTAATGGAAATACAGAGAGTCATCGGAAGCTCTGAAGTCCTGAAGGTGGTGTTGTTTGCTGGTAAAGAATGCGTTTTCTACTTCAAACACTTCCAAATGGTAAAAAATTATTGTCTTTGAAACGAAATTTTTACTTGCAACATTATTTTTCTTTAATGAGTATATCTATGAGACGCAGACAAACAATCTCTGGTCGTCAAGAGGTCGGTTAGTTGATTGTACGATTGTTGCTTAGGGCGTTTTAATTGAGAGATACCTTCCTGTAATTTCACAATTGAAAAGTAGGCTACTCAATCTACCACTCCTCCCCAGAAAATTTTTTGGAGGTTTCAGGATTTCCCCGGACTTTGTTAACTGGTGCCTCACTGGCTGTCGAAAAACAATCATTCCGTCGCAATACATTTAAAGTTTGCAACTATTCATACCAAATTGGCGAGTATGCCGACTTGAAGCAAATGTTGAAGCTCTGACCGTCAGGTTATCCAACTTATCCATGGGCCAATCAAGACGTGTCTCTAGTGTCTCGTCGACCACCTAAGTGATACTCCCGCCCTTTGGTGGAACAGCGCAGTTCGGACAACCGATTCAACAACGTCCGTCGCCAGCCGAATTGTTTTTCAGTGCCCAAGTATGTTTTCAGGCGCAGATTCGACTCCCACGCCTACTGCCGTTACATCTCAGCCTCGCGCAGATCTCGGTCACTTTGCGTTCATCCCTTCAAATTTCACGCCACAGTTATCGGAGGGGCTACGGGTGCGGTGCAGAATGCGGCTATGAATGCGCTGAGAATCAGCATTTATGCCCTTCTGCAATTTTCTTTCAAATACATCTCCATTGATGCCTGCACTTCATTTCGTCGGCGCCTTTATCTCCTAATTGGCTGCCTTATGCAGACGCTCTGTGACGAAGTGACGACTGTCCAGTTACTGACTGCAATGCCTGCTAGGACTGTTTCGTTTATACGCCACTTTTGGGAAAAGCAGGCGGTCATGAAGTTCTTTGCTAGTGCCCTAACCACCCGTGGTCTCGACACCATCGTTCGCGGAGACATGCGTTTGGCTTGCCTGCACAATCTCCCCATCGTGTTCATTCCTGAGAGCTTAGAAGTAATAGTAGTAGTAGTAGTAGTAGTTGTTGTTGTTGTTGTTGTAATGGGGAAGAGGAAGAAGGAGAAAAGGAAAAATGGTTGAGCACTGAGCCGATCTCCTTACTTTTCTGAGATCTCTCAGGAAGTTGTCCTCCTCCCGGGTTTTCTTGCCTTCCAGGGGACATTTGGTTGTGAAACGATTGTAGGCGGCGAGTGCGCCAGCAAAATTTATTTTTCTGGCTCCTTTGACGAGGCATGCAGTAATCTGAGCCCCAGTTCCAAAAAGTCAGTCTTGCTTCCGCAGTTTGTTGCAGTCTGCTTAACACCGAATGTGCATTCCGTGCTTTCCACTCCCCTCTCAATCAAGAAAAAATAATCAGATCTTAGTATTGTTCGCCGTCTCTGATTGGCAAAAGAAGCAGACCGTTTCGGAGGTCTTACCCTTCGCCTTTTTTGTATACACCATTTAAGTGCCTCGACTGCATTTGAGAAGGAATACGACCCTCCAGATGGCCACCTCACTAGTGACAAGGCTCTGTGATGCAGCCGCCAAGGTTAATGCTCGCCTCATCGGCTCCGAGTACCCAGGCACAGCTACAGGCTACCGCGGTAAGTTTGGCCAACCTGTAGCAACCCTCCATCCTAAAGCATCTTCATTGTTTTTCTTTATATTTTTGCTTTTGTTCTTCTTTTTGTAGTATAGTATATTTGGGGTAACGGACAATGCCCTTGAGGACCCTATTAGAAACTGTGCGGACAATTTTAATGTTAAACACATATGCTACTAAAATGTTGTCAGTAACATATTAATTGACATAAATATTTTCGTTCTGTAAAACTGCGGTGGTTACGACAGGCGGTGCTTTCCATGCACACTTGAGATTATGAGTGCAGTTATATACAATCAGCGCAAAGTGTAGTTGTCGGGAGAATATTTTGTCAAACGTGCAGGGATGCTTTATGTAGGGAGTGCAATCAGGAAAAAAAACCTCATGACTGACCTCAAGCAGTCCTGCAGTGAGAGTCGTCGTTTATCAAAGATCAAACGATTCAACTGTCTTTTGGGTACAACCATTACGTCAGATGTCGTTATTTAATTTGGGATTGAGTTCCACGGTCGAACCGCGCACTGACTGAATGAAAACTTTCGATGATCTAGCCGTACACACTCCCGTTTGACCTTTCACGAATGACCGCGCTGGTGACTCATGGTCGGGAAGTCAAAGAAATCTTCAGATTTGAACGAACAGTCATGCCCGCGCATAATGCGTGATATTCACAGCAAGTTTTGTCTCAGTTATTTATAGAATAGAGGGGACACATGAGCTGGATCAGTCATTTTAGATATGACAGAGTGGTTAGACCGTCCACCAGTTTTATCACTCGTCGTTGCACCTACTCGGCCACATCACTGTCTTTCTTCATCCAGGGCATTCATGCTGGTATTCCGTATTCTAAATACGATCTGACGAACTTACCGAATACCTGCTCGAAGTATTCGGGAGGGAAGACTACAACGGCACGCTTAATCCAGTGCATGGTGCTGGTTGCCTTTAGGACGGCTCTTTTGCAGTGCTCAGAGGGCAGCAAGCTTGAATTTGCCCAGGCACCAAAGCCTTTTTGCATGTCCATTTATGGTGTACTCGTGTTCCGGGAAGTGCCTCCGTCCAGATCTTTGACGCAAGACTACACATTTGGATATATTAAACGCTAGAGTCCACTTGCTGTGCCATGCACTCAACTTATAAACATCTTCCTTTAGTTTTGTGTGTCGCCAATACAGCTGACCGTTTTCCGGGTCTTTATATCACCAGCAAGCATGATAACCTCGTATTCAAGATCTGCAGTGCAGTCGCTTATATGGATGAGAAAGAGGAGAGGACCCAAGACTGAGGCCTGCGGAACGCCGCTTTTTACTGACATCCATTCGGATGCAGTGGTACTGACGATCACTTTTTGGAACCTGCATGACAGGAAACTTTTAATACACTTAAAAGTGTTGCCCTGTAGTCCACAATCCCAAATCTTCTGTAGGATTCGTCTATGAGGAGCGCTATCAAACGCCTTTTTAAATTCAAAGAAGATGACATATACTGAACGGCCTGGTCTACGGCTTTCGTCCATATTTCCTGCGAGTAAAGACTGCCCGTATGACATGAGTGACCACGACGAAGTCCGTGCTGAGCAGCATACAATAGCTCCCTCTGCTCCAGATACGTCATTAAATGTCCCTTAATAAGTCGTTCCGTGATCTTGCACAAAATGCAGGTTACGCTGACAGGGCGATAGTTTTCGAGCTGCAGCCTGACCTCTCCTTTGTAGATTGAAGAAATAAAGGCAGTTTTGCCAATAAAAGCCATGAGACGAGTCCCGGGAAGCAGTCTTGAAGAAGGAGACACGATCGCTGGGACAAGAGCTTTATTAGCCTGACGTTTTAGATTCATGCTCACACCCACTGTATCTGATTTTGTCTCTGATGATGGGTTCGAGCAGGAATCCGAAACGTCAGGCAAATAAAGCTCTTGTACCAGCGATCGTGTCTCCTTCTTCAAAAAAGGCAGTTCTCCATTCCGCCGGCAGTTCACATTCCTCCATGGATTTCTGAAATATCGTGAACACTGCCTCGCTTCAGTCGGCTTAGTTCGGTGTTTATCAAGGTGGGCGAGAAATTATGATTTTCTTCTCATGCAAAAGATGAAGGATTTTTTTGTTGGTCTGGAAAAGGGATAGGAGAGGGATTTGTTTCGCGAGTGAGTTCCGACTGAAAGAGACTGGAGAAGACGGATGCTTTCATGTGATCGTCGGTCTCAATTACTCCGTTGTGGGACCTCAGCGCCGGAGTCGAATCCCATAGAGGATTTTTGGACGTTCCGAGGAGTTTTGCAATATGCATGATTCATGGTTCCCGCGAAGCCTATTAGCCTCACGTTTATACACATTCCGCTGTCACTGATATTCCTGCAGGTGTTCAGAACTCTCTGTTAGTCGATAATGCTTGTTGGAAATGTTAGCATTCCCAAAAACCAGTCATTCGATCTCACTGGTAGGCATGATCGTGCGTCCCGTCTACGTGTGACAAGCCCGATGCAGACAGCATCTCGCCACTGGCTGTGGCCACGGCCGGTCCCTGAAACCGCTTGGTCCATTTCTGCGAGAAGTTGCACGGCTCTCATGGTTCTTTTATTTCTGGATTGGATTACACAGAATCCTGGCCAAGCTGAATAAGCTGTCCCAAATAAACCCACTTCTTCAATGAGACAATGCATTTCTGTCGTGTTTAATCCTATTTTTGGCACGATAGTCGGGTATGAATGCCTTGCGCCTTATTGCGGAATGCAGGGACGGGTCATGACAACTTCATTAGTGTTCCCAGTGTTCGAGTCCCCGCTTGAAACCATCATCTGAGACTGGTCTACAGCACCCCTTTTCTTCTCCTGAGAATGGCTCCAATGATACTGAAGACAGTTGGGAATCACCGGACTCGGTGGCATCCTACCGTTCACCTGTGTAGGCTTTGACAGACATTGATGGGTTTTACGACACCGCTGATAAGTTCGTGATCAGACCAGAATGTCGCGATAGGCTCTTTGCGCGGTCTTACTTCGGCCTCATCCCACTAACCGATATATCAGCGAAAACAAAGGTCTTGGTTTGTTGTAGACTGCGAGCAGTTGCGGGAGACGGCGGGTCTCAGCGTCGAATGGTCGTCTTATGTATACGCAGGCCTAGTTTTCGTGCGGGGATTACGCATTCCGTGGCCCTGGAAACATACTTGGTGCGGGAGAATATCTGCCTTGAGTGGAGCTCTATTACATCGACCCCTGGTATGACTCTGACAGCAACTGATGGGCAGCATGTGTTCCGCAGTGGGCGGTCCTACTTGACCAATTTACTCTACTGTCTAGAACGGTGGACCCGAGCGATTGATGGAGGAAACGTGGGGCATTTAGCCTTCATAGACTCTGAGAAGGTCTTCGATAGTGTGTCACACAAACGTCTTCTATACACGCTCAGTCACATAGAGGTAAGAGACAAGCTTTTGATGTAGATCGAAAACTTCTTGATTGGTCGATCTCAGATTGTGCCTCTTGGTGACTAGAAATCAGCGGAGGTGCGAGCTGCGTACCTCAAGGCTCCGTTCTTGGTCCTATCCTCTTCCTCACATATATATTG
This sequence comes from Spirometra erinaceieuropaei, assembly GCA_902702965.1. Lineage (NCBI taxonomy): Eukaryota > Metazoa > Platyhelminthes > Cestoda > Diphyllobothriidea > Diphyllobothriidae > Spirometra > Spirometra erinaceieuropaei. The sequence goes on from CACRXP010000140.1 coordinate 43,704, forward strand.
ATGACTGCATCCGTGGGTTGGACCTCGACACTGCCATGTTTTCTGACGACAGAAGGCTTTGAATCGTCATCCGCAACGAGGACAACGAAGTGAATCTACAGGTAACCTTGAACCGACTCGATCAATGGTCCAGTTACTGGCTCCTCCCGCTCAATGTTGTCGTATGCAACATTCTGCGAATTGGCAGAACCCTTTCTGCGCACCAGAGAAAATACTATCGAAATCACACACCGTTACCAGAGGTTCAGAAGGATCTAGACGTGTGGATAACATTCTCACTAAAGCCATCATTCCACTGCTTTAAAGTAGCGAAATCCACAATGTCTAGCTTATAACTCATCAAGCGAGCATAGACGAAGTTCGGCAAAGAGTGCTTTCGTAAGATCCACGGGGTGTTCATGCGACCACAGTTAAAACATGCCATTAAGGCCTGGGAACCCTGGTCTGTCAAAGACCGTACCACCCTCGAAAAGTCTAACGACGGGCAACCAAGCTCGTCAGAGGTCACAAAAACCTCCCTTACGAAACTCGATTGTCCAACCGTGACCACTTTCCCTTGGACTATCGACATTTGCGTAGCGATTTAATTCAAGCGTTCCGTATGCTGCGAGGTCGGGGGTTATTGCCTCGCATCCATCGACTTCTTTGAGCCAGCCACCACTATTAGCTCGAGAGGACATCCTCTCAAACTACGTGCGACTGGGGCAAGAGTGAGCGCAAGGAAATTCTTCTTCAGCTACAGGGTGATTAGGGCATGAGATGCTCTGCCTTTGGACGTCGTCATGTCGTTAGCTGTGGACAAATTAAAGGGGAGGCTTGACCAGTATAGGGATATGTACCACCACGCAACGAAAACTAACAATTTTTCTCCTTGTACCATCCAGACGCAGCAAAGTATGCTACTGTATATGTTTGAGTAGCATTAATTTATAAATTTTCCATTAAATGTTTCATCGAACAGCCACTTGCGAACCAGTGAATCCCGAATCCTGACTGAAGCACAAGCGTTCGTTCCCATATTACTTGGACGATTTCAACACCGCGTACTGATTAATTCACATTTTTGACACAGTATGCATACACTGACATATTCATACAAGTACTACATGCTTGTTGTATGTAATTAATTATCTACTCTTCTTTCACACTTGGATTTTTGTGACGTTATTGCAACCAATAGGAAGTTCTAAGGCGTTCGCCTACTTTTCCCTTAATAAACTGAACTGAACTGTTCTCACCGGCCGTGGAAATTGTTGGCCCCGGCGCGAGCTGCATACCGGCGCCGGAGCTTTGTCTGGCTGCAGCCAATCGGCGAGGGACTCAGCGTCGATTGGCCTCGAGCCCCTGCCACGCCGATGCCAAGTTCCCCCCGCTCCTAGCCCACGCAATCAATTGACAAGTCATGTTGGATGGACTAGAGGCGGCATGGGTGAGGAGTCGTGCACGCGGCCACGAGAGAGTGGCATGCCACAGAACCACCGACGTCTGATTTTACGATTTCTGTCATGTGTCTGCATGCTCAAATCTCTTCTGATTGCGCCAGCTGAGGAAACGGCCGTCGTCTGCAGCAAGTAAAGGGACTGTTAAGAGTGAGAAAAAACATGCCACACATTGGACAGGACAACGGGCTCGTGGCCCGGTGGATAGAGGCGTGGACTTCTAACTAACAGGTCGCGAGTTCGATCCCCAGGTTTTCCACACTTCGGGGTTGGGTATGACTGGCTGACAACGGCTAATAAGCCAGAAATAGTCACTCCAGTCTTCCCTGTCTTTGTCGGTAATACCATCTCCCACGCTTTCGCGTGAAATGGTCGTGTCAGGCAATCGCACTTGCCTTATAGGCAAGAAAGGGCTTCAGCTCCAAAAAAATACCTAAGTGGTCTTACAGTAGGCATCGGCGTGGAATATGACCCTAACATGCCGGATTCTAGATGAACTTTTTTCCGACCTTCTGTGAGAATAGTAATCATGAGGTGCCCACTTCTTAAGTTTTGCATAGTTTCCATTTCCTAATTACGTTTGCTTAATTTAGAAGATAGGCATAAAGCAGTTATGCCCTTTAGTCGTTTTGCACGTGTTCTTCAAGTGTGGTACTTGAGGGAAGGGGTATATTTATAGTACTCGGAAGTTTAAGGTAATTTTTTTATCGGAGCTTGCTATTTAATCCGCATTCAGTAGTTTTGTTTTACAGTAAACCACATGCTTTGCCCTCAGAGCATCCGGCTCTCATTTAAACTAACGAAAGCGAAAGTATACAGAAAGTAATACAAGACGAAGACGAACAATTGAATAGGCGATTTGTAGGTTGGAATATTTAAAATGGGCAATCTCTTACATTCAAACTACACCTCCGACTCAAGCAGGTAAAATAAAGAAAATAATTTTCTTCAGACTTAGCACAAGCGGGCAGTATTTGATGCATTATTTGAAGTAAGATTTTCTTTGTGCTAAGGTCGCATACGCATGAAAGAATGGCAGATGATTTGGCAGATAAATGAAATTTTTTTCGGATGAGTCAGACTTACTGACTTAGTCGCTCAATTTCTAAGTTCTTCTACCTCCTATTATGCTTTTATACTTGAAAGGTGGTGTGTCAGACATATGAACCAAAATAACGTCCTTCCTTCTAATTCTTGAACAGAAACGCTAATTTTTCTGCTCAATCATGTATTTAAAGCAGCTTAGCACATTAGATTTGATACCCAGCAGCGACCTCTAAACTCTCTGTTCTGAATCCCTCCGTCGTCTTCGCTCCGACTGTTGCCTATTGCGAATTTATAGAACTGACAATTGACGCCCTCTTCGACGGCCTTCTCACGGGCGCCGTCTTCGGCACTCCCCTGGCCGCCCGTCACCGTCTCAGCGGCATTCCGCCCACCAAGGACGCAAAAACCACGGCCGGTCATCTGGGCCTGACTCCCAGCTCGGAGGGTGGAGCGCCCGGTCTCGCCAGTACGCTCCAGCCCACCGGTCTTCACCTCGCGGATGTCGTGGCCCGACTCATTGGGACCTCGGGTCAGATGCAACAGAAAGCCCTGAGACAGATACTGCGGTCCATGCGTGGAGAGCCGGGGATTTCTACTAATCCGCTACTCGGCATGTTGGGCTCTGAGGCCCTGACTGGCGGCGATGCAGATGCGGGTGCGGACACTCTGCGGATGCTGTTGCAGTCGGGCGGAGGGGAAGAGCTCATACAGCAAATGTTAGACAGCCTTGGAAGTCAGGAGGACGCGCTGGTGTCTGCGGAGGTTGCCTCTCAGAGAGCGCTACTCCGACAGCTGCTGACCGGCCTCGGGGCTCAGGATGACAAGACTGTGCAGCAGGCCATTTCACAGCTGATTGCGAATGTCAGCGGGTTGGAGGAGGGGATGATGGACTGGCTGAAAGCGACCGACAGTGAAGGAATGGATCTCCAGAGTGGGATGAGAGACAGTGCAAGGGGTCTTCCGGCTGTCGGAGGTAAGTATGGCCGATCTTTCTCTCTCTCTCTCTCTCTCTCTCTCTCACTCTCACTCTCTGCTTCGGTTACATACTGCATAGGCTAGAGCGTGACTTATACGCGAAGAATAACTTTGTAGAATAGAGCCTACTCAAAGCAATGTAGTAGCAGTGTTTTTCTTATTTCGAATACCTCGGCTACATATCATATCCTTACCTCTTCGGTTACCACAACTGTCTTATATGCTAAGGATGGTAGTCATTTGAAAGTTGTGAGGGCCTCACGCGATCCGCTCAATTCAGGGATCACGGCGGCAGGCCGAAAGTCGGGGAAGAACGGTGGTAATCCTACTGTTTTCAGTCAGTCATTTGAACCCAATAGGCCGCCTGGAGGCAATTCGCAGATGGAAATTCAGTTTTGCTCCTAATTCTTCCTCTTGTTATCGTTTGCTTTGTGGCTTCATTATCTGATGAATGACCTGCGACTGCTGCCAACCTTTAAAAAGGGTACCGTTTAAATGCTTCCGCGGTGTTTCCCCTAGGCGCCGACATCCACTGCGTGCCCCACGGATTGGGTGCAACACCGGTGACCTGCCCGCGAATCAGTTTACCGTCAGTCCGACTTGCGCAGCATCCACTGCAATCGCTCTTTTATCTGCCCAACAGTTGTTCGCGGATTGAACGCGACAGTGGTGATGTGTGCAGCGTCTACTGCACACTTTATTCACTTGTTCACTTTTTTCTGATGGTAAAGTACTGTGGTGACGACCGAAGTTGGGCACGGGCGCAAAACTCTACGCGAGCCACGCACGGCCTGCCCTTCTCTGCATGTACTGAGCATTTGCTATGGGGGCCTGAAGCTCACATGGGTGGGAAAACATGAAGGCTGTAGTTAAAAGAGACTTTTGTAATCTTACTTTCAGTCCGGTGAAGGATCGAGCTGTCCAGTCATTTAACATCCTTCTGAGCTGCAACGTTTAGCTCGTAGTGGCAAACGAAGGGGCGTCCGGCTTTGTGAAGTAAGGAATGCGCTGAGGTGCCGTGGGGTTGGGTCCTTCGTTCACGGTCTAATGTCCACTTCCCGCTCGCGTACATCAGTCCACTGACCGAAACTATCAGTCAGCTCACTGACTGACGCATTCTGGAAGCTTAAATGTGGCACGTGCCTCAGGCATCTACCACAGAGAGCCCAGCGCGACTTGATAGACGCGTACTGTGAACCAATCCGATTCTGTTTAGATTTAGCGTATTTGCCACGTAGCCAGTTAAATCACACTCACCTTCCTTCCCCACCAATTTTAGGTGGTGATTCCAAGGATTTAACGGCAAGGTTTGGAGATCGAGAAATGGCGCCGGAAATACTGGCAGGCGCAGCTGACGGTATCGAGCGGACGGCGAGGACAAGTCGAGAGGGAATCAGAAGGGCGGACGGGGACATAGTGGAGGGCTTAGGTGGCACCCTCAAGACCTCAGAGGACGCCGAGCAGCGCCCCTCATCGTTGTTGTCCTCAGCCGGCAGAGGTTCGTTTGTATTGGCATTTTTAATTTGCATAATTTGATTTAACTTCCTTTCAGTATTAGGAGAAAAGCAAAGTGAACTTTACTTTTCCTGCCCACTGTACAGTGTTCCGTTTACTAGCTGAAGTGCTGTGTGTTCTCGCAAACCCTCAGTCATGACTGGAGCGTTTTACTTAGAGCAAGCCGGTGAATACAGATTGTTTCGTAAGTTAACCCAGAACTTGGTGTTGCCGTGGAGGCGGATGGCACAGTTGGTCGACATTTAACTGTGAGTAGTGGAGTGGCGGGAAGATTCCAACCAATCAGGATTTGAGGCATTCTCACATTTCCTCATCCTTCTTATTGCCATTGGTTCCTCCATAGCATGCATGCCAGAACATTGCCAGTCGCATACGCGGGTGGTGTGGCCGCCTTATTCACCGAGATTTACGGTCATATTCGCAGATGGCGCTGATGAAATCGGAATCTGAATAACTCTGGTTCTCTAACAACTTCTGTCACGGTTTGTTAGACCTCACAGACTGGACCTCGGGTTTTGTATGATTCGTATCGCAAAAGAAACTCCCACCTTGTGAACTATCGACATATTTTTGGAACGTCGGTCTTTAACCCCACCACCACCACCACCAACACCACCATCACCAACGCCACCACCACCAGTGATGTGGACTCGATTCAAACGTGTCTTAATTGCGATTGTACCTTCACATGACATATAAGCCTGGCCGGTTGATTGTGAATTCATCGCGCGGCGACTGACGGATCACTACCTGGGGGATCAACATACACCCGTAGCCCTCCATTTGACTGCCCACACTACCGACACATACAGTGGGTGGGCTAACTCATGAAATGTCGACAGAAATTCCGAAGTGCGTTTCCGTTTCGAAAAGATTAATTAAGTAGGTTTTAAAACTAAGCAGCCTGCAGTACAATTGTAAAATAATTTAGTTACCGCAGAATGCCGGCCTTCGAATGAACATCCATCTGGCTGCATGCAAAAACTATCCTCTGTAAGAAATGACTACTTAAGTAGCATGCATTTTTGTCTTTGATTTTCGATGCTCCTAACAGTCCAACTATATTTCATTAAAAACATTGAGAAAATATTCATTCCTTCACTCATTCGGTAGAAAATGATATCTTCTTTCAATTTTATACTCGAAGGAAGGGCATAATTCGGTTTTAAAAAAGTTTCTAATTGTGGGACTTTTAAATAGCGTGAAATGGCCGTTCATAAAACGCCATGTCTCTGCATTTACCAATGTGGCTTGTAAAGTTAACAATATGGATCAAATACAACGCTAAATTTTATGAAATCCATATGGTCTCCTCTTAATGCAGTGGAGAAATGTATGTACGCGGAAAATACATGGCTTGTAGTTTGGAAACCCTGAATGCCAGTGTGACTGCAGAGTGGGTTCAAAATTATTCGGGAATCGGAAACGTTTTTGAAAACCGATTAACACACTTCCGTCGATTATTAAATCGGAAGAAGACGTAAATTTCTACCGAATGAGCGGAAGGAGGAATATTTTTATTTATGTTTTCCCTGAAATATAATTGGACTTTTAGGGACATCGAAAGTAAATGAGAAGATGCATGCTACATAAGTTGGCATTTTTGCAGAGTAAAGTTCTTGCATTCAGTCGAAAATACGTTCATTCGAAAGCCCGCACCCTGCGGTAACTGAATTATGATAGAATTATGCTGCGCGATGGTTAGTTTTACAGATCTACTTAATTAATCCTTTCGAAATGAAAACGCATTTCGGAATTTCGGTTGACAATTCATGAGTTAGCCCACCTACTATATTCAGCCACTGAATGGGCATATGCATGAATCATATGCACTCGTGCAAAAACCTATCATACAACGTCGCCGGTCAAAGAACACCACCACACCTCTTCACGATGGCTCCCTCTTAATACTGACAGTTCGACCATCGGTTTCGATGATGTCCACCGTGTGCCCCACAGTTGCAGCAGCAGTGGGAACAGGGACGGTGACTTACGCAGGGGTTTATAGTCTCAGTAGACTTGCGTAGCATCTACCTACACTCACTCCTCCTCCCTCGCCCGAGCCCGGTGTCAAGACAGAGTCCAGAAGACCGGAGACGAGGGAAGCCGCAGGTGGATGGCTCGGACGGATCCTCACCTTGGCGTTCCACCACACCCCCTGGTCCACACAACAATAACCAGGATTTCAACCAACACAAGAGAGATTTGGAGGCTGGCACGACCGAAGCCGCACTTAGGCGTACCGCCAACGCCTGGCTCGGATCCCACACTGTGGTGGGAGTGCCATAAAGGCCACATTAAAAAGGAGCCATTGCAGCCTGACTCTCAGACCGCCTCCCGTTAAGGAGGAGGTCCAAGTTACCCCGTCAGTTGGCAACCTTCCAAGCCACGGCTTTTAGCGCACCGTGATAGCTTCAAGCGCGTCAGATTGTTTATAGTGAGGAGAAAGTGCGCTGAGTCGTCGACCTCACTCTCCCTTTCCACTCCCACACCCCAGCCACTGTCCGAGCCGGTCAGCAGACTGGAGTGGGGAGTGGGCGCGGTGGCTATCATGGTCGATTGACCACGACTGCGCGCGCCACGGCACGACCTGGCCCCCCCATACACACACAACCACCAGGATTTCACACAACGGGGGTTGAGCGGCTTGTCTCTCACTTGCGTGAGAGGGCCGTGGAAGATGCAGCTTCAGCCCGTCCCCAGCCCACCAGTCCGCCACTCCACACAACACACACACACACAACGCGACGAACTGCGTGAGCCGAGAGCGGGCGTCAATCAGCAACCTTCCTATCCACGACGCTTGACGTGTCGGGATAGTCTCGGACTCAAGTCACCCGTGCAGCCGAAACCGCATGGGGACCGAGTCGAGATGCGGACTTCCCACTTGCGTGGGAGGTGGCAGTTGGGTGCGCGTTGGTGTCTGGTGGGGTGATGGTGGTGGGAGGTAGGGAGTGTGTGGATGTGTGGTGTAACCGGCAGTTGTCTACCGCAGGTCATCGTGGATGCGCATGTGTCCGAATACGCCCATGCGATGCCTGAAAGTGCGAGGGCAGTGTGGGCAGTTGAGACGAGCGTGGTGGGTGTAGGTTGGTGCTCCAGGCACTGGTTCGCCAGTCTCTGTGCGATGGATTCGCAAGTGACCGACCAGGCCGATGCGTGAGGTGAAGGTGCGTGGACAATGTGGGCATGAGAGGTGGGCGGTGTCGGTGTCATCTGTAGAGGAAGCGGTGGTGGTGGTGGTGGTGGTGGTGATGGGCGCGTGTGGCG
>CACRXP010000140.1:63441-89827 GCA_902702965.1 Spirometra erinaceieuropaei
CTTCTTTTGCTTCTTCTTCTCATCCTCCTCCTACTTTCAGTACTACTACAACGGATAATAATAATTCGAACAGCAATTGTGTTGTTAGTTACAGCAATATTCATTCCACTTCTGTCACAGCCATCGATATAGTTAATAACAAGTCTATCACATCCGTCAGCATAAGGTGAAGCTCATAAGTCTCCGTAAAGTCCGCTTTCATTTCGAAGTGCGAGTTTGCTCGTTCGCTTCCCCGTAAAATAATCCATTTAAGGAGCACTTTAGACAAGTGTTGTACAGTGACGGGTTTACCTATTGCCTTTTGAAAATCCATGCGTTTTGGCATTTTAAGACAAATTTGCCAATGCAAAGTTTTCAATATAGGGACTTAAAACCATTGTTTTTTACGACCTAAAAGCATTCATCGATGAGGCTGCAGCGGAGATGAAACGCGAACGTCTGACGGCGAAAATTTGTGAGTTGGTTCATTTTATTTCCTTTGCCAGTCACATCAATCATTTTTGAAGTGCTTTTCTCTAAAATTTGCATCAGTAGACGATATCTCGCCATCTCATTCATATCGGATAAGCATTTGCGCCGGACATTATTCTAAGTCTAATAAGACAATCTAGATACGTTTCTGGTTAAAACAGAGATTAGGTTTCTTATGCAGATGTCCGTAGGCAGGAAATACAGAAACCATGAGATGCAAAGTAGATCACTCCTAAACGCGTACAAAATAAACCTGTTCGTCAATGATTTATCAGTCGAGTGTCCGTATGATTTTGTTTTTTTGTTTTCATACCTGCGCCAAAATTATCTTTTTTTTGTCTCCCGTAGTCCCTTTTAATCACATAAAAACGCTCCCACGACTATAGAATAAAGATGTATCTTTATTATTATTGGCCATTTGCCACAAGCCTGTCAACCGGCTAAGCCAATCCGTGATCAGTCTACCTGCGTGTATCGATTTTTCCCGCGTCAAACACTTGTAACGACTGAGGTCGTTGAGGGTAGCACGTCCGGTGTAACGTGGAGCGCTGAGGATTACTCTTCTCCTGGAACGAGCTGGGCAAGGCAGTTAGGCACGCATCATTCGCATCAAGCAAGGAGAAAGAAGCGTTAAACAGGCACAAGTTGTGCACTAGGAATGTGGAAATCGATATTTAGGAAAATTGTAGACGGTGAACAGGAAGAAACGTTACAACGAGAGGATGATCTGTCTAAGTGGGGAGTTGAAACCAGCATGTCCGCTAGACAACCGGCGGGGATTGGGGAGACGTGGGAGGTGCCGACATAGACAGAGAGCGTTGCGATCAGTTGCGAGGAGGGAGTCGACGGTAAAGGGGGAAGGACACCGGCTATTTCTGCCGACACGCGGTTGGACAATCACCATCCTGGATCTGCGCAAAACGCACTCACACCATTCAAACAACTAGGTCCAGTTTGTTGTGGGGCCACTTGCGTGTCTGGCGCTTCATACTAGCCAATGATGCAACGGCTGAGGATGTCACACGCCGATTGATAGATTTTGGCCAAAATTTTGCCAGTTTGTGGCTTTTGAGGCACAGGTTGCTGTAAGAATGCATAGTCGGTGTCGCAATAAAGCCGAAATATGAGATTAAAACATACATGTATTGGGAGAACGATGTTAATAGTAGAAACAGTAAAATATTAAAGCTTTTAATGAATACAAACTGCCCTTCGTAAGGCTGCTGACACTTTGGACAAGTGCTCAAACGATCGTTTAGATCCGGCAAAACATTTCAAACTTGATAATCGATAGTATTAGGGGCTGAGATTTCAAGTTAAACCCTTCGGTAGACCAAAGTATGTTTTCGGCGAACATAAGAGCCTTATCCTGACCTGTCCTCCCGCCCTAGCGCAGCTCCTATGATCTTGCAGCAAACTGTAACAAAATTATTCTGGACTTAAACTGTGTCCAGTTTAAGGAAATTCGTGACCTTTTTTTCTGCTGTTCACAACTGAAGTTTTGTTTAAAAATCTGAAATAGAAGTGAAAATATCTTATCCAAAATGAACGCATAAAACGCTTGAAAGTCTCACCCATTAAACGAAGCTTGCAGTCCCCTCTGTCAGTATACGACTATTTTAGTGAAATTTGTTATTGCAAACGAACTTCTAATCGATATTTCTGCAAAAGGCTTTACTTCTGCGATTCTTATGTTATTCTTCTGGAGGTTATGAATAAAGGGATACTTGAATTCCTCATCAGGACGGGTAAATCCATACTGCTGGATTTGTTGTAAGTAATAGTATCTCAGGGGATGGGCTTTAACGCATAGCAACTTTAATTAAGCGGAGGGCTTTGGGTGCCGAGAAGAAATTAAATGCTGTATTTAAAGAAACACGGCGGATCTATACCTATATTGCAGATGTTTAAGCCGTACTCCTGTCATAGATATTATTCAAAAGCATATACACTTGATTCGCCGATGTTGAAGCGCGTAATTAGAATTAACCTACATATGACGTTAAAGCAAATCAAGTTCAATTGCATTTAAGTTTAAATTGTGTTCCTTCAGTGGCGTAGCGCGCTGATTCTGCATAGTAGAAGGACAGTACCCGAACATCACGATGAATTGTGAACACCTGCTGGGTGATAATGTTCGTTGAGACAGCCAGTAACTTTTATTTTCCAGGCTTTTCAGTCTGTTGCCATTGTCCATTGGTTTATCATTGGTAACGGAGGGGGAGTTCGTGGGAAGGGCCGCCTTAAATCTGCACAGACAGAGGGTAATTAGAAGAAGTCACAACATCGATTATCGGTAGGATATAATACTGACCCCTTCAGATACTGCCTGCTTATAGGCAACAGCTGCTAGTATACACGACAAATACTGCGTAGAATGTGAAACGCACCCCGGTAAGTCGGTTTTTGCAAGCGCAAGTAACTGCCAGAGATTATGTTTGGAAGTTAAATTCAGGACCGAACTGTACCCTTTGAACATGGTGACCTATCGCTTAGCTTAACTGTCAAAATTGCTTATCCATAGATTGGCGGGTAACTTGACCCAAATGTGATTAAACTCGCGTCGTCCGGCGGGGCCTCGTAGCTCAAGTGGTTGGAGCGTTGGCTGTACTAAAGCCTACTGCTTACTGCGTGGGTCCGAATCCCACCGACGCACCGGGTTTTTCTCAGTTGGGTCAACATGAAAATTGCTTATCAAAGTCGTCTATCACGTGAGCTAGATGATTTACAAACTTTCATCTTATCGCTATCGGCGGAAAATCACGCTAGACTCAAAAGTCATGAAATTTGGGAGTTAAAAGATCCAGGCAGCACTGAAATTAATAGAAGGCTGTCGAAAGTAAGGACATGCTTGGTAAATCTTCTTTTTTAGATACACTGTTAATTCAGTAACACTACGTTACTCACATAAATTCAGTAGAACCGGTTAATGTCCACTTTTAAACGCATGGCAGACTGTATCACCGCGCTGCACTGGGGGCAAAATGGAAGGGGGCTAAGACCTGAATGAACATTCAGGGCAAAACTGCTTAGACATTAGTCTAAAAGTTCTTTATGCTTCCTACTAGGTAGTGGCGTTTTTAATTCTCCGTTTTTCTCTCTTTTTGTCGAAAGTCGGCAACCGCGACATAAGCAACCTTGAACGCGAGTGGCGACTCAGGCGTCCTTCGAGATCGGAAGGTAAGAGAAAAAGTCTGTGCGTAAAAATTCATCCATGCTAATATCCAGATTTGGGACCTGACGATACCGCATTCTGATCATTTTCCGTCATCAGTTGCCACGCATAAATAGATGCAAACTGAGCTACTTGAACGTTTTATGATTATCCCTGATTGCGCTGTGGGACAAAGTTGTTTGGTTGTGGCTTGGAGTTCAATCGCAAGCCCCGCCAGCGGCCGCACAGCGGATACTAATACAAGCAGAACAGCATCACCGACAAAGACAAGAAAGACTGGAATGTCTGTTTCGGGCTTCTTAGCCGACATCAGCCAGCCGCGCCCAAACTCAGGTTCTGCAGCTTACGTAGCTCGACCTCGCAAACTGTTGGTCAGATGTTCAACGCCCAGGGGGGTTATATGCTCTACATTCACCAATAGGAGATGGCGCCCTATCCGGGGGCAAAGTTGTGCAGAGATGCAGTCAGCGAGCCTGCCGCCGAGACCTCGTCGAATTGAACAACTGCAATGGCATGCCGAGGACAACATTTCACAGAGAATCAAGTGACGATTGTTTTGCATACTTGAGTGGACTCAGAACACAGAGTGGCCTGTACGAAGGCTGCTTTAATAAACAGACGCTGGATGTGTTGCCTAAGCACAATATCTCACTGGACGAACATAAAGGCATCTGGTATCCAGGCCAGCTGAATACCTGTCTAATCAGCTATGAAAATTTGAAAAATAGAACCCCCGTCCTTTTCTGCCACTAAAAACCTCCTAGACAGGGAACAGCTCAGACACTGCGTTGCTTGGACACAGCCTGCATATGAAAACAACTAGATTATGTATTAAATCTGACTCTATTGCTTTGGACTACACAATACCACGGGCGCTGTCGTGCCTTGTATCTTCTTTTATTGATTTTTCGAATCCTCTATTTCCAAAACTCGAACGATGTTCCAAATCATGATCACGCTCTCTCGATGCTGGTTTTCTGAACGAATTCAATCTGCCGTGTATTCATTATCCGGCATCTGTGTTACGAAGCAGCAGGAAGTTGTTGATATAAGAGCGTGAATTCGTGTCATTCGTTAATTCGTGTCATTCATAAAATGCTTCAAGCCTCCAACTTCTCGAAAGAGAAGGCGTACTGAGGTTATTTTTTGCGTCACTGATTGTTTTTAGTAAATTCAAAGTGTCATTGTCACAGTTTAAGTAGGCCGGTGTTTTCACTGCATGCGACATTTGTAAAATAGTGTAGATGGCTGACTCGTGAAATGTCGACCAAAATTCCAAAGTGCGTTTTCATTTCGAAAAGATTCATTAAGTAGGGTAGTAAAACTAATCAACAGGCAACATAAATTTATAATGATTAAGTTACCTCAGGATGCCGGCTTTCAAAGGAACCTCTTTCCAGCTGCATGCAAAAACTATCCTCTGTAGAAATTGACTACTTATGTAGCATGCAGTTCCCTCATTTCTTTTCGATGCCCTTAAATATTCAATTATATTTCATGGACAGCATGCATAAAAATAATCATTCTTTGACTCATTCCGTAGAAAATGACGTCTTCCTCCAATTTTATACTCGAAAGAAGGGTATAATTCGGTTTTTTAAAAAGTTTGTAATTTTGAGACTTTTTAGAACCGTGAAATGGCCGTTCATAAAACGCCATGTCTCTTCATTTATCATTTTGGCTTTTAAAGCTAGCAATATGGTTCCACTCCACTGCTAATTTTATGAAACCCATATAGTCTCCGCTTAGTTCCGTAGATAAATGTATGCTTCTCCGTATGCATAACATATACGGCCCATCGTTTGAGTGGCCTGGATGCAGGTGTGACGGCAGATCCAGTTCAAAATTATTCGGGAATTGGAAACGTTTTTAAAAACCTATCATATTCTTTCTTCAACCATTAAATTGGGAGAAAACGTCATTTTCTACCGCATGAGCAAAAGATTGAATATTTTTATGCATATTTTCCATGAAATATGACTGAATGTTTATTGGCGTCGAATATCAATGAAAAAATGCATGCTGCATAAGTAGTCAATTTTTACGGAGTGTGATTTTTGCATACAGCCGGAAAAAAGTTCGTTCGAAAGCCGGCATCCTGAGGTAACTGACTTATTATATAATCATGCTGCAGAATGGTTAATTTTACTTCCTTACTTAAATAATTTTTTTCGGAACGAAAACGCATTTTAGAATTTCGGCTGACATTTCATGACTTAGCCCACCTACTGTGATTGTCCTCTGACTGGCCCTGCGAATTCTGACGCCGACGTCTTCGTCCAGCAGGTGCTAATAAGTCGACGATGCGACCAGTGCACTGCAACCCATTCGCAGACTTTACTTCGGTGCCCTCAGTGGCGCTTGCCTCCCCCCCACCCCCCAAAAAAGTTCCAACCGGAGGCACCACTGACGATATGGTGTGCCAACCATCCAGTCAGGCCGTTTTAAATGTCATCGAGGGCTGGTTGTTGCCATTAAGAAGGATTGTTTAGGCGCGGTTGCAATACTGATTATGCCATAATCCTACAATGTTTCGGACTCGGCAGGATGTCAGCTTTTGAATGCATCGCTTTTCAATCTCCTGTAGAAACTATACTTGGTAAAAAAAATGACTACTTATATAGCATGCATTTTCCCATTGATTTTCGATGGTCTTGCAAATTCAACCATATTTTATAGAAACTATAAACAAAAAATGTTTTCTATCAGTCGTTTGATTGAGAATTACGCCTTCTTTATATTTGATCTTCAAGGAAGGAGTATAATAAGGTTTTAAAAATTTTTGCAATTCTTGAATAATTTGGAGCCTGATTATTTGTTACATTAGTGATTAGTAATTTCAGTCTACAGGGTGCACGCCTTCTGTGTAAAGAACATCACAACTTCTTCTATGCCATTAAAGAGATATCATATAGAGTCCATAAAATTTGGCAGTGGATGCGGACCGTGTTGTACATTTCATGAGGAGCTGTGGTAAATGGCCAAGTAAGATGCTATGTGGATGGGCATTGCGCGGCCCTAAAAATCTCATAATTAAAACTTTTTTAAAACCTTTATATCCCTTCCTTGAAGATCAAATATAAAGAAGGCGTAATTCTCTGTCAAATGACTGAAAGAAGGCATATTTTTGTTTATGGTTTCTATAAGATGTATTTGTATTTGCAAGACCATCGAAAATCAATGGGAAAACGCAGGCTTCTTAAGTAGGCAGTTTTGTGCCGAGTACGGTTCCTACACGAGACTGAAAAGCACCATATTCAAAAGCTGACATCCTGCCAAGTCCGAAACATTGTAGGATTATGGCGCAAGATAATCAGTATTACAACCGCGCCTAAGTAATCCTTCGTAATCGAGAATTTCACAATTTCAGTCAAAATTTCACGATATCGGTCACTTACTGTAGGGTTTGGGCCGTCGCAAGTGACGGCGTTCATCTGGCGCCCCACGAAGTGAATGCAGCACTTGCGAATGGACTTGTTTGTTTACGGGAGACTTGTTCAGCATTTATCCGACTCACTCCTCCCAAGCAAGTTTGCACCAGTGGCTGGCCAGTGTCAGGACGATTAGGGGAGGACGTGGCGCAGGGTCTGAACAGCCCATCTACGAGTGTCATACACGATTTGACCTGCACGACATGTAGCGGGCCGTTATAAGAACGACTTAAAGCTCACATGCACGAGAATGCCGCGAGGATTACGGTGAGAAGGACCCATTGCACCCTGCCACTCAGTCGTCCATGGGACCCGAGTTATCGCGTCAGTTGGGAACCCTCCAAGCATCGACTTTCAGTGTATTATGGTAGATAAATTCCCGTAAGATCTATTATAGTAGGGAATGAACTGATTTGCTGCAGGAATGAATTTCCAATGCCGGCTTCCGTCTTTCTTTTTTTGTCGCACGTAGGCGAACGGATGGCCGATCGTTGATTGGCTCATGTTAACAGCATATGAGGCCTGACACTAAATGCAGATCGTCGCAACCACGGTAACGCTGGTAAAAGCCGTCTTGATTTTAATGCAGTCACACAAACCACTAGGCACAAGTAACTCTCTAAGGAATACTTTACAAACAACTTTTAAATTATTTACACGTTTGCTGAAGTCTTTTGTGAAAATTGGTTGCCAGTGAACAGCTGTGTCAAAACTCGAGCCTAAGAAGTCGAATTTTAGGTGGCGAATTAAAGAGGGCTAGTGTGAAAAGCAACTCCTGCCCCACTGAAAGCCGCACTAGTAAGTACAAATTGAAATTGACCGAGCTAGCCATGGAAATTTGCTCTAAGTGAATAGTGGACGGGCGATCGATTGCCAGTCGATCTTATCGATTTTCCTCAGCGCCTGACTAATGGTAAGCGCGCAGCCTGAGCAGTCTTATCCATTTTTTCATTTTAGCTTCAAAAAATGGATTCTGTTGCGGGTCTGTAAATGTTTGGACTGTGACCAAAGTACATTACTGCATTTTTTACCCGCGTGTTTATTTTTCCACTTTCTCCACAGCCCTGCAAAAGAAGTATGAACAGTGGGAGCGCCAAATGAAACGCAAGAGGAAGGTGAGTTCCCCACGCCCACGTGAACGCTCTGCACATATAAGTTTTCCACGTTGACGAACAATAAGAGAACGTAAGTAGTAGCTGTGCCACATTCATTCGCGGCTAAATATTTTAGACCTTTGAATGTGCAGTCAGTGGCCGATCTCATGAAATGTTAGCCAAAATTCTGAAATGCCTTTTCGATTAGCAAGGATTACTTAGATGGGGTTGTAATACTGATTATCGGGCGGCATAATCCCATAATATTCGAGCTTGCTAGCTTTTGAATGCACTCCTTTTCTACCTGCTATAGAAGCCGCACTCTGTAAAAATGTCATTTTCCCACTAACTTTCGAGGGCCTTATATATTTTGCAAAAAATGTGCGTAAAAGTATGCATTCTTTCATTTATTAAGTAACAAATCACGTCGGCTTCACATGTTATGCTCGAAAAAAGAGCATATTTAGATTTTCAAAAAGTTTTCTCATTCTTGAATAATTTTGAGGCAGATCAGCCGTTGCATTAACGCTTAGCGACTTCAGTACAAAAGGTGTATTCTTTTAGCGCGATAAAAATCATATATTCCTCTATGTCTTCAAAAGTTGTACAATGGATACGGACTTCGTAATAAATTGACCGGTACGATGCTGTATGAATGAGCATTGCATGGTCTCTAAGAATCTTGCAATCTAAAACTTTTTAAAAACCAAAAGGTACTCTTTCCTCGGATATAAAATGCGAAAGGGAAGTGATTTGCTACCAACCGATCAAAAGAAAGCATATTTTTGTGCATGTTCCCTATAAAATGTATTTGAGTGTATGGGGTCATCGAAAGTGAACGTGAAGAATGCAATCTACTTAAGAAATAATTTTTACCGAGTGCGGTGTTTACAGGTCAAAAAGAAGTGCACTCGAAAGTCACCATCTTGGCGAGCCCGAAATACCACGGGACTATGCCGCGTGACAATTAATGCTACAACCCCACCTAGGTAATCCTTCCTATTCGGAAGCGCATTTCAGAATCTCGGAAAACGTTTCATGAGATCGGTCATTCATTGTGTCACCCACTTAATTTGTGGAAGCTATCCTAGTCGTCGGTAATCAGGTAGCCATTATGAAAACCGGCCGTCAGCTGTCTTCCATAACCGACTCCACCTCCAGTCGTTAGAATCTTGAAAGCCTCAGTTTACTTTGTCTGAATTAAAGCGGAAGTGGGCTTGGCCAAAATGAGAGCGTTGCCGTTGGATTTGGAAGATTGGAATTTGGAGCCGGTTTCGCAATCATCTTGGATTTTTGCTGCCTGAATAAGTCGAAGAATGTTACTAAGCGGATTTTATAGCTTGATGAAATTTCCCCTTATCAGCCCTTCTCAAAGGTCTCACTTGCGGCTTTTAGTAGTTAATGAGTAAATAGAATCCCATGTTTGCCCCACATTAGCTCAAGCGTTATCTGCTTGGCCCTCAATCTGCATGATTTCTCGTTGTCTCAGTACAAGCAAAATGCTAGAAGTGAAATGAGCTTTCGATCGGGAACGAATTCAAGAAGACGTTTAAGAAGAAGCAAAAACAGTGGATGGCGACTTGTACACTCTCTGACTTAAAAATGTGAAATCGAATTACGGTACAGGAGCGCTAAATTAGGAAAGACATAAATGCTCTTAACTACGCGTCAGGACTCGATTTAAGTATGATCGAGAGACTTGTATGTCAGTGATACGGTGCGTAGCAAGCGAAACTCGTCTAAGTGACTGGCACCAATGCGTAACTTGGAGTAATAAATATGTCGGGAAATGGCATGTCCAGAAAGGTAATGCAAAAGACTCGTGCACGACCTGTGGCTCAGTGGCCAGAGAGGGCGGGCTGGAGGCCCAGGTGCGGCAAATGCGGGTTGTCTGATGACGGTTGATAATCCAGAAATGGTGGCCCCAACCTTCTTTTTTCTTGTCGATACTTCGGTCAGATGCATTTAAGTAGCCCCACCTGCAGTAAACAAATCCCAGCATTCTGTTTTAGACGGGACCGGTGGTAATAGGAGTTTTTACGAGTGGGGTCGGGGAACGCACAGGCGACGAGATCAAGCAGTGATATGCAAAAGAAAAGCTATTGGGAATGCGCGGTTAGATTTCGAGTAATTGAGAAATAGTTGCTCTAAGCCCAACCCTAACCTATAACCCCTAACTTTAGCCCCCAGCACTAACCCCTAACCCAAACCCCCAACCCTAGCCCCCTTGAACTGATCCCAAACCATAAACCCTAAACCCCAACCCCGACCCCAACAATATTGTGTCTATCAGGTGAGGCTACATAACCACATCTTACCGATACGTCTTCTACACAGTGTTAAATCTTCCCATGGACAAAGTACTTATTCACAGCTGCACACTGACCCGGTGGAAGGGAATAGAATTACCAGTCGCTGATTTCATTTAATGATTTATTCCTGAGATGACGAGCGACATGTCTGGTGGGTGGGGAAGGTAAATGTCGGTCTGATGTTGGAACAAGGAGTGCGAACGGGAGCTTTGTTTTAAACAGACTGGCTGAGATTTCAAATTTACACATCCGGCAACCTGCTCTACAGCCTGGTGTTGGGCTGGCGGGTGTTGGTGTTGGGTGTTGGCGGGCGTCGCCAATCCGACCTAGTGGCATGCACGACTATTGTGTCGGAGCTTCAAGGTAAATCAATCTACTGCAGAAACGCTACCCAGATTGCATTTACAGGAAGCAAATCATCATGGAGATACTTGGGGTTCATGAGTAACAGATATTAGCGGCAAGTATTCCGTGCTAGGAGAAGACCTACCGCGGTGATCGGTTTTGACAGAGGTGTCGCCGGCGCCTAGTCAAAGAAGACCCGACGCTTAAGCCTAGAGTAGGCCACGGTTGTAAGTGTCCTCGTTTTACTCGTGACCTTGCGCCAAACATAAGAGGGTTTGAGTTAGACGGGTAAGGGTTAAGGTTAAATTTTTGGGGGTTAGGCCTAGAACGTTAGTGTTAAGGTTAAGATCGTGGTCAGGGTTAAGGTTTGGGGGAATAAGTACAGTGAATGACCGATCTCATGAAATGTTGGCTGATATTCTGAAATGCGTTTTCGATTATAAGCGTTAGTAAGGCGCAGTTGTAAAGCTGATTATCTTACGGTATAATATTATCATATTTCGTACTTGGCAGGATATCAGCTTTTGAGTACACTGCATTTCAATCTCCAGTAGAAGCCGTGACTACTTAAGTAGCATGCATTTTTATTATTGATTTTCAATGGTCTTGCAAATTCAAATATATTTTTGAGAAACCACGAACAAAATTATGCTTTGTTTTAGTCGTTTGCCAGATAATAACGTCATCTTTATATTTTATACCCGAGTAAGGACTATAATTAGGTTTTAAATCGTTCCTAATTATGAGATTTTATAAGACCGCGCAATGTCCATTCAGATAGCATCTAACCTGTCCCTTCATCACTGCTCCTCATGAAATGTACAGCATCGTCTGCATCCATCGCAAGATTTTCTGAATTCTATATAACATCTTTTTAAAGGCATAGAAGAATATGTGATTTTCTTTACGCGGAATGCATACACCTTGTAGACCAAAACCACTAAACGCTAATGCAGCAAATGATCAGGCTCCAAATTATTTGGCAATTAGAAAACTTTTCTAAAACCTAATTTTACTCTTTACCCGAGTAGAAAATATAAAGATGACGGGGATATCTATCAAACGACTAAAATAAAGCATATTTTTGTTCATGGTTTCTCAAAAACATATTTGAATTTGCAAGACCATCAAAAATCAAAAAGCAGACATCCTGCCAAGTCCGAAATATTATAGGATTTTACCGCAAGATAATCAGTAATACAAACGCGCCCAAGTAATCCTTTCTAATCGAAAACGCATTTCAGAATTTCAGCCAACATTTCATGAGATCGGTCACTCATTTTATCTCCTATAACTTAACTCAAGGCCACCTTATACCCATATGCAACCGAGCTCGAGTCCAGTTGGCCAAGTGGCTGAGCAGACCTTCTACGCGTGCCACGCACTCAATCTGGTTCCGGAATGATATAAGCGTTAAGCAAGCTTAGCCTGCATCCACCTCTTCCCTCGCCGGCCGTGTTCCGGTGGCAAGAGAGTGGGCGCAGAGGTTGAAACGTACCACATGTTTACCGGACTATAATACAAGCGCAGAGCGCCGGGCTGCTTTCTAGTTCCTTACAGTCCCTTTAAGTCCCCTAAATCGCCCGCAGATTTTGGATTCCCGTTGTCAAGAGGCACCCGTAATCGTAGCAGCCAGGACTTAAATCGCCTGCCAGACTTCTGGCAGCATTGATAGTAGGACATTGATTGATTTCCTAGTAGTGCCATCAGAAGCCATTTGATCCTGTGATTGGTAAGACCTTGTCGTCCTCCACTTCAGCAGCCTCACCTTTCTCGAATTTCTAGTTGAAAGAAGGGGAGGAGACGGAGACCGCGCCACCCAGGAGACGACTCAGCAGTGCCGTACTTGTAAGTTTGATCTGACGTTTTACTTACCACCTCATTCTCCCCGTGACACTACTCCCTACCGTATTGTTAGTATCAGTAGAAATAGCCTTGATAGTATTGGTACTAACCGCGACTGCATTAGTAATGGCATTATTTACAGCAGCAGTAATAGAGGAAGTAAAGGGTGCACTGGTAATGGCGACGGTTACGAGAGTGCAAGTGGTAGTAATTATAGTGAAAGTGGACGCAGTATTAATAATAGCAATGTTAAAGGCAGTAGTAATGGTCATGTAAGAGCCAGTGTGCCACGGAAATTTTGCCGTCTACCCTACATGCATAACTTCCCGAAGCAATCGCCGGACAGCTAAACCACCTCGGTATCTCTACCGGCCACAGGCCGGCGTCCTCCCTGCACACAGTATTATCCCGAACAGAAGACCCTCACACCCAAGGAGCAGCAAATAAATGTCATTTATCGCATTCCATGTGGTAGTTGGCTTTACGCTTATGCCGGCCATAATGGCCGACTATTTTGGACCCGCATCAGCATACATTAGCTGACCATCACCCGACGGGACCCCCTGTTTGTCGTGTTTGCGAATGCCCTTGTGTGTAATCACCGCTTCTATTGGGGTGAGACTGAAGCGATCGCCAGTGCTAACACCAAACGGGCGCAAGAATATCTCGAAGCTTGGCATTCTAACCAGCATCAACCGCCATGTCGACCAGCATGCGCACTACGAAGGTCTGCGTTCCGCCTCACTGACTTGAACCCAGCCTAAAACAACAGCTGCTAATCCATGCTCGGCCCTGTAAAATCTCGCTGATTTGGCATCTCCCCGACTCGGGAACTGCAGTTGAAACTCTCAACACCTCCACCCCAACCTCCGGCATCTACCGTAACACGCTTTTCATCCCCTTCATTTGGTCTTCTCTCTCCCTGTGTAAGATTATCCCACTCCCAAATATTCATTTGGTCTGACGACGGATTGCTATCATCAACTTGAAGATTCACGAGTATATGTATTAAAAAGAGATGGCTCTTAAAGAAATCGAGTTGTACTCGTGGATTTTCAAGTTAGTGACACCAGTCCGTCGTCAGACTAGATGAACAGAAAAGAAAGTGAGATAGGGAGACTAGATTGGTTGGCGCGACAGGACAGATAGACAGCTGGTGTGAGAGGGTACGTTTTGGGGCTTGTGGGAGGAAGGAAGAGTTGTTACAGCGCCATGTGCTGGAGAGGGGAGGGGGATGGCGGATCAGTGGGAAGCCGTGTGGCTGGATTAGTGGTCGTTGATGCGAGGTGAGGTCGGGAGTCACTGCGCTGATTTTGGAAGTGTTAGGAGTTTCGGATGTGGTTCGCTGTGATGGTGGAATAGGGTGGCGAGACAGTGAGATTCTACCTGGCCTTACGATGGTTTTTGCACGGGGATTAATGTAATAGGCTCTGCCAGCGTGAGAGAGTAACGTAAGTTTTTTGGAGGATTCGAATCTTCTGCAACGCTCCTGTGAGACTTACACAACTAACGCATTCCGGAGACCTCTGAACCCTTCGGAATAGGTAAACATTGCGCACCGACCACCCTGTTTGCCGCCATTGCAGGTTTTATGTGGAAAGAGCCATAACCTGATGCTGATAAAGCAAGTGAAGCTGAAAAACACATCTCTAGGACTGTCAGATCCCATTTTTGCATGCTGACATGGAGAAGATAGAGAGAATGGAAAAATACCACTCCAATTTGTTGAGCTTGCTAGCACCTGTTGGGAAACTAGTTCTGACGACATTTCATGTAGGCGAACCTAAACCAACACACACGAAGATTCGAAGTAGATTTGTCTTTTAAAATACCGGACATATAAACGCCTCCAAGGGACTAAACAAGTGGGGCCACTGGTTCTTCATTTCTGCATCATGCTTTAAGTAGAAGTCAAACATCCATTGGAAGGGAGCATTTAAAAGGAAGGACGTAGAATGTCAGCATGATCATTTCTAGCCCCACCACCGACACTGCTAGCCACAGCCTGGGTTCTCGGTTTCGAAATGCTACGCAATAAACACCCCTCCCCATCTCCACCCAAACCACATCCTTTTTTCTCCCTTCCTCAACGGGAACTGACCTAAGTGCCTGTCCAACTGTCGCACCCTTCGCAGTCCCGCACTGTAAAAACGTTTTCCGTGTATAAATATGTTACTGACAAAATGTTAGTAAGATGTGCATTTAACATTTATATTGTATGTACCGTTTTCAATAGGGTCATTCAAGGGCATTGCCTATTACCCCTAAAATACACTATTACAACGGGAACTGACCTAAGTGCCTGTCCAACTGTTGTTTTGAAGGTGGCCCTCAGGGAGGGATCCGGCCGCCTCCTGCCCTGGGCACGTGCCACCGACGAGGAACTCATCAGTCGGCTTCAGGTCCAATTGAAGGAGAAGCTGAGGAAGGAGCGGACAAGGCAGCAGATGGAGCTGCTGCGTCTTCAACAGGCACAAGATAGGGAGTTGGAAAAGCGGTTGCGCCAGCAACGGGAGGGCGCCGCTCTCTGGGAGCGACTTAAAATGCAGAAGCAGAATGCGAACATGCAGTTCCGCCGGATGATGGCGGAAACCCAGCTCGCCGCGCAGGCTGAGACTCGCAAAAGGAGGGAAGGTAAGGACAACAACAACAACTACTACCGTATGTTATTACTGGCAAAGACAAGGGAGACTGGAATGGCCACTTCTGGCTCATTAGCCGTCGTCAGCCAGTAATAGCCAACCACACATCGGGGTTGGCTATTACTGGCTGACGACGGCTAATAAGCCAGAAGTGGTCATTCCAGTCTCCCTTGTCTTTGTCAGTAATAACATACTGCCTATATCATGCGCCGCTGTGAGGCTGTTGGTTGGGCTCGAGAGAGAGAGCCCGTAAGGCGTAACGGAACGAGTGAGTTCCTTAAGAACGGTCGGTGAGCGCCCCCTACCACAACTACTACTGTTTGTTCACAGCATGATATAGAAGGCACTAACTTCCTAGTGAGTACGTATATAAAATATTTGCCAGGGGGGAGGGAGGGAGAGAGAGACGAACAAGTGAAGAGGCGCAAAACCGATTGGTTAGACATCCCTACAGTCACCCTGCAGTGAAATTCCGATCCGTTTTCCGTACAACAGGTGGCCTTGGGTGGAGTCCCAGGGGGTTAGCGTTATTGTCATGATTGGGGTAGCCTGGTTGGTGTCAGGGTTAGGGTCAAATTTGGAACACGGGGACAAATACCTTCTGGAATTTAGCGCAGAGCACCGGTAGTACTACAGAACAATACTCTCATGTTTGGCCCGTTTGTGGTAAGAGTTAAGCAGGATTTTAGGGTTTGAGGAATGTCCGATGCCAGAGGTATGCTATCGAGTGGAGTTTTTTTGGAATTTCACTTGTTCTCACAATTGACTATCTGGATGAACCATTTCTAGACGGGGAAGGGATGGGTTCTGAGGATATCAGCTAATGTAGTTAACCAACGAACCCCGTAACATTTGCCTTGGGTGTTCTGCCGTTTAGCTACCACAGCCACCATCTCGAAGCCAACGTTCCATGACATTTGGAGCTCCTTAATTAACAGTAACATGTCTTTAATAATGTTCTAATTTTGAAAGACGAATGCTGACATAATTTCTTTAAATCGCACATCGCTCGCCAAAGGACTAAAATCACGAAATGGGGACAATAACTTCTAATACCTCATACGTTTGTTTGATAACGAGAGGTTCATTTCATTTCCGTTCAGTTTTATTTGAGAGAAGTGTAGGTCTTCACTTTTGAACTCCCTCTTTGTTCACAAGCAACTTAAACATCTCAAAAATTGGAAAAGGTATAATAAAGCTAACAAATAAGCTAACAAGCGTCAACTCTATAAAGATAGACGAACTGTCTCGAGTGGTAATAGTGCGAGCAGAAGTACAACAGTCGTTTGGTGTGCAGTAAAGGAAATAATACCCCGAGTGACAAAAATTGCATAGGTCCATGTCTGTAAGCGAAGGCGATGGTTTCGAGACAATAAAAATTCAATTAAAAATGTTACTGACACATTGCAAGTAGCCGTATTATCAGTACTTACCGCCTTCATATTTCCGTGCCTCGTCTATGCTCTGTGCTCGTGCATTTTAGGGAGGTGCCACGCAAAACCGAGCCTACTCAAGACTATAAGCAACTGACTTCATCTTGACCGGTGCTAGAATGTGTGCGGCGGAGGTTCACGTGGTGACATCTTCCTTTCATCTAGACATTAATGTGCTCCGATAGGTTGGAATCAACTCGTCCCCTCCATCGTTTTCTCCCAGGTTGTGAAGGAGATGTGCGTACCACCAGTCCTACGCATCTCATCGGTTCACAATGCGTAGACTTGGCATCTTAAAGGCTTTCTAGATGTCGTTTGGGATAAAAAGGAGTTCAAAACATCAGCGGAAGTAGAATAGGGTGGTATGGGTTGAGTAAAGTCGGCCTCACCCTTTCTATGACGATCATGTAACAAGTTCCAGTAACGTCAACCAGTGCTGAGACTGAATTCATAAAGCTCCCGCCGCACGTCTCCGGCTTAGCTCAACTTCCGGTCAGCTGTGTTCCCTTCAAGGACTCCGAGGGTGCTCTCACAGATCCATGGCGCCCCATGCCCCCTCAGTTGTGAGTAGAGAAACAGGACAAGGAGGATGCACGTAGGCGATGTGCCACGTTGCGCCGTTTGATCGTACCACTGTCGTTATTGGAATTTTGGGCGGATTTTAAAGGAGCACACTCCCGAGACAGTTTGGCGAATAGGTGCTCACCTTAATTTATTATTGGATGCAGAAATATTTGTTGTCCAATCAGCGGGACGTACAGTGGACAACGTACAATGTCGTTAGAGGGCTATTGTAGTGGATATGAATCAGGTGTCTGCAGGTACTACAAGAAGGAGAATAATCGTGGCATCTGAGCAAATTTTCCCTATAAATGGGGCTGTTCATGCGAAATGTTTAACATGTCCAACTAAAGTCACGACCAAGTGTTTTTACTTTAATAATTGAATCCACTTCTGGCCTTCTATAGAGTTGTGTTCAACTCAGTTGGCGTAAAATTGATATTTAACCCCATTGGTTAGGAATGTGGCCTGCGGGTTCAGGGCGCGCGAAATGTTTGAACAGCCTTAAGGGGCCAGTTGTCCAGGGGAATTTAGGCTTTTATTTTTCAGAGTTGCTATGTATGCAAAAGAGAATGCTGCATGCAGGCAGGACGTGTACTGGGCACGAGAGGTGAATCTTCGGAGGAACGATGGCGATGCGTGAATGTCATAGGCTGGAGGGTGACCAATCAACGCTTAGGAGTCCACACCACGCATCCGCGACCTTGAATGTTCGATTGGCGTGCGCATGTCATGCGGTCTGGGGTGTAGCATTGAGTAGCATAGCGTAGAGTGCAGAAGTAATCAATTTGCCTCATCTATTTTGACAGAAAAAAATAATAAAATATTGTTCTTTTCCAGGACAAGCAGCTAAAGAAGCAGATCAGCAGGTCCCGGTGGGACAGATGTCCGAGGAGGAGATGATCACGTACTTGACCTGCAAGGGCCTGCAAGGGAGTGCTTAGTGAGTCCACTGTGTCGATTTGGCTTGCCTTCCCGTAATACTTACTTTCAAATCCGCATTCGTCCAGTCTACTGAAATTACTGCAATGCGAGAGCATGAAACCATAACTGTGATAGGGGAGACTATATGTGTTCTCCAGGGCGTAGTGGTGGGTCCAGGAACGGTGAATTAAAAAATGATGCGGCGATGAAGTTGATAGCAGAGAATGGAGTGCTTCGCTTCAGGTTTGTGAAATTTCTCCATAACTGCATATGATAAAAATGAATGGAAAGTGTTTAAAAAAAATATATATATATATATAAGTAACTTGATACAATAGGTCTAAGGCCTAGCAGACATGAGGATTTCTTGCAAGGCAAAAAAATCGTCAAAAAAGAACCAGTCGTCGAAACCTGCTTAAAAAAAGTTTGCGAGAACAAGTGAGGTTGCACCAAAGGTACTAACATGGTGCCCCCTTTATGGTCAAAGGCGTGGAAGGCCCCTTATCTGCTGGCTTAGGAAGAAACCCACGAGTACCGAGTCGATGTGTGCAAGAGGTCTCAGAAGTTATCCTCTAGCCTAAAAAAACTAAAGCTACTACCTGCTTTCTAGTAATATATAATGGCAGCACATAAAAGAATCTTCAACATTCATAGACCTCGAGAATGGCATAGAAGAGACTGGCATTTGGGCGTTGCATCTCCAATTTTGCGCTTCAGATTTTGAGAATATGTTTCCTGGAGCATTCACGTGGGGAGTACATCGACGGAACAATGTATAACGGTCACAGACTTTTTTTATTATGAAATACAAACACGAATCCTGAAGAGCAAAAAGGTTTATTTTTAAATAATAATGCGACATGTTGGTTAAACAACCTAGTTTTCTGCATTCCTGCTGTTTCAGTTAATGCAATCTGCGTATTTTTGCGTTGTTTTCGGTTTAGAGGTAACTCAGCTTTGACTACTACCGGTCTACGCCCAAGTTCGTGAACGAGAGCGTTTTGGGATCAGTTTTTGGGGATAGGCGGCGATGTGACGTTTTTTTTGCGCTGTGAGCACAAGCCTCTAGCGAGAGCTCTAAAAGATCAGTTCTGATTGAAATTCCATACAATATCTTATTAACAAAAAACTCTCGCAGATGCCTTCAAGACCGACTGGGATGGAAATATCGGTCAGCCATGCTCCACCCTCGGTTAGAAGAACAGTGACTTAGACGCCGACCCGGTCACTCACTCTGCCATCTGAACAGGGGCTCCTGTCCTTCCAGTGTGGCGTCGATCAGGATTACTCAAAGTCACATGATGGTGGAGCTTAATAATTTGATCAGCACTGAGGACAGAGTACAGGCCTCCCTTAACGGTCCACCAGTTCGGGGCCACGACCCCCAAGCGGTTTCGAAACCGCCAGCAGACAGGCAACACCGACAACGCTAGGGCGGCCAGAACAGATATCTCCGTCTTATCTGCCCATAAACGACCGTCCCCAAACGTCCTAGACCAGCGTCTCCGGGCGAAAGGGAAGACTACTACTCCATCCTGCTAGTAGTTGGGGTCAGTGAACGCGACCTCCACCTAATCTTGTTTTTTCGAGGTTCATCTGTACCCGGCTGAGCAAACCGTAGTCTTCTCAAGTTTTTTCTCAATAAGCACCGGCCACAGTGGACTCAGCAGCTTGTCACGTGACGCGAGAAGCGACTGAGGGCAATCTATACTGACCGGTTAGTTTGCAGAATCGGAGAAATGGCTCAAGCTGCCTCACAAGATATTCATGAGGAGGTGGATCTATGAGTATTTTAAGACCCCATCACTTGTACAGACTGCATAGTCTTACTTCAGTTTATATGATTTCGCCAACATAAGCCCCGCTAACAGAAGGTCTTTTATGCCATTTGGAATTTGCGCGAAACCTGATTATTCAGCCCAGCGCGCACATGTGTGTTTAACCATATTTAACCGAATTATGGAAAATGGGGATTAGCTTGCAAAACAAACAAGATTAACTGGGATTCTGCAGGAGTTTTCGGACGGTTGTGGAGCTTTACTGACAGCGTACATTTCTCCTAAAAGACGTGTTTGTTTAACACCTCCCTTAAATATGCGTTTAAATATGCTAGCATACTTAACGGTCTCTTTCAGCCGCGGGAAACCCGGACAGCTCACTGCCATTGGGCGTCGAAGGAGAACGGAATTTGGACCGAAAAGCGCCGGTCCGGAACAGTGCACTCTCCCATACAAGGCATGTTCACTTTTTATCTGCCAACAGCTACGAAAATCCTCATCAGAATCCTTACCTGTAAAAAAGTGCTAGATAACCAAGTCTTTGTCTATACAACCACAATACCGAACATACATACGTGCCACCGATGAACCAATTAATGCTAAAATCCCTTGGGTAGTGTTATGGTAGGAACCGGTTGTTAGAAAGACGTAATGGCTGCAGTCGCACCTGTTCATCCTTTCCGACTGTCTCTTATACACAGGCGGTTTTTTGAGCACTGCATTTCAAACTACTGCCGACAGACTTTTACACAACCTCTGGCATTTTTCGCTACCTTGGCCCACAACATGCATTCAATGTTTCCAGCAGTTTGTATTACTACTTTCCGCAGCTGCTCCCTGTCCCTATATGTATTTGTCCTTTACAATCAGTGACCGACCTCGTGAAATGTTAACTGGGGTTCGAAAACGAGTTTTCGATCGAAAGGATCACATAAACGGGGTTGTAATATTGATTATCTAGAGGTATAATCCCACGATATTTCACATACGTCAGGATGTTGGCCTTTGAATGCACTTTTTCTGCCGCCCAAGAAA
Source organism: Spirometra erinaceieuropaei (assembly GCA_902702965.1). Lineage (NCBI taxonomy): Eukaryota > Metazoa > Platyhelminthes > Cestoda > Diphyllobothriidea > Diphyllobothriidae > Spirometra > Spirometra erinaceieuropaei. The sequence goes on from CACRXP010000140.1 coordinate 84,488, forward strand.
CCGCAGTCGGTAAAAATGACTACTTAAATGATATGCACTTTCTCCTATTCGTTTGGTAGCAGATCACTTCTTCTTTAAATAATACGCTAAAAGAAAGGACATGTCTTAATTTAAGAACCTTTTTCAATTCCAAAATAATTTTGAGCTCTAGCTACCCCTGCATTTTTGTTAAGGGCTTTTAATCTACAAGCTGCGTACCTACAGTGTCGTGAAAAACGTACATTCCTTTAAGCCGTTAAGAAAATACTACACAAGACTCATATTTAATGAGGAGCGTTGTTAAACAGACAGATACGATACTATTTGAGTGGACAGCTTACGGTTCCAAAAAATCTCATGATTAGAAATTTTTATAAAATTAAAATTAAACCTGGTTTACTACAAAGTGGGTACAAGATAGAATATTTTTTGCTTTTGCCCGCAAAGTATATTTGCATTTACAAGGCAATGAAAATAATTACGGAATATACATACCACTTAAGGAGTCGTTTTTTACCGAGTGCGGTCTTTCAGGCAAACAAAAAGGAATGCACTCGAAAGTTAACGTCTTGGTGTTTCCGAAATATTACAGGATTAGGTCGAAGGATAATTAATATTACAATCACACTTAAGTAATCCTTTCTACTTCGAAAAGTATTTCATAACTTCAGTCAACATTTTATATGATATGTGTCGGGAGTGCCTACATCCCCAAAAGCAAGAGACAGCCAATCACTGGAGGCCACGTGTGTTTTCTCTACCGCGCTGTCAGTATAGTCGTGGTGCCTCCCTATTGGCCGCCCCTCCTCGAGCCTGATCGATCTGCGTATTCGAATTATCGACCAGCTCGTTTAGAATGTTCTTCCAGAAGTCCATTGGGCCGATTGCAGGCGAATAACATTAGGGTGTAATGAATACGCGTTACTTCCTGTCAGACTTGGCTTGCAGTTCCTAATACACTTTTTCGTGGCTGGTCGTGTTCTCCTTCTCTGCCGCTTTGGCATTGGGGACAAGAGTCGACTACGCATACGTTCCCACGTGTTTTCAAGTACCAGGCCGGGTCATAACAATATGTCCCTGACTGTTGTACTGAAGTGTTCAAATTCAACTCAGAGTGCCTACCAGTCCATATTATAAAAGAGGAATTCAACTAATATGACGGAACCACAGGAATGTCTTATTTGAACGTATATTTAACTTAGTCAGTCAGGTTGGGGGGAAGTGACTGTCGCTTGGGCAGAAGTAATGACAAAATAAGAAAACGGTCTTGAGGTCTCAGTGCGTGAGTTTTATATTCTAAATTGACTGGACGACCACCTGCGAATCCAGCGCATAGAAACATGCAAGCCATTCCCTGGAACACAAACCTGCACTCGACGTATCAGATTCAACTTCCCTCACTGTCTCTGCACATTCACTCATCGCACGGGCCTGCTAGGCCACATGAGCAGTCATGAAAATCTACGGTAGACAGCCGCCGGCTACACCACAACATCATCATCCATCGTCACACAACGCAAGCACTCAATTGACACAGCAGACGCGCCGACTGAACATGATGATGTGAAGACATTTCACCCGCATTCTAGCTTCTTTTGCGCACTACCCAGCTTTTGCATCATGCTGATCCCAACCATAAGTTGTAATCCCCACCAGAAATCTCAATCGGAGCCTTGCACTCGGCCCTGGCCCAGAACGCCGCAAAATCCAAATAATTCTTAGCTCCGAGATCGTGATACGAATCGATGTAATGATAAAAGGACTCTTAACATCGTGACTTTTCTTCCCTCGCGAACGTATTTGCGCACATTCTGGTCTATTTTTGCGCCCACGTTAGACAAACTTCTTTCCGTACACCATTTCCAATTGCTAGCTGTGTCTGCTCTTAGTTAGCGCGGCCGGAGCCGCTCCTTGGCGTACCGCCACACTCGGCTCGGATCCCGCGGCGTGTGAGGGCCATGGAGGCCACATTAAGCAGGAGCCACTGCAGCCTGACTCTCAGTTCATCGGCCCGCCATTTCACACAAACGCACACAACTGGGCTGACCGTGTGGATTGATTCGCAGCGCCAGTTGGACACCTTCCAAGCCATGGCTCTTAGCGTACTGTGGTAGACTCAGGCTCGACTCACACATGCAACAGAAGAGTCCCATGGGTAGAGGGATAGAGAGATCCGAGAAGCGCACTACCCACTTACGTGAGAAGTGCCGATTGAGTGCTTAAGTTGTATAGTGATAGGCATTGTTGATGTGCGTTGTAGATGCTGGTGGGGAGAGAAGTGATGGTGCGGTATAACCGGTGGTGTTCAGCCGCAGGTTTTCGTGAGTGCGCATGTGAGTGAATAGGCCCATGCGGTGCTGAGACCGGCATTGGGGTGATTGTGGTGAGAGCGATTAATATAACCGGCACGTGAATGGATTTATAATTAGGAAGGTTGGAGGAAATGCTTCCTAACTCACGACAACTGGAGATGAAGTCGGGTGCGGTGACTGGCCGGATCTAAATGCGGTTAGTAATGTGGTGAATAAGTTAACGCATACTTCAACCGCCATACTTAAAATCAAACTCGTCTTAGCCGGAAATGAGGGGAAGGTGCTGGGGTGGAGAGGTGTTGAATTTCGTACGGGGTCTGTCAGCGGCATACGGTCGGCCGGAGGTTTGCAGTCGCGTGGGTGGGTACAAGCAACCATGCCTGTGTGCATGTTGACGCGAACGGTTTGGCTCATGCGTGAACTCTTCCATTGGCCTCTGCGTGAACGTCGCATCTAGTCAACGCAATGATTGAGGATTCTTCATTTGAGAAACATTTACAAGTCACCAAGGCTAATTATCGGAAAACACTCTGACACTGAATACTACGTCTTGTCAAAAATGACATCGCTTTAGGCAAGGGCTGCTGAAAACAAATTGATCGTACGCGCTTCGGTGGATTCCGGCTTCATTCCATTTGGTTGATCACATCACTGAGAATATCTACTGCTCTTCATCTTCGCGTATTGTATCTTATTGTCTTTTTATTTGATTTTAGCTATCTCCTCCCTTCGTGTGGTCCTACTTCGACTTTAAATCGACTCAGTCCAGTGATGATTCCCCACTGTCAGAGGCTGATAGGCGTTTTTTCCAGAAAATTGTTGCTCTAAATAGGCCCTTTACAAAACTATTTTAATATGTGCTTTCTTCAACCCTGTTTCATTCCGCCTATTGTACAATCACTTTTTAGAATTTCTAACCATTGTATAAGTCCTGATAAATGCACATTTTTCCTGACGATTTACCCCATGGTTGCAACCCCAGTTAGATCATAACGTACAGACCGACTCATGGTGGCGAAAAGCCCGGTTTTATTAGGCCTGTTAGCGCAAGATAGAAGATTTTAAGATAGAAGAAGAAGCAGGAGGTGCATTCTCTCAGTAGATAACGGGTCCCGACCCAGTACTCGAAGACTACAAAGTCCTTTTTTGTCATCCGGGACAGATAACGGAACCTTCAAGTACCAGTGTCGGCGTCTGTCGTCAAACAATATTATTGACTCGCCTTTAATTGATTTTAGTACATACCCTCGTTTGCGAACATACATACAGAGAGAGAGAGAGAGAGAAGAATACCACTCAAAGTGTCATTCAAAATTTTCGACAAGATGGCGATATTCGCCTGAGCCAGGATGTAGATTTACAAACGACACAAGAGTACGTACGTTTGCATAAAACTGGGTATCTGTTACGGGGAAAGCTCAGGTCTCTGTTTCTGTATTTCGCTTTCTTCACACATAAAACATCGTTCCAGAGATGCTGATACAGAGTGCTGATATGCCGGTGTACGGCCAAATATGGTCAGATGCGGTTATGAAGCCACAAGTGAAGTAACCAAATCCCAGCCGCCTGTAATGCGTGACCGGTAGTAATAGGGGGTTTTAACAGGTGAGAACGGGGAATGCACAGGCGACCAGGTCAAGTAGTTGTATGCAAAAGAAAAGCTATTGGGAATGCACGGTTGTACTTTGAGTGGTTGAAAAATGGTTGTCCTAGCCCGTAACCCTAATCCCTACCCTAACTTCAACCCACTAACCCCATCTCAAACAGTATAGTGTCCACCAGGTGTGGCTACGTAACCACGTCTTACCCTAGAATAGGGAGGACTTCACAGCAGTTAGTTAAGCATGAAGAGGACAGACAACATCATTCAGAATTCGACCAGCAAATTTCTTGACCGTTGTGAGATGTCTTTCTAGTAGAATATTGCCTAAGAAGACGTAAGAAACACCAGCAGCAGAAAAGAAAACTCGGAGGACTCGTTTTAAGGTAACTACATCTTTTTTAAGTAGAGCAGGAAAGATAACCGCAGTACAATAAACAATGAGAGGGCTAATTCAGGCATTTATGGATCTCCAGATTAGGACTTGACGCGTGTAATAGAAACCTCAATTACAAAAGAATTAAACGAGTTTACGAATTCTAGTGAAAAAAATTTCAACGTGAAGGGAGACTGAGAGATTTAAGGACAAAATGTTACCAATCTACCGGAAAGAGGATCCGTCTTTGGAAAGAATGTCCAAGGATTGCGGAATGGAAAGGTCGTAATCAAAAAAAACATTGGACTGATTTCTAAGCGCTAAGGATGGAACCATTTTCCGACGAACATGCAGAGGCTTGATACAAGCCACCCATCAGAAACTGGGGATTAGCCTGACTCATCTATAGGATACCATGCGACACCTGTAACGCGGTTTACTGTGGTCAAACTGGGAAATCGGCCTCCACACAAATACACGAACATAACTTGGCCGCATAAAGGCGGAACCACTTGTCCCATGTTTCCATGCACACGCTAGAAACTTAACATAAATTCGCTTGAAACAAGACTCGCATTGCGGGTGTCTGCTTACCTAAGAAAGGCCGCGAATTTTTAGAGGCCATCCATTTCGATAACTCATGCATCAATGGACGCGTAGAATTGGATGCTGCGTACAACAACCTCGAGGAAAATGGGGAAATGCGTTGGCCAGTCGGAACATTACGCCAGCAGGAGTGACAAGGTAAAATCGATTTTTAAGCAAGTTTAAATGTTGAATGTTTTGCACACTTACTTCGCGTCTGAGGACGAAAAGGGCAGCCGAAGTCCAAAATCTACAATAAAATTTGTTTGTTTTTCCCAAAAAAAGTTATTTCTTTTGAATTATGCTTCTTCGCATGCCTGTTTTCAAACTCATACATATACATATCTTTTATTGTGAATTTTCGAGACTGGTTCCCCAGCTCGTCTTCAGACAAGGGGCGTGCAGAAACAATTAACTTCTAGACTGAGTCTGGCAAAAGGATTCCATTATTGGTTAAGGTCGTCATCTCGGGATTGGTTGACTCAGTT
>CACRXP010000140.1:91338-105975 GCA_902702965.1 Spirometra erinaceieuropaei
GAAGTTAATTGTTTCTGCACGCCCCTTGTCTGAAGACGAGCTGGGGAACCAGTCTCGAAAATTCACAATAAAATTTTGCCGTTTCCCAAAGAACTTCACCTTTCTTATTACATTTCTTGGGATGCCTGTTTTTCAATATATACATATCTCTATCATCATCCCAAAAAGAAGACAAAGAAGAAAAGGGCGCGATTGCATGGACCACACTGTATTGGTCCTGACGTTTCGGAAACGTCCTCGTTTCCATCACTAGAGTGGTGGGGCGTCTGTTCCTGGCTCGAGATGTCCTACCTGATGAATGTTTCAGAGGCGACAGCTAGAATCGTGAATCCTTTTGGGATTGGAGCGGCCCATAAACCGGAATCCACGATCAGGCAGCAGATAATGGGACGAAAAGACCCGCTACCGGCAACAGAACAATCAGTAGTGGTCTTCAGCATACCGTGCCAAAATTGTAAGGCGAGGTACGTTGGTGAAACGGGGAAACGCCTCTGCACACGACTGTATGAGCACCAGCTTGTAGTCAACCGCAACGATAGACTGTCACTGGTATATGGCCACATGCAACAGGAGAAACATAGTTTCGCCTTTGGGGAAGCAAGGGTCCTCGGTCGCGTCCATGACATGATGGCCAGGCTAGTGCTCAAGAGTTGGTTCTTAGTTGGCACCATCAACAGGGCTACTACTTTTCATCCAGCCTACCAGGCGTTACGTACAAGGCTCCAGTCAGTTCAGATGGGGCCAACAGCACTGGCAAGCGAGTCGCGGCTCCTCCAACAGTTGTCACCTTCACGGCAGGGGGAAAGAGCCAGCCGGAGGTTACACGACCACCGCGAGACATCGACCCACCGATGCGCCCAAACAGCCGAGTGTGATTCGCACATGCAACGGCAGCTGATCAGTCCATCCGGTTATGAGGATAAGGCCCACAGGCACCTAGACCTTGCAACGACTACGACAGCCGGGCAGGGGACAGAGGTCACAGGAGCGCGCTAGCGATCGTCCACGGAGAGACCGAAGCCATTCCCCAAACAGAAGGCAGGTCAGCGTTCGTGCGTCAGGCATGCCTAAAACACGAGACAGGCAGCGAGACAGAACAATTCCGAGTCAGCAGGAACAGACACCCCACCAGTCCGATGATGGAAACGAGGAAGTTCCCGAAACGTCAGCGCAATACAGTGTGGTTCATGGAATCAACCCTTTTCTTCTTCGTCTTCTTTTGGAAATGATGAGCAGGATAATTTATCCGGACCCCGGATGTTCACTCATGTTGAAATATATATATATATAGATGAGATGATACCGACAAACGGACTAGTAGTAGTAGACATAGTAGTAGACATAGATGAGATGGTACCGACAAAGACAAGGGAGACCGGAATGGCCATTTCTGGCTTATTAGCCGTCATCAGCCAGTCATACCCAACCCCAAGTGTGGATCACTTGAGATTCGAACCCGGGATCTTTGGTCATGGAGTTTGACGCTCCACCATTGAGCTACGGCCCCGTTGTCCCGTCGGTTGTGATCGGGAATATCAATTATGACAGATGGGCGCTCACCGATCAGGTTACAGAACATGCTCGTTCTGTTGTGCCTTGGGGCTCATACTTAAACCCTCGCAGGCAGTCGCACAGCGACGACGGGTCGGTGTCAGTGACTTGAAAATTTACGAGTACAACTCGATTATTCCGAAAAGCCTTCTCTTTATCATATATATATATAGGCAGAATAGCATTACCGACAAAGACAAGGGAGACTGGAATGGCCATTTCTGGCTTATTAGCCGTCGTCAGCCAGCCATACCCAAGCCCGAAGTGTGGAACACCCGAGCCTCGAACTCGCGACCTGTTGGTTTAGAAGTCAACGCCTCTACTCACCGGGCCACGAGCCCGTTGCCTTGTCGGTTTTCGATCGGGAATATACAATGGTAGGGGGCGCTCACCGATCGTTCATACGGAACTCACTCGTTCCGTTGTGCCTTATGGACTCTCTCTCGAGCCCAACCAGCAGCCGCACAGCGGCGCATGATATACAGGCAGAGTTCGAGCCTCAGGTGTTCCACACTTCGGGCTTGGGTATGGCTGGCTGACGACGGCTAATAAGCCAGAAATGGCCATTCCAGTCTCCCTTGTCTTTGTCGGTAATACTATTCTGCCTATATATCATGCGCCGCTGTGCGGCTGCTGGTTGGGCTCGAGAGAGAGTCCACAAGGCACAACGGAACGAGTGAGTTCCGTATGAACGATCGGTGAGCGCCCCCTACCATTATATATATATATATATATATTTCTAATTATGATTCTTGGGATGCCTGTTTTCAAATTCATACGTATGAATTTTAATCGCGATGTTTAGCTGGAAGCTAGACTGTGGGAAAAGTGTGCGATTCGCGAAAGACTCTCGCGAGAACAGTTATCGTTTTTACACAAATGCCGAAGCAAGAAGATTTTGCCAAAATCTGTCCGAATAAAACCTGCCATTAGAACTACTCAAGGATATCAAATTGCATTACGTTACGGCCAAAATATGCTTGGAGCCTTTATATCCAGTGCTCACTTCAGACTTCAGAAATTCCAAGCTTCTAAAGAACAGCATGCGCAATTCTGCCGAGATAATCTCCCTTCAGATGTAGTTGAATCTCTAAACGAAACAATTGCCTGTGTTTCCAACATCGAAAGACAGAAAAAGAGGAGTATCTTAGACAAAAAATGGATGGCCATGTCAGCAAGAAAACTTACAACAACCGAAGAAAGTGTACTTTCTAAGGGAATGAAATATAATCCATCCGATGCGAAAGACCTAGACTTCCTTGCAAACTTGGAGTCTATAATATCAGCAGAAAATCTTACGGACGATGAACGTTTCACAATCCGGAATAGCACTGTACATGCCTTAAGGAACCGAAATCCATTTTCAGTACTATCACACGAGGAAAGGAAAGCACTTAAAATATTAAAAAGTGACAAAAGCATTGTCATACTTCCTGCGGACAAAGGTGGGTCAACTGCGATTTTGAACAAAGCAGACTACGACGAAAAGATGTTAGCATTATTAAAGGATAGATCAACATACAAACCTCTTACCACGGACCCTACTAAAGCGCAGAATACGGCCACTGAAAAAGTTTTAAAACGTCTTACAGGAAAGAAGCAAATATCAGGAGATATTGCCAAATCCTTACGACAAACTGAACCAGTCATTGCTAAGATCTATGGACTAACCAAGATTCACAAACCTGAAGTACCACTGCGACCGATAGTATCGTTAATCGGTGCACCTAATTACAAGATTTCTAAATGTCTATTCCACAAACTCTATCCGTTGACAAGGGATTGTGAAACATCAATCAATAATTCAGCAGAGTTTCTGGACAAATTGCAAGGACTGAGAATCACAGCAGATGAAATAATGGTATCCTTCGATGTCGTTTCTCTGTTCACCTCCATACCATTAGATTTAGCAAGACAATGTACAGAGGAACGTCTCCAGTACTACGACATGGATATCCCTGCATCTGCTTTGCTTGAACTCTTAGACCTTTGTCTAGAAACGAACTTTTTATTTGCACAGGAATACTATCAACAACTGAAGGGGGCCCCTATGGGATCACCCATCTCTGGTTTTCTGACAGAAGTCACGATGCAGAAATTAGAGGCCATCGCCTTACCACTAGTTAACCCCAAATTATGGGTACGATATGTTGATGACACGTTCGCCATTGTTAAAAGTGATCAACTGGAATTACTCCACAATATTATTAACTCAACACTTCCAGGAATCACATTCACACTCGAGAAGGAGGCTGACAACAAACTCCCTTTTCTTGATGTCCTCGTACAGAGAAAGCCTGACGGGACATTTCACACTTCGGTTTACCGCAAAGAAACCTACGCGGAAGTTCTTTTGCATTACGAGAGCAATCACCCGATCTCTCACAAACGGAGTGCCGTGAACAGCCTCCTTAACCGAGCAAGAACCCACTGCTCTGACAACGAAACATATCAAACAGAATTGAATTATTTGTTCAAACTGTTTTCCCAGAATGGGTATCCTAGATATTTTGTACACCGATGCATGCGACAACAGGAGTTAAAAGAAAAAGAGAAGGAACTAGATTGTTCCGATCAGGCGCCCAAACCTAAAAACTGGCGAACACTTCCATACATTAAGAATGTGTCCGAACTAGTTGAAAGACACCTGAGGAAGCACCAGATACATGTGGCGCACAAGCCGACGACTACACTTCGTAACCAGCTTGTACACCCTAAGGATAGGGTTGGCTATTTAGATAGGAAGGAAGTCGTCTATAAGATACCATGCAACACCTATAATGCGGTTTACTGTGGTCAAACCGGGAAATCGGCCTCTACACGAATACACGAACATCAGTTGGCCGTAAGAAGGCGAGACTACCTGTCCCAAGTTGCCATGCATACGTTGGAAACTGGACACAAATTCGCCTGGGACAGGACCCGCATTGTAGGTGTCTGCGCATCTAAAAAGGGCCGTGAATGTTTAGAGGCCATCCATTCTGATAACGCATGCATCAATCGACACGTAGAATTGGATACGGTGTACAACAGCCTCAAGGAAAAGTGGAAGAGGCATTAGCCAATCAGAACAATACACCAGCAGGAATGACAAGGCGAAATCGATTTTTTCGGCATGTTTAAATGTTGACTGTTTTGCACACTTACTTCACGTCTGAAGACGACTTGGAGAACCAAGATCGAAAATTTACAATAAAGCTTGTTAATCTTTCCCAAAGAGCTTATTTCTTTCGAAATATATATGCTCGAAATTCATACGTATGTGCTAGGAAACGGGCATCCCAAGAAATTTAATTGGAAAAAAGTAAGATTTTGGGGAGCATAATAAACTTTATTGCGTAAATTTTCGAGACAGGTTCCCAAGCTTGTCGTCTGACTTCTGGGTTATGTACAAAACGATTAACTATTTAACTGTGGTGAACAAGTGATTCAATAGTTGGCGAAGCCTGCACCAATGCGCGTAAATGGTCCTTCGTCATCCCCTCAGCACTGATTGCACTAGCTTCCTTTTGTCCTTCAGAAATCTGTATATGACATCTAAATTGATATGCCGATTGATGCACGCCTCAGCTGAGTGCATTGCTTCCAGGAATTTGCGGCCTTTCCACATTAGGCAGGCGCCAACTATGCGAGTGTTCTCCCATGCAAATTTGTTTCCAGTGTCCAGTGTGTGCGGAGCCACCTGGGACAGACGATCTCGTCTCTTCACCACTAACTGATGCTCATGTATACGGGTTGAGGCAAATTTCCTAATCTGGCACAATAGACGGTATCACAACTGGAACATGGAATCTTGTAGACAACACCTTTTCTATCGAGGTAGCCAACCCTGTACTTAGGGTGCACAAGCTGTGCCCGCAAGGTTATGCAGGTTCGTGGGCTATTTGTACCGGATGCTTTTTCAGCTGTCTTTTGACGAGCTCGGATACATTTTTCACGTATGAGAGAGTCTGCCAGGTGAATGTTTTCAGTGCGTGGGTGGTCGCACTTTTCGAAACACCTTTTTATTTGAACTCATGCTTTATGCAATGACGTATAAAGTCGCGCGGGTACCCCTAGTGGGGAAATACTTTGCGGGTTTATTTAATTTCTGCTCGATAACTTTCTTCATCAGGGCTGTGTTTTAGCTCAATTTAGCGGGCTGTAGACGGTACTCCTTCCATTCAAGAAAAGTGTATCTGAGCTCGACAAAAGACGGCTGAAGAAGCGTTAAATACAAGTAGCACACCAACCTAGAACCACCTTGTTCCCCAGGAATCTCACTTATCTCCTTTACATATATATATGAGAAGAAAAGACGATTTCGGGGACTATAAATTTACTGTTCTGACGTTTCAAAAGTAAACAAGCTTTCATCGTCGGAAATGAGAGTGGTATCACGCCCCACAGTATTCATAGGTGTCAAGACGGGTTTTTTACATATCAAGGCTGGACGGCAGGGAGGAAGACTAGTGACCACTAAAGCTGATACACCACCCCCTCATCCAGCGAAATGACGCTCTATATATATTGCAGCGAGGGGGGACGACATGGAATACGGGTGGATTGATACAGTATTGTTTCAGGCTTATTTTGCCCAAATTCAGCCAATCATAATCCTGACCACCAACTGGGGCCGGAAACACAAACATGTGCACCGACACACCTGGCGCAACTGGTCCACCACTGGGGTCTACCAAATGCGTCACGAGCACTTCATGCGACCGAACTTCATCAATGCCTCGCCACCCGTCATTCTCTGTCTCTTCAGATCGGATATTTGTTCAATCAGGAATGGGCGCACACCGATCTATTGGCTTTCGGAATCAAACGAGGTCCGAGCAAACACGTTCCTTGGGAAGAGAATAAAAAAAACTTTATTTGGCAAATTTTCGACCCTGGTTCCCCAGGTCTTCGTCAGATTTAAGTAAATGTGCAAAAAAACAATCAAAATTCCAAACGTGCCGAAAAATCAATGCATCCTTGGCGTTTGCGCTAGAAAGCGGCCGCGGTGTCCGTCATTCCTTATTGATTGGCTCTCGTCCTTTCTACTTTTCATTAAGATTTCTGTACGTGGAATTTAATTCACTGTGCCGAATGATGCATGATTCATCGGGATGAATGGCTTCAAGAAACTCTTGGCCTCTTTTTGAGGGGCAAACTATGATGATACGACTTTTGTCCCATGCGAAGTTGTGTCCAGTATCAAGGGTGTGCATAGCCACTTCAAAAAGATGATCCCGCCTCCTAACTTTATACATAGCTTTCGACAGTGTCCACTGTGTGTTTCCCAACAGGGTGGACTCATTGACGGTGACTTTCGCATGGATTAGTTTATGGTGGTAGCAGACTTTCGCGAAATCTATCAGCCTCTCTCCTTCTCATCCACCTGGACCTTGGGTCAGGACAGAGCCAATAAGATCGGATGCGAGATAGGGCTCAGATGCCTGACACTGCGTGAATCCGCCCCTGGGCACGAAAGTACACCCCCTGGTCTGCAAAAAAACGACCATGATTTAACACAGTAAGAAAAGGAGCGCGGCTTGGATCTCAAATGAGTGAGTATGACATGAGGAGCATATTAAATAGGAGCCCCTGCAATCTGACTTCCGTCCTGAGAGGAAGACCGAATTACCCCGTAAGATGACAGCCTTCCCAGCCACTGCCTTTAGCGCTTCAGATCTTTAATATTAAGGAATGCGACCTAACAGAGTAGACCTCGTCCTCTTTTTTGTACTCCTAGATACCAATCCACTTTCGGAGCCGGTCAGTTGTCTGCTCCGGTGATTAGGCGCAATGAATGAGAGAGATAGAGTCCGACTTTGCGTGCTGTTAACACAACCTGATCTTCGACGCAACACAGAAGGATTTCGCGCAAAAGGGGCGTCGCTCGGATCTCATGTCTGTTAGACTACCGGGAGAGTCACAAGGAATAGGAGCTAAGAACCATGCTTTGTAGCTAGGTGAGAGGCGCATGTTTCGAGCCTGCGGTGAGTAATGAGCGAGGGGTTCGTGTGCTGTGTATGTGCTGGGAGAACATATAGATGATGGGGTATGACCGGCGACGTTTTATAGCATGTTTCTATGGATATGAAAGTGGTCGAGTACGCCCATACGGTGACTGAATGTGCACAAGCAATTTTGACATTTGAGGCAGGTGCGGTGAGTGTATGTTGGTGCTCCAGGCACTTGGTCCTCAGCTTCTTTCCAATGGACTCCCAAGCAACCGACCAGACAGGTGCGGTAATTGCAAAGTTGGTGAAAAGGCGGGTAGGATAGGTTGCGGTTATGCTGCTAATGGTGGCCACGCTGGTGGATTAGGAGATGGCAGTGCTGGATAGGAGAGAGCTGACAGATGTGCAAGATGTATTCAACATGTCAATTTTGAGGTGAATTCCGCCGTCGTGGATATCTGTGAGTCTGAGTGGACCTATGCGGTGTGCGAATGTGCGTGGATAGAGTGAACAGGAAAGGTGGATGCGGCCAGTGTATTTTGAGCTACTCGCAGTACTTCGCCGGTCACAGTATAATAAATTCGCAAGTGAGATGAATGTGCAGTCGCAATGAAGAAAGGTTGGGATGCAGTTCATATTACTGGTGGTGGGGACAGTGGTGATGAGTGTAGCGGCTGGCAAGATGTCTGGAATGTTTTCGCTGGTGGCAAGGATTGGAGAAATATAAAGCGTCATCGGCTTCGTCGTCGTCGCGGGGTCGTAAAAAGGGTTATAATGGTGGTGCGGCTCGACAACGTAGACTGAGGCGTTGGGATAGCAGGATTGTGATCATTGATGACAGTGGTGGTAGTGATGGTCGTCATCGCGGGAACTGGTACAGGGGTGACTATGGAGACCTTTGTGGAGACAGCAGGTTGAGTCGTTGGGTTGTTCTCGCACTGGATCTGTAGAGGTCCGAAAAGACATATTTGTACGCTGAATGCTCGTTGGCAGCGATAGCATGCCGTAAGGGTTTGGTATTGGCCTTGTGGACCGGAGACGCTTAGGGATTTGTGAGCCACTCATTTTGCTTTAACATTAACGATCCGGTTGACTGCACAGCCTGATGGCCCAGTCCTCCGTGCTCTTCTCTAGGACAGCCGGTCATGGGCTATGTCCTCTCGGGTCGCGGGACCATTTGTAGACCCTTAAGGTAGGTCCGTAGGCTGTCCTGATAATATCGTTTATGTCCACTTTGTCGGCAAGCACCCCTAACGACATCGCGTATAAGCGTCACATAGGTAAGCGCTCGTCGTCAATCCCCAAGGGGTGGCCACTCTATCGTAGTTTTAGTTGCCTCAACTAGGCGTTAATTTTAAATATTCGTGTTTGTTCCAAGATCCTCGTGTCCAGGACTCAGTTCTGCCATCTCAGATGCATTATTCTCAGGAGGCAACGGGGGTGAAAGTACTTGAGACTCACGACTAGATTGCTATAGGCGGTCCATGTCTGTACTCCGCATGGTACCTTTGTTAAGACTAATGCTCTGCGCATTTTGAGATTTGTTTCGACTCGAAGTTCGTGCCCCTTTACATGGCTAATTCTGTCACTCGCTCGCAAATACAAGTTGGTGGGTAGTGGCTGCTGATGTCCGCATGGATGTCTGAAATACTAATCGCCAAAAGCCTGACCACTGTTCCTGTAACCGGCGCCGATCCCAGGGCACACGTCTTGACAGACATCCGGCAGCACGACAGAGAACACGAAACTGAAGAGGTTGGGGACAAGTATGTGGCCCTGGTTCACTCCATTGGTAGTCACGAACGCTTCGTTGACTGGTCCGGTTTCCGTGACGTGCGTAATTATGTCGTCGTAGTGCCGACGCACCACGTTAGCGGACCGTTTAAAACAGCCAAATTTCTTCATGATTTTCCAGAGTCCACCGTTATTCTCCTTGTCGAAGGCCTTCGCCACGTTCAAGAAAGCTGTCTAGGGGTTGAAGTGCCTTTCCCGACCGTTATCTTGATGTCACCTGGCCGCGAAGACTATGTCGGTTGTGTCGCGGTGACGTTGAAAGCAACACTGAATTTCCACGATAAGTGTCTGCTCCCGATGGTCGTCGATAAAATTGAGAAGGATACGAAGACATTTCTGGTAATGTTGGGCAGCGTGATTCCTTGCGATTGTCACAGAATCGTCGTTTAGCTTCTCGCTTTTAGAGACGGACAATTGACGCATCCTTGAAATCCTGGGAAAGGTTAGAGCAGTCGTATTTGTAGGCTATATTCTGGATCACGAGTTGAATCGTGGTGCCTCCACACTGGATAGATAGTGTACGTCAGCGAACGTTTTTGGTGATAAAGTAGGGGTGCAGATCATTGTTAGTAGCCACTCGAGGAAGCCCGTCAATGGCGGCGTCGGAGATCTGGGATGGGTGGACAAAAACGGTCACGATCAATTCGCCCCAGCCGTTCAGAAATTATTATTTTCCCATCTGGTGTGCTGCTCCGTCGGGGCTGAGCAGTTGCGCAGTTTCGTTGTGTCGGGGTCGTTAATTGTTTCAGTGGTTGCGAAGAAATTTTTCATTTTGTTGTGATCTGCATACCCTTGGAATTCCTTGATCCTGCTGTCTATTCGGGCGTCCTGTATTTCATACTGTTGTCCTTGTATCAAGAATTTGCAGCTTCTCCCACTTACCAGAATCTAGGCGGCGACCAGACAAATTCAATAAAGGGGCGTCAAACTTATTGGGTTTTCATATACCTTCTGGTCTCACGAGAGCTTGCATTTAAGACTTTGTCACAAACACGTCGCCTCGCTTTCACCTCAAGAGGCGAATGTCATTCAGGTACTGAAGAGCCACGATCGGAGGCGCAATCCGGCTTCCTCCTATCACGTCGGAAGGCGTAAAAGGTACCAATCAGGGGGAGACGACATCCGCCGTCGACCCACAATGTCGTTCTGAATGTCAGAGGCGACGCCAGCGCCGTGGAGCCCTCTCTTTGGTGATCTGATCAAAAGGAAGGTGAAGCCGGCGCTTCATCTTCAAGCTGGCCCTATTTAGAGGGTTGTGTCCTGCCGAGAGCAGCGGCATTCTACTATCAACGTGCAGTTAATCTAAAACCGTCTTGGTTCCCTCGGGAGCAATGTGGAATATAATATCACAGACTTAAGAATCATATCTACTAAATTAGTCTAACACTGGTCACGAGACATCATTATGCCAGTACAAACTGTAGTCATCGGCCTTATTTTACACTAATTTTATAAAGACCACACTATGCCCTTATTGACACTGCTCGTGCTTAAAGCATATTTCTGCAATTCCTCGCATTTATCTGTCCGATACTTCATATGCCAGCATTCTAAGGTTTAATCACCCTTGTTCTGCTTTCCCTAGTTCCATTTTCCACGTTTAATTTTCTTTTCACACGGTCTTAACGCTAGCGTATTTGTGCCACTTGATTCACGATGACAAGGTGTTTTTGCTGGCGACCACCACCTTCTTAATTTCCTTAAACTTCTGGCCTGGGTTTAATATTCGGGCAAACAGTTAACTAGACGATCAGGAGTCTCAATTATCGACATGATCTCTCGCGGTAATTTCCGACTTGAGCGACTTGTTAAAGTAAGCTAAAAGAACGCGCACAAAACCAATTCGACTGTGCTTCATCCAGGTGACATTTGTGGGTTGTCCACCATCAGTCGTGCCTGCTGTTTTGGTCACGTTCTCATTTTTTTGAACCTTTTGTCATTCCTCTGGAAGTCACACTGCAAACACTGATTTGAGCCCCAACACAATACTTGGCATTTCCGTTTTTAGGCATTACGTAACCCATTGATTTTAAACGGTGGTTCACAGAATACCCATGTAGTAGGATAGTTCCAACACACTGATGCGGGAATCCCGTTAAAAAAAATTGGATTTTAGAGCATGTAGGCATAGTGCGGGTGTCTTTGCGCAGCTAAACGGGACTGGCGGCGTGTGGTGCTGGAGTGCGGATTTTCTATTGTACTCACCGAATGTAGTTTACACGATGTCCACATCGTGCCTGACATCTCTAAGGACCTTTTCACCCATTACACGTCATTAAAATACAAAAATCTTAGGTCTTGTCTCAATATTCACCGTGACAAGTGTCAAATTGACACTGAGAGCCTGAAACAAAAAGCATGGTTTTTCGAAGCCAAACTTATACCATACCATCGAAGGAAAAACGCGGTTACGTTTAATTAGGTGTCTATTTCATCGGCCTTACGACTACTTTCCTGTCCAGGGACCGTCCTTGTCACTTTAGTCCAGCTCTTTAGTCCTGCCCGCCGTCCTAAATGCAGATTACGACTTGCCTTTAGAGCGCACCAAATATCTGAATGTCCTTCTCTCTGGGAACAGCAGATACTTGTTCTTATGTATACTAAAGTGTTATACCGGACTTAGTAGAAATAATTTTCGATTTTATCCTAAAACTCTTTCTGCACTTTTTTGTGTTAAAATTCCGCACCCACTAGCAACAAAGCTAGAGTGGCCAGTTACGTCAAGATTGTAATTCCGTTCTGGATATCATCGTCCACAGCCTCACTACCAGAAATCGCTGCCGCCATTCTGGACACCGATAACAACGCTAAGAACTCAGGAAAAAATATTGCCCTTGTAACTTGTTCATTGAACCCACCACTCGAGCCCGATGTCTGTAGCTCATTGTTCTGACCGATATATTGATGTGCTCACACGAGCATCTATATTGTGGCACACCCAGTGTATGCATCAAGGTAATTAAGTCTTTACTGCTTCCTACCGGATACTCGCGCTCAGCAAATAGTTCTTGTGGTTATATTTCCTACCTTTACGAATTTTGCACCCACTTTTACGTAACAAGCAAGACGCATGAGATAACACTGCCTTTTACTTTCAGAAAAATGTCGATAGTTTGGACGTTGACCGCAGCCTTTTTATATGCGGAGGCGTTCGTAATCGTCCTCCTTCTGCTGCCCATCATCTCCTCCACTCGGTAAGTTCCCTTTTCATGTCATATGCCGCAGGTGGAACAACATTTTCAAATCGAGACTCATTGCCAATTTCTCTGCTTACGGATCTTTCTACTTTCGCGGTTGCATCTGCCTTCTCACCTTGATGATTTGTGGTGAGTAAAATATATTGTCACCAGCGTTTATGCCCGTTTGTTTCCTGTCAAACACTTCGGTTACTGTCTGTCATGCGCTTTTTTCCGCAGAGGCTGCGAGAAGTGTTTGGAGTCAGAACAATGCATACCAAAAGTTGAAAGATAATCCACAGGATTTTCGTGCCGAGACGGAATCTGTCTTCTTGATGCGCCTCTTTCGAGCTCAGAGAAATCTCTACATTTCCGGCTTTTCTCTCTTCCTATGGTTGTAAGTTCTCTTTAGTTTAGTTAAAATGCAGTAGGATGAGACACTCTGCTACTCGACTTACTTTTAGGACTACAGATGCGTTGGTTAGAATGACTGTGGACTAGTATAATACTATTCTTAGAGCAGTGTAGGTTTTCGACTGTCAAGGATGGCAGTCTAAGCATATAACTATTTTCCAGTCAGAAGCCCCCCTAGCTTTTATCTCCTCGACCGAAGCGGTCGTTCGGCACTGTCCAGCTTGGCTGGGTATCAGTTTCATAAGCCACCTTAACACATTGATGTCTGGTATGCGCTTTTTAGGGCACGTTGCTTAACCTGTTAGGATTAGCCTGCACTTTGGTCTTACCGACAGTCCATTTGTATTGTCGATGAATGTACGTTGGCGGGATCTTTACTCATATGGGGTCCGGACCACAGTGGAAATTTGGGGTTCTGCATGTGCTTTGCAAGTGTCTACAGAAATCTGTTTAGCCCTACATTCAGTTGCCTTTTAAAGTACCAGTACCGTGACAAGGGCCAACTATTTCCGCCGTGTATCTTTGCGGACGTAAGCCGATACTATATGTTAGGAACGAAGTGACGTTCACCCATCCGACTAGACAGGTATGCACTGGATGATCCGAACTCAGTTATTCCATTCAAGGTGCTCTGGACGTTTTGCCAACAGACTGTGGCACTCCTTGCCTACACGACGATACTGATGAGTTCTGTAAGCAATTTTTTAACGTCGCCTCGAATTTACACATAAAACATTAAACTGAACTCGCCTCACTACAGTTCAACAACTTCGTAACCCCTGGAGCATTCACTGACGAAATCCTAGACTGTCTGAAAGCGTAATTAGTCGTAATGATTTGGTTTCAGTATTCCAGTCGTTAGCACGTAATTTGCCGACTTATGAAACCAGTAGTTCTACCGTTTGGAAGCATCAGAAACATTTGGATTGACATCGAACCATTCTGATCTGAGAAATCGATCCATCTCTTAATTGCAAAATGGGTAGGCTGTTGTAATCAAACGGCCACAAGCGTGTGAGTGTGAGAATACAAAGAAATTGGATCAGAAGAATCGGGGTGACAAAGCATCGTATAATAGGGCTTTATTCATTTTACAATTTGCGCTAAAGAGCTAAAATACGAAGCAGATCGGCGGCTGAGGTGGAATTTGATCGGAGTTATAAGTTAGAATGGTAACTTTTGTCATTGTGCAACGCTGTTTCCCAGATAGAAGTATCTGCCTACAATCATCTCGTACATATACTACCTTTTTGGTTGACATTTGTTCCAAACGGTCTAACTACATCAACTTTCCTCTACAGCGTATTGTATCGTTTGATCAAACTGGTTACAGAGCATGCGCGTCTGACTGCAACTAGTGAAGCCTCTCTGGCGCAAGCCAGAAGTGCCACCGAGGCAGCTAGCAAACTCCTCTCACAGGGCAAGTCCGAGAAGAACGAATCCTCGGTAAGTTTGAGGTGTTCTATCAATTTTTGCGCTACTGGGATTAGTCAATCGTCGCAGCAAATTTCTTGTAATAACTGTGAGCGTCATTGGAACCGTGTTTGCACTCTAGTGCTTTCCAGAGGTCATTTTTACACTTAGAAATCCTGAAGGTTGTCAACTAGATCATAACAGCGAATTGATCAGGCCCTAGGGAATTTTCTTCTTACCCATGATTTCGGAAGCCCAGTTAGCCAGCCTGCTTGTTTTTTTTGTTAACTGCTAACCAGGCTTATGTAGCGAGTTTGGATCTTGACTGATGGGGCGGTGCGGCCGACTAAAAATGA
>CACRXP010000140.1:108589-119195 GCA_902702965.1 Spirometra erinaceieuropaei
TGTCTTCTTAATGCGCCTCTTTCGAGCTCAGAGAAATCTCTACATTTCCGGCTTTTCTCTCTTCCTATGGTTGTAAGTTCTCTCTAGTTTAGTTAAAATGCAGTAGGATAGAACACCCGGCTACTCTACTTACTTTTAGGACTGCAGATGCGTTGGTTAGAATGACTGTGGACTAGTATAATACTATTCTTAGAGCAGTGTAGGTTTTCGACTGTCAAGGATGGCAGTCTAAGCATATAACTATTTGCCAGTCAGAAGCCCCCCCCCCCTAGCTTTTATCTCCTCGACCGAATCGGTCGTTCGGCGCTGTCCAGCTTGGCTGGGTATTAGTTTCATAAACCACCTTAACACACCGATGTCTGGTATGCGCTTTTTGGGGCACGCTGCTTAACCTGTTAGGATTAGCCTGCACTTTGGTCTTACCGACAGTCCATTTGTATTGTCGATGAATGTACGTTGGCGGGATCTTTACTCATATGGGGTCCTGACCACAGTGGAAATTTGGGGTTCTGCATGTGCTTTGCAAGTGTCTACAGAAATCTGTTTAGCCTTACATTTAGTTGCCTTTTAAAGTACCAGTACTGTGACAAGGGCCAACTATTTCCGCCGTGTATCTTTGCGGACGTAAGCCGATATTGTATATTAGGAACGAAGTGAAGTTCAGCCATCCGACCAGACAGGTATGCACTGGATGATCCGAACTAAGTTATTCCATTCAAGGTGCTGTGGACGTTTTGCTAACAGACTGTGGCACTCCTTGCCTACAAGACGATACTGATGAGTTCTGTATGCAATTGTTTAACGTCGCCTCGAATTTACGCATAAAACCTTAAACTGAACTCGTCTCACTACAGTTCAACAACTTCGTAACCCGTGGAGAATTCACTGACGAAATCCTAGACAGTCTGAAAGCGTAATTAGTCGTAATGATTTGGTTTCAGTATTTCAGTCGTTAGCACGTAATTTTCCGACGTATGAAACCAGTAGTTCTGCCGTTTGGAAGCATCAGAAACATTCGGATTGACATCGAACCATTCTGATCTGAGAAATCGATCCATCTTTTAATTGCAAAATGGGTAGGCTGTTGTACTCAGACGGCCACAAGCATGTGTGAGACAATACAAAGAAATTGGAGCAGAAGAATCAGAGTGACAAAGCATCGTATAATAGGGCTTTATTCATTTTACAATTTGCGCTAGAGAGCTGAAATACGAAACAGATCGGCGGTTGAGGTGGAATTGATCGGAGTTATAAGTTAGAATGGTAACGTTTTTCCGAGATAGACATGCCTGCCTACAATCATCTCGTAAATATACTACCTTTTTGGTTGACATTTGTTTCAAACGGTCTAACTACATCAACTTTCCTCTACAGCGTATTGTATCGTCTGATAAAACTGGTTACAGAGCATGCGCGTCTGACTGCAACTAGTGAGGCCTCTCTGGCGCAAGCCAGAAGTGCCACCGAGGCAGCTAGCAAACTCCTCTCACAGGGCAAGTCCGATAAGAACGAATCCTCGGTAAGTTTGAGGTGTTCTATCAATTTTTGCGCTACTGGAATTTGTCAATCGTTGCAGCAAAGTTTTTGCAATGATTTCAAATGTCATTGGGACCGTGTTTGCACACTAGTGCTTTCCAGAGATCATTGTTCTACTCAGAAATCCTGAAGATTGTCAAGTAGATCATAACAGCGAATTGCTCAGGCCCTAGGGAATTTTCTTCCTAACCATAATTTCGGAAGCCCAGTTAGCTAGCCTGCTTGTCTTTTTGATAATTGTCAATCAGGCTTATACAGCGGGTTTGAATCTTGACTGACGGTTACCTGAGAGGCGGTGCGGCCGACTAAGAATGAGGTAAATACCGCAGGGGGGTGGGGGCAAGCACGGTCTGTTGGCTTGATGACCTTGAAGTAATTACTCTGACACCATGGTCGTGAGAACGACCGACTGAGTGACCTTTGACCACGGACACTGTAGGGTCTGCATGAAATTATTCTTCTCCCGTAGGACCGACCCGCATGGCTTGATTGCTTTGACCTTTCTGTTGGCATAAAGTCCCGAGACCTCACTGGGACTCCGTAGACATTCTTTTCCTAAGTGTTTGTGGTGGGGTTACTTGGGAATGTTGCAGCCAAAAACGTCCGAGAAATGACCTAGTTTAGATGTTCCGTTATTAACTTATTAATATATTTAGCTTATATCACTCGTCCCCTTGGAATGATCATCTTCTGAAGATAGTTGTGACTGTCCTTGAGAGTAGGTCTTACTGAATAACTGTTTTGTGTAGCATATTCTGATGGTATCCGACGAAGAGGTTTCTGGCCCTGTTCTTTAAGCAGCGAATTGAGTTGCCGTTTTAGCCCCTTGCTGTATAGCAAGACACCCGACAAACGGGTTGCTCCGTTATTTCTAATTTCAAATGTGGACTTTGTCGACTGGGGAGCTTTATTTATTCCTTGAATCACTTTGTTCCTACCCTATCCCGAGATGTCTACATAAGGGTCATAGAATCTAGATCAATTGATATTTCGCCTAACTTGGCGTTTCTCGACTTTCTTCATAAAGGTGGCTGCCAAAATAGACAGTTGGGCCTATGGTAACACCGCCTGCTTGTATCTGAAGTTGACCGTTAAATAGGTACGGATACGTCGTAATGGTGTTTGTCCTGGCCTTTTGGTGGGGATGCCTCTTTCATGTTTGCTGGTTCAGAGGAGATGTAGTATTTTCCGTGGCGACACTTGTCTGGACTTTTAGCGTAGTACTTGTAATGTCAGTTTGATAAGTAATGCAACATGACTATGAAGATTGTTACCAAGGTGCACCTGGGAGGAAGGGGCGGGGAGAGTTGACGAAATTAACAAATATTATTTTCATCTTTTCTAGGACAAGACGGCCTCCCTGAAAGCTGAAGTCGAAAAGTTGAAGAAGCGACTTGAGGCGGAGGAGGAAGGTACGCATCTTTTCTTTGTGTGACCTTACAGCTGGCCATGTAGGGCTGCCTCGTAGTTCACAGGCGCGTATTTACATCCAACTAGCACGCCGTTGGCATTGACCTCTCCCTTTGCCACCCCTAGGGCAGTGTATGAACAAGCCCACCAGTCGTATTTAAAGGGCCAGCATTCAGTCAGATCATGTTTGCAGTTTGTTTACTCGCGGTCTGTGCAGAGTAGAAACAGCACTGCAAGCGCACACTGGAGACCTGCTTCAGGTCTCCAAAACCAACCTAGAGACCTGGCAAGCGCCCTCAGACGTCGACTATAGTGGGCTAAAGTGAAGCGACAAGCGCAAGATTGCAATGCCGCTGATCAACGACGCTAACATTCAAGCCGTCTACATGTCCCGATCGACAGCTCGCGTTCGAAGTCCGGATTAGCCCTACTTCCGACCCACCACAATTTCAACAGAGCTAACCACAAGGCCAGCTAGCCCCCACTCTATGGTCGCATATCCCTGTCACGCACTGGCTTGATCGGACCCATGCGAATCAATCACAGTACGATTGGAGACCAGCGCCTGTAGCCCCTGCCGATGCTCTTCACACCCTCCATCCCCGCCTACACCTTCTGCACTCACTCGCCGCGTAGTCCTCTTGGGTCGCACGCACATACACGACAAAGATTACGAAAATATCGCTCATAAGTACACTGTCTGTACGCGCTCAATAACGACAGCATTTACAGATTCTCGACAAGCTCGGACAGTCCACTAGTGCGTGTGTGTGGGGGGGGGATTGAGGGAGAGGTAACGTGACACCTACATTCGGGTGTCCTCCTTGTTTAAACTCAGTGCACTCCCATTATAATAAGTGTGGCACGCTCGAAGCTTCCGCGGAGCACCGAATAACTCCAGGTAAGGTTGCCAGCTGACGGGAGAATTAGGTTCTCTGTTAAAATTGGTCTTAGACTGCAGTGGCATCTTGATATTGCCCCTATGTCACCTTTTCCGCATCATGCGAGTTTCGAACCCCGAGTTGGGCGGCAACTTCGCCCCACCACCTCCGCACCCAAATCATTTTCAGCCGATTTTACTTGGTAGGACTAGTAGGACGTGTGAGAGAAGCGAAGATATGAGTTCCAGAAATCAGTTCAGAAGATGTCAATCAACGAGGTGGAAAAGTCCACTGCCCTATAACAAGAAACTTCTGGAGTCATTCGTCGGATCTAGTAGAGTTGTGGACAAAGCAATCATGTCGGAGAAACTTGGGATCACCCTGGACGCGGATGACGGAAAATGCTGAAGGAATAACGCCAGCTAAGGTTGAGACTTATTTGAAAGGATTTGGACACACACCTTCAAGTTCGACGAGGCCGAAATTCTCGCGAGAAGTGGCAATCGCCTGAACCTCTGGCTGCCGAGTCATGCCTCTCCGGCCAGCAGTCGATTTACAAGCGCATCGACCTTCCGCTCGCCCTCCGTGTGAAAGGGCACAGGCGATCATCGGTCCTAGTGACAGTATCAGCGAACCGAACTGCCGACTACTTATCACACCAACATTCAACAATGGTGATGATACTGCGACTGTGGATGCGGGGCCTACCAACTATGGTGCATCTCATACATAATGCACCCCTTGTGCGTTTACAATCCTCATCTGTGACTGCCTCTGATGGTGGATTCCTGTGAGAATTCAAAGTGCCAGGGCTCGCTTCCCTTCCCTCTGAAGGAGAGTGAGGTCCATGCAGTTCTGCCATACTGCTTAGTCTTTTTACTACAAAGAAACATGCCTGCAGTCGCGGCTCGACGCTATGCGCTGGTCCTCTCTCAGGCCAGTGGTTAGAATGAAAGGTCTGCTTAGTGTGGACTGCACAGTACTCGCTGTTGTGCGGCACAAGGCACCTCCGTCCTCCGCAACTTAATCCGCCTGCAATTTAACGACCAGCCTGTGTGTGGCACGCGTAGACGATTTGTCCTTTGCTGCCAGTTGCTGCGCCAGTGCCCCTTCTCAGTTGTCCTGTCGTCTGAAGTTTATAAGTGTAGCAAAATGCAGCCCGAGTTTGTCTCAAATTC
Organism: Spirometra erinaceieuropaei; assembly: GCA_902702965.1. Lineage (NCBI taxonomy): Eukaryota > Metazoa > Platyhelminthes > Cestoda > Diphyllobothriidea > Diphyllobothriidae > Spirometra > Spirometra erinaceieuropaei. Next base: position 113,595 of record CACRXP010000140.1, read on the forward strand.
CTGCCCGAGTCACCACAGTGCCACATCGTTTGAGATAGACGGACTCTAGCTAGACAGCTATTGAATTAGCGAACACACACTTTATCCGATGAGTGCGCTACTTGCTGCGGATTTCGATTGATCCTGCACGGCCTGCTCGCTAGGAAGACCTTAGGTATGAATCTCATCATCGGACTTGACGCTCTGCCTGTTGAACAGCAGAACTCACACAATTTCGATTGCGATTGACAACAGTCAAAGTCACGTGGGACTAACATTCACCGATCTGGCCTTACATCTATTGTCGCCTCCTACCTGGACAACTCGGCCATCGCAGTTAGTACAGTGTGGGTGTGTGTGTGTGTGCGGAGTGACTGACTGGCGGGCCAACAGTCAGGATCAATGGATCCTTCACAATGTTGCCTCCATGGCACTCTCACGCATGTGAGATCCAAGCCATCCTTGAGAACCCTGCACATCGCGCGGAGACCAGGTCACACGTGGCACGCGTAGCCCGTCTACCTAGCTTTGTCACTAGCCCACATTCGGTCGCCTTGACATTGTTTTGTCATCGGAGCAGGTTGGATGAGAGAGGAGAAAGTGTGGTAGATGCAGCGAAAGTTTGTCTCACCATAAAGTAGTTTGCCGCTGGCTCTGCGCCCTCCCGGCGGAGCACACGGTGGACGTCCTCGGTTGCGACGATCGAAGTGTTATCATCTTCTTCAACGTACATTTTTGTCCGGGTAAGATGTGGTTTGATAGCCCCACCTGATGGACGCAATACTGTTAGGGTTGGGCTTAGGGTTTATGATTAGGGGTTAGGGTCAAAGGTTAGGGTTAGTGGTTGGAGTTTAGGATAAGGGGTTATACTTAGGGGGTTAGGGTTAGGATTAGGGGTTAGCGCAACTATTTCTCAACCACTGAAAGTACAACCATACACTCCCAGTAGCCTTTATTTTGCATGCAACGACATGACCTCGTTGCCTGTGCCTTCCCCGGCTCCACCTGCAAAAACCCCTATTACCACCGGTCCCGTATTAGAGGTGAGTGGGATTTGTTTACTTCAGGTGGGGCTACCAAACCACATCCGACTTTTGTCTGCTCTAATGAATGATATGTCCGTGTCCAGTAAGGACTCAGCCGTTACGACTTATTAGCAAAATCATCTCATCCATTGTTTCTTTGATGCATTCGCATTTGTAAAACCATTCTCCAACTGTCTTCTAGAGCGAAAACGCATTGAGACCGACAGAGATATGGTAAAAAAACAGGCTGCTCAGATGTCCAAGGAATATGATCGCGTTTCTGCCGAATGCCAAGCACTTCAGGTAGTTCATCAGTGTCTTGTTCTTTTCTCCACTTTGTGCCACTTTTTACTGGGACACACAACATACTCGCTTATGCAAACTCGATGGAATTGACCACCGCCTCGCCTCAAACCTCAACGAATGGGAATTTGAAAGTCTCAGTTAATCCAACCATTTCTCGATCATCTTTCCTACTAACTTCGTCTACGCGTACCACGCGCGATGATCACGATCTTGGCCCGTACTTAAGTGAAGGCCGTTGCAACTATTCCGCAGTCCTGAGAAGGAATGCTTAATCCTGCCAGTCAGTGGCCTTCCAAGCCATAACTGCCTGCGCGTTTGTTTATAGTGACGACTGATTTGACCTTAATGCCACCTCTCTCTCCCATGCGCCAGTGGTCCATCCGAGGCAAACCAGCCGGGAATGAAATTGGGCGCGGCTAGAGACGTGACGGGACGTCGCCGTCAGTGGGGTGCAGCTCTCACAAAAGTGCCCTGAAGGCTTCTCTATAATGGCACAATTGCAGTTTGACCCGGCAGCCTTTCGAGTCATTGCCTCTGGTGGGTAGCATTTGTTCAAAGTGTGTTCAGGTCCATCTTGACAAGAAACAAGCCATGATTAGATCATCCTCTTTCCGTCTCCTTTCCCATGTACCAGGGTGTTGTGGCTAGGACCGTAACAAGCACATGAGATGATGAGGACGAACAAGTATGGATGCAAGAGTCAGAACGAGAATACCCTATAACAGGGCTTTATGCATCTTACAATTGACGTACTGGGACTAAAACGAGAAATAGAAAAGTAGTAGATAAGATAGAATTTAGCTAGGAGCTTATGTTAGCATGACATTCACCCCCGCCAACAACTGGAGGAATGGAGATGTCAATAATCGATAGGAAAAGTTAGCATGGGGCAAAGTTCAAGAGTCTCTGTTACGAAGACAGTATGGATGAACACGCTGTTGTTGTTGGATTAATGTTTCAAGGCTATGCATACGGACATCGTCAGCGGCGGTACACAAAAGTCATAAACGATAATTGGACACCAGAGTGCAGTGACTGCCTCTCGCTGCTAAATGACTTGTGCGGCTCTCATTTCATTAGAATGTGTACCCCTGCCTGGACGTCCCAGCCGCCAATAGCTGAGACAGCACATGTGTTGGGTAGCCCGGCGCTAATCTGAATGCGACGGTCCTCACGAGCGAATGTAAAATGAACTAGCCAGGGCAGTTAACTCCTAAGTGTGCTGTCATCAAGGTCTCCAAATCCCGCATATTACTAACGACCGTATCCTATTGTTTTTTTTTTTCAGAAAAAACTCGCGATCGCCACGGGTGCTGGAGACGACAAGAAATCGGACTAAGCCTGTGTGGTGTAGAAGCATCGATCAATCCGTCTACGTTTGTTCCCGCACATATGGTGGGATACTCACTCTGCACTCGTTTTACCGTCTTTCCTCCTTTTTTTACATCTCTTTGCTTGTTCCGATTAAGTGCTCTGCTTTCCACTGAAACCAACTTCACTCCCCTCTCCTCTCCTTCCTGCCAGACCTGTTATGTCAGCCCTCTTTTTTGCTTGTTTGCTTTGGAAAGGCTTCCGAAATTCGCTCGAGATCACTGTGTTGGTTTGATGTTTAAATTGCCTTCTTGCCTTCTCCTGGTCGGAATTGAGACTTCAACCTGTTTACCGTCCTCATTTTCATCGGGCTGAGTTTGTTTGCACTGACGCAAGTCAGGATAAATTGAGTTTTCAGGCTAGCGCCCAGGTGAGACAAATTCGAAAGTGCCCTTTCCACCTACGGTAGATTTTGGACTCCGCCCATCCGTTCAAGGTAGTAGGACCAAGAAACCGTCCAGTTTCCCTACTTATCTCTCTTGAGATCCAACAGCTTCTCAAAGCGTTCTCCTCGGTAGGCCAGTCCAGTCCAATTCGTCTTTTTTGGGAATATAGACACTTCCTGCGCAAGGGTCCCCCTATTCCGGGGGTCTTTGGCTGATTTCCAATGAGATTAGGGCTAGTGTCCAGGTTGGGGTCAGAATGCGGGAATACTTACCCGTTCTGGGATTTTGCTCGAGGCCACTTGTATTACCCGCCGAGTGGGAGGGGGAGTCCCTGTCCACGTGCTCCACCGCCCCCATTTTCACAGATAACCTCGCGCTAAGTTCCAGGAGTTTCCTATTCCAGTGTCCCAACTCTAGTCCTAACACTAACCCTTCTAAGTCTTGCCAACCTCACTTGTAATGCGGAGTTGGAGGGGGGGGAGGGGTACATGTTCCATACTCAACCCCAAAAATACCGAACAGGCGGAAAGGGAGGAGTCAGAGCCAGGGATGTGGTGCACTGTGCCGCGGGTAATCGGACAATCCGCTTCTTCGGCACGAATGCTGTACGGTGACTGGTCTTATGTCCTACCACGGACTAACCTCACTTTGGTATGGACAGCACTCGATATACCGATTGTCGCGGGCCGAAAGTTTGGTGGTGGTGGGGTGGAAGACAACCTGTCTGGCTGAAGTAGGCGGCCGGAAGTTCAGTCAAGTTGTCTGGCTAGTGCGGCCGCGTACGGCGTCGAAAAAGCACGCTAGCGAGATGCGGAGAGTAGATGTGATGCGTCCGATGGGGCTGCATCGAACTACTGAGACGGGCAGTTTGGGCGGAGGTGGAGACCGGAGCAGTTACGCAATAGGGGGTCCACCGATTGGCTCGAGCAGATGCTGCTTGGTCTGGTCGCTCGTTCATGTCACTGCCCCCGCACATTCAAGATGTAGAAAAGTTGCCCCGCTGGATCAGATAGGAGGCCGGTAGCAATACGAGCTGCTGGTAGGACGCCAGAGGACGTCTAAGAGCACCTGTGGGGGGGGGGGGACATGAACGTTGAAGTTCTTAGCCACCAGTTCTGGTATGCAACTGGATAGTGTGCTGGTCTTTATCCAAACTTAACTAGTGGGTCTGCCATCGGGGTCCACTTTTGCGCCCACTTTCAATGTGGACCAGGACAATTAGCTGCAAGTGCTCTCTCACTGTGTTTATAACATCAAAGCTTGAGTCAGGGCTGGGATATGGAAGAGTCTACCGTTCCTAGAGTTTTGCGCAAGGCCACGGCATTGCCGGGGTTCCTATTCCTACGTACAAGCCAATTGGCCGTATACAATTTAGGGCCCTAGAACAGACCTGTTACGTCAGAAGTCCCTCTGCCTTACAGCACTGCGCCTGTTCGTTTCGTCCAGTTTGTGGCATTTGCTGGTACGCCCCGGTAAACTAAAAAGCCAGAAGGATTATCTTGAGATAACTCGCGAATGCAACATCGTAGTCGTTTCTTCTGTGAAAGTGTAGGTTATCAAAACCGCCATTGGCTGGAACTATTTCCTTCAGTGCTTAACGTATTCTATGCTTTCTTGCACGCTTGTCAGCCGCTAAACTAGTGCTCTCTTCCTCGGGTCAGCATCGTGAACCCGTGGCGTTCGCTTACTCTCGAGCATACAGTTGCCATCTCTGACCTCGGGTCTGACCTCCACACCATCATTTACATTGACGTTAGAACGCACGATGCCGTGGCGCCAGATCTAAAGAAGGCCAAATGTTATGGTGTCGGAGGCGTGTCCCAGCGAAGTACGCTGCAGGCGACAGAGGTTAGCTTTTAAAACACCGGATCCATCTCCAGTATTTTTGATGCCGACTTGCCGCTGACGCACGATGGCGGAGAGAGGGAGGTCAGTCACACACAACCATTTCTCATTTTAGTGCAGCCGGCCCCCGACAGTTCGACTATCCGCCGTATGCCCCTCGGAGTGGGTGTGGGACCCTCATTTGCACGTTGACTAGTTTATAGTGAGGTCGACCTGCACAGCACATACCGCACTCTCTCCTCCCTCACCCACTTGGCTACGGCGGCAGTACAATGGAGGGCAAGCAGAAATGCGCTCGACCGCAGTGGCTAAGAAAACTAATTAACCAGTCTCTGGTTAGCAAAAGTAAGAGATCCGGGTCGGTAATCTGAGGAGAATGAATTGCTCACCGGATCAGGGGACTTTTCTGGCTGACGTTTCGAAGAGCTGGGGCTGCTCTCCATTGTCAAAGCGTCAAATGAAAAAAAATCGATCAGCATTTTTGAATAGACTGCCGCATTAGTTGGCCCTGGGCTGATCGATTTTTTTTTATTTCTCTGCCTTGGCCTGCTGGCCGTCGCCTGTGAATGTTGGTGGCCTCCTGTAATACGTGTCGTCACCTCAATTGGGGTTGGTTGCGCTTGCGTTCCCCTTTTGGGTGAAGTGGTCGACAGGCCGTGTTTGCTCGGCATTCTTAGGCTCCGTGTGAT
>CACRXP010000140.1:126607-230798 GCA_902702965.1 Spirometra erinaceieuropaei
GGTCTCATGTGAAAGGAAGACGTGACCGTGCTCTCTACACTGTAAGCCAAGTCGTCCACGGAGCGCACGAACGAACTCAGGCGGCCAATCAGAAATTACAGTAGGCAGGCTAACTCATGAAATGTCAACCGAAATTTCGAAATGCGTACTCGTTTTAAAAAGATTAATTAAGTAGGGTTGCAAAACTAATCATCCTGCAACATAATTCTACAATGATCCAGTTACCTCTGGATGCCGGCTTTAGAATGAAATTTTTTCGACTGCATGCAAGAACTACACTCTGCAAAAAATGGCTACTTAAGCAGCATACATTTTTTTCATTTATTTTCCAGGCGCTTAAACATTCAATTATATTTCATGGTAAACATGCATGCGAATATTCATTCCCTTGTACATTCGACAGAAAATGACGTCTTCTTCCAATTTTATACTTAAAGGAAGGATATAATTCTGTTTTCAAGAAATTTCCAATTCCTGAATAATTTTGAACCTGACCTGACGGTACGCTTGCATTCAGGGTTTCCAAACTACAAGCCGTATATTTTCGGCGTGCTGCAAACCATACATTTCTCAGCGGTATTAGGAGGATACTATAAGGGGTTCATAAAATTAAGCAGTGGATTTGAGCAATATTGTTAACTTTACAAGCCACATTGGTAAATCAGAGACATGACGCTTTATGAACGACCATTTCACGGTTTTAAAAAATCTAAAATTTATGCACTTTTTTGAAACCGAATTACACTCCAACTTCGAGTATAAAATTGACAGAAGACGTAATTTTCTACCGAATAAATAAAAGAATGAATATTGTTAGGCACTTTTTTATGAAATATAATTTAACTTTTAAGGTCATCAAAAATCAATGAGAGAATTGCATGATACTCAAGTAGTTATTTTTTGCAGAGCATAGATCTTGCCTGCAGTCGAAAATACGTTCCTTCGAAAGAAGGCACCCTGAGGTAACTGCATCGTTATACAATTATGCTGAACGATGATTATTTTCACAACCATACTTAATTAAACTTTTCGAACCGAGAACGCATTTCGAAATGTCGACCGACATTTTATGAGTTAGCTCACCTACTGTACTGCATTATCGAACCCGCGTTCTGTCTTTGCTCACGCGTGAGGCCCCATCAACGGCCCGTCAAATGTTGCACGGGGGTATTCTCGGACAAAAAACGGTCATCCAGCATGCCAGAGTCTGGAATGATGTAAAAACGGCCAGGACTCTAAATAACTAGGGTGAATTTTGACGAGTGCTGAACCAGTGGTACCACCACCCGTATGACAGGTGGTTTTGCACTAACTATCAGAGGGTACCTACTCTAACCATGACCCGAACCTTGATCCTAATCCCCCGTAATTTAGCATAAAACCATCTTGGAATACGGCGAGCACCCATTCCTTATGCTCCACCAAATTTATTAGTGACGAAGCCCGGTTAGGAAGGGAGAGGATGTCGTTGGGCGCTCTCCAATCTGTCCTCGGGCACAGCTTCATTTTAAGTCACCAAGCTCTCCTCGAACTGCCTAATGAGCGATTTTCGCACCAACTGCTCTTAGCATGACATCCAGACAGTGTTTTCTGTTATGTATGCAAAACAGAAGGTTAGTTGGAAATAGGACGTGTACTGAGTACGAGAGACAGCACAAGTGAGGAGGCTTGTGGAAACGGCCGGGTATATGGCAGGGAGGGGAATGTCTTAGGATGATGGGTGACCAATTAGCACAACGGAGGTGGGAACAGGGGTATATGACCTTGACCATCCAATTGTCCCGCGCTTGTGGTACGATGCAGACAGCATACGCTGCAGTTCCGTTAATAGGCGCATCGGTCTGTCACGCATGTCACAATTGCGGGGCTGGAAGTCACTCTGGGAGGGATGAGTTAGACTTACAGCTAAGCTGCTCTATATCACTTGTCCTTGAGTATGGACCGGACTGGGAGTTTTAGACATCAGAGAAGTACAATCGTAGACCCAGCAATAGCCTTTTCCTTGGTCTTTGTTCATCAACACACGTATGTGCGGTAAGGGCTTCCAACAGGAACAAGAGAGGATGAGATTTCTTTTTCTGACTTTTCTTTACCGTTGCCATCCAGCATCACCCAACCGCAGATTTGGGCAACCTGATCTTCGAACCCGGATTGCCTGACCCAATGAACATTAAAGCCAACGGTCTCAAAGGGAATCGGGGACTCGTGGTTCTTTCAGTCTTGATCGGGAACGTTTACTGCCCTTGAAAGGACTTCCATTAATCAAGTTAGGGGACATTTCCGCCAAACGGCGCCTTAGAACTCAAATGAGAGCTCTTGCAGGTGGTGGCAAACCAACCACTGAGGAGACATGAAGGGGTACAGTGGTTAACAATGGGGACTGGTGTGACCGTTTCTGACTTATCACTAGGCTTTTAATGTTGGACTCGGGCACACATCAAAATCGGCCAAAAAGTGTACCTCTTTCCGTTGAATTCAGCCCCTTCTTAGGTCTGTTAGTAAAAGTACGCTTTTCGAAATCTAGGGCTTCAGAAAACTCCTCTGATGTTGTCGTCAGAGTTCAGGCACTACCTTTCCCTGCAGTCTCCCATCTCTATATTTTCCACGAGCACCCCGTTGCCCACTTAGACCTTCAAGTCAGCACAGATTCTTGCAGAAAACGCTATAACATTCAGGAATCTTTGAAATTTTCTCATCAGATTACTCTCCTGAGAAACCTCAATATCTACTGTAGTTTAACATGCATTCGCTGTCAGTTAGCCACCACTCTCGTGGCCGAAGATATCCACAGCAGGGTGAGAGCAGGAACGATGACTTGCGCGTAAATTAGTTTACAGTGGTGATAGACTTGCGCTGCATATACGGCGCTAAGTGACGAAGAAGATTTGAGCACCGGAACACGTTATTTATTGTCCTGAGCTTTCAGACTCGTGCAGGAGTCCATCGTCAGAGGTAGCAGCAGAACAAACGACAGTTAAACGGCACGTAGGCCAATCATCGACCGACGGCGCAAGACTGGAGGTGACTAAGCACGGCTCTGTCTGCCGGCGCAAGATCGATAAATCGATTGACTGAGTTCTCATCCAAGGCCCAGGCTTCAATCAATTCTCGATCTGTTTTGTTTCCGGCGTGAGCGACTATTTTGGTAGCTGCGAAGTTAAACTGGTGACCAATTTCGTAGTTGTGGACGGCCACTTGTGATAAGGCGTTGCCTCGCCTCACAGCCAGCTTCTGTTCGTGTATGCGCGATCCAAGCATGCGTCCTGTCTGTCCTGTGTAGTTATAAGGACAGTTTTGACACGGAATTTGATACACTACTCCAGATTGCTCTTCAGGCTTTAACCGGTCTTTGGTTTTGATATACGGCATTCTCTCCTCCTCTCCACCTGGATCCGGTGTCAAGACAGGGTCAAGAAGGTCGGAGTCAGGAGAGGGCGTAGATGGTTAGCACTGTGAAAACCCGAGCCTAGTTGTACCACCAGACCCTTCTGGTCCACTTACGTACACAAGAAGGGAAGAAATGGGGACTGACTGGGATCCCATTTGGCACAGCATGAGCCTGCAAATATGTCTGCCACCATGTTGACATTTGTTATGGATGCGGATTTCCGGTAACGCATGACAGACTCCGATTGGTCCGGCGCACCCACCTCGTGGCACGTTTTAGGGACTGCACAATAAAACCCCACGAAAATGGCAGGGTTGTTCGAATGGACTGAGGTTGTTGTATAACCGTTGCGTACATCTACCCATTTTCTACTCTATCCGTCTATACAGTACGTGACCAATCTCATGAAATCCGATAATGGAAACTGATGTGAGAGTTCCTGGACATCTTTAAGGTTGCGCATTTTGTTCGCTCATCCACATCCTTCAATGAAATGTCCTTTTCTTGTCCAGAAATCGTGTTTATGTGATTATACCACGTAAAATATCAGTAAATTTTTGCGCAACTGGACGTTGGAATATATTTGTGCAATTTCCTAGGCATGTCACCTTATAAAAACTTGTTTCTGCGGGGTCCCCATCAATGAAATCAAGCAAAATCCAGCTTCTCTTGCTGCTCCCCATCTCATTTACTTCAAACGAGTCAAGAATACCACGAATCCCTGAAAAAGCTGTCTTGGACTTTACACTCCGAACAAACAAACCGCCATGTATGAAATTGCACTAATACTCAAACAATATTTAGATGTAAACTTTACAGAAACATTATTATTAAACGTTATTTCATTTGCGCTTGCATATTTACTACGGTTGCGACATGACTATACATTCTATACATCTATAAACGAAGTTTACCAATTTAGAGCCATTTCTGACCTTTTCGGGATATTGCGCTTTCCTAAAAAAAAAGGCATTTCTTAACAAAGCAACACTGCCTTTCATGTTTCTTTTACGTTTTTAATTATTTTAAAATTGTGTTTAATCAACATGAAATGGTGTCGGTTTGCGAGTGATTGGCAGTCATTCGTAAATTTCGACACATTTCATGAGTTGGGTAACGCACTGTATGGTTGCGACGACCTATCTAACTATCTTGTTTAGTTATTTCTCCGTTTGGACTTATCCAAGGTGAGCTGCACCACTCCGTCTGTGCCATCCCAACATTCTCGGTCGTGTGAAATGTCGGCTTGCCATCACAATCGCCCGTTGCTTTTGAAATGGCGTACTACAAATGAAGAATATTCCTATTGGCTGGCGAGACGGCCACGTGGTTTATTCGGATTGGCCTCTACTCAGACGCAAATACAAATCCTCGCTAACGAAAAGGCACAAGACCTCGAATTCACAAAAGTATGAGGAAATCGAGCGAAGATTGATGCGAATTTCTATTGTGCTATCTGAGAATCATACAGTTCGCCACACAACGATGATGAACTTTTAGGGTTGCTTTATTTGTTCTGCGAATAAATGGTCCTGCAGGGTTATCGAAATCGTTGATATCTTATTTGTACTTTAAGTATACTCGGAATTATCTAAAAAAGGAAATGGCCTACAAGACTCTGAGTGGACGTTTCACAACGACCATACGTCCTTATCTGTCGCTTAGCCATGCAGTCTAAGGGTAGGCCACCCTCTGCTGACAGTTCAGACATAATTTATCGTGTCAAACCAACCACCGCCGCAAGATCAAAAACGACTAAGACCGCTCATGCAGGACACACTTTAGGCCTAAAGCGGAAAAATTTGCCATCACACGTTGCTATGCGCTGTCTGGAACATGACCACCAGTTCGATTTGGACGGTGACAGGGCTTAGCAAAGCCGAAATCAGAACGGCGAGAAAACTAATCAAGGCCTGGCAACCAGACGCCAAAGCGATCGACCGCAGCGTCGACCTACCGGCGCCATACGAGGCCGCCAGGCACCGCTTGCGCATGAGGGGAGGCCCAATGAGTGTAGGGAATGGCGGTCCCATCAAGAGCGAGTGAGAACGACCTGCTTAAGCTGTGTTTCTATCATCGTACCTATTGCCGATTATGAGCTCGAGCATGAGTGTGAAGCGTCAGATGAATAAAGTATCACCCACAGGTCTTGCATTATCTCCTTGCATGACAGTGGGCGTTCACCGATCGGGTTACGGAACGTGCTCGTTCCGTTGTGCCTTGGGGCTCATACTAGAATCCTCGCAGGCAGTCGCGCAGCGACTAGTAGTAGACATAGATGAGATGATGACGGCTAATAAGCCAGAAATGGCCATTCTGGTCCCCCTTTTCTTTGTCGGTATCCCGGGCCGAGAAAATGGTCGCGGGACCGGAGAAACAATCGAGCTCTGGCACATTGGCAGGAACTCCATCAACCGCTGCATAGAGCTTCTCGAAGCCTACCAGACCCTCCGGACGCAGCTCAGAGAACAGAGGAGCAAACGCGGGTTACGAGAAGACAGGAGCCCGAATACGGCCGGGTTCATGCGGGACAAACGCAGCTGCACTTCAACATGGATCTGGCGAAAGTGCGATTGTCACCACAGCCACGGCACCCACTTATCCAGCAGGTGAGAAAACGGACGGTTGCAGTAACATAAACGGAACCGACGAAGATGCCGACGTCATTGCCACTTATCAGGCAGCTGAGAACACAGGCGGTCGCCGGGTCGTAATGGCTACTTCTTAAGATGGGTTCTAGGATATTTCTTCTCAGGCACGCATTGAGAGTTTGTCTATATCGGCGTGTTTAGACGCACTCTGTTGAACAGGAAAACAAGGTTGCTGAAGTTCAATTACTTCGACGGGTTTTCAGAGAAAATGGTCACCCGCGCAACTTCGTTAATCGGTGCATGCGCAAACGAGACAAGCAACAAAATCGTACCGACCCCAAATCCTGGCGAGCGATTCCGTACATCAAGAACGTCTCCGAGGCCGCTATTCTCCTTCTCGAACAACTTGGGGTTGGAGATGAACGCAAAACCGGAGGCCACCATAAGGCGTCAGGTGATGAGACCAAAAGACCCACTGCCACGGCAAGAAACGTCTGGAGACATCTGGTGCAGTTGCGGACAAAGCAACTACATCAGGGAAACCAGAAGACTAATCCGGACGCGAATTGCACAACACGCGGCAGCGGTGCGGAGAAATAACGCCAACTCTCAGGTCACAGCCGATTCGACGAAACACAGCCACACATTAAATTTTGACGAGGACGAAATTCTCGCTAGAGTTGACAACGGCGTGAGCCGTGATTTGCTCGAGTCATGGCTCACGTGACCTCAGTCTATCAACAAGCGTAATTACCTTCCCCTTCCATACTCCGTACAAAAACTTCGCCTGGGCGGAGTAATTAGCCACGCGGGGAGCGCATAGGCGAACACTGGTCCCGACGCCAAGGTCGGTGGGTCAGATGGTCAAGCAATCATCACATCAACACCCAACACCCGTGATGAAATCGCAGGTATTAACGACGCGAATGTTGGCCATCAAACAGTCATCATACCAAGTGCAACAATTTCTGATGGAGGGAAGGGGGGAGCCGTGAAGTTTCAAAGGTGTGTGGTAGCATGGCAATTGCATCCTGTGAATACTGCAACTTCCTGCGCACGAACCACGCATTTCTGCCACTGCCTCTGATGATGGGCTCAAGCGAGAATCCGAAACGTCAGACGTATAAACTCCTTGTTCCAGCGATCGCTTCTTCTTCTTCTCATTAACTAGTTCCTAGAACCCGCAACTTCACTCGTATCGGCAGGTTGTCTTACCTTACCAACCACTTTTCCAAATTACGTCTCCAGTCGTCTTGGCTTCATCTCTACATCGACTTTAGGTGTCTGAGGGAGGGGAGGGTCCAATAGATGCAGCGTAAGTCCACTGTCATAATAAACTGATTCATACGCAATTCATTGTCCCTATGCTCATGTGGGGCCCCACTGCGGGTGCCGGTCTCAACCCTGGGTCTCTCGCGGGTGTCTGCACGATCTCACCAGGGCTGTCTGGCGCTCGCCCGCTCGGCTCTCCAACTGACCAATCATATTCGAGGTCGAGCCAGATGTGTCCTGGCTTACGGCGGTTTGACGCATTCCCTAACACACACTGGAGACGCCACTCGCCCGGCGCCGGACGTGCCCTCGTCCGGCTGCCAACTCCTTCACTTATTCTGTACGGAATATACGATCTCCAAAATGGCTCCCCTCTTCTTCTCTTTCCATTCCGCACCGGTCCTGAAGGTAGTGGTAGCCAGGGTCTCACTCGCGGCCTAGCCTATCTGCGATACCCGTTTTTTCGTGGGGCATTAAGTGGAAATCGTCGATATCGACGGTCGAAGTTTCGTAAAAAGACATTAAAACAAAACAACCAGTGAACTGGCTAAGCGAAGTGTTCGGCTCACTTATGGGCTTTAGACAGATCGGCAACACCTCTGTTCTCGTTTCATCGCTCTACAGGAATCCTGAAAATACCGATGTTCGGCTAACGTTTTGTGAATTTCAGCAAACTCTTGGGTGTCCAGTGGCCTACTCTGCGGTCGCTTGCTCCTGCATAGGTAAAAGACCCCAACCTGACTGAAGGACTCCGTCATAGCTGTCTTATCTGTGTCAAAAAACTGACCTATCACCGCAGAAAGCCAATCTGCGAAGTTGTTTGTGAAGCTGTAGAGGCAGCCAATCAACGACTGCCACTGAATTGCACAATCAGTCTCCACGGAACAGCAGTTGTTTGTGGTGCGGCAACCGGCACGTAAGCTCTAGTCTTGCAGATACTTGCTTACCCATTTCCTCTACAAAAAATTCCACTTTTTTATGTTATTTTCCGCAGAAACGGATTGGAAGAAAAAGGCAAATTAAAGTTTAGGTGATAAATGTGAGAGGGATCAATAACTAGATTCTTAAAAAGTGTTTGATTGCCAGGAGTGTTATAGCAAGGGACCTATAGCAATTCCATTTCGGAAAGCACTTTGAGAGTGCGCATAATAGGACAATCCTGCATCTTGGTAGAGGGGGGCTCACCGATAGTTCTTACGGATTTCACTCGTTCCGTTGTGGCTTACGGGCTCTCCCTCTCGAACCCAACCAGCAGCCGTACAGCGGTGCATGATATGGGCAGAATGCTATTACCGACAAAGACAAGGGAGACTGGAATGGCCATTTCTGGCTTATTAGCCGTCGTCAGCCAGTCATACCCAACCCCGAAGTGTGGCACACCTGGGGCTCGAATTCGCGACCTGTTAGTTGGAAGTCCAACGTCTCTAACCACTAATCCACCGCACTTTATAAAGGCTTCCTGGAATAGTTTTGTGAAGGCTAGACAGTACTGCTGAAATGGCACACGATGCAGTCCGTCCCTATGTATCAGTCACCTGAAAGGTATGGGGAATGAGGTGCTCAATGATACCTTACCTAGGATCACAACTGGCAATTCGATCATCGCGAGCGACGATGTCCACGATGTGCCTCGTAGCATGGTGGGGGTACAGGATCATGGCTTGCGAGTGAATTAGTTTACAATGGTGGGCGGACTTGCGTAGCATCTACTGCACTCGCTCTCTGTCCTTCCTCACCCTCCTGGGCCCGACGGCAGAAGGGGTCAGGACAACCGGAGGTGGGATCAGGCGCAAGGACCACAGTTGGCAGAGTTGTTTCTGACTTTGCATGAATTTAGGCATACAAATACGCTGACTAACCGCAGAAGCTACTGGCATCGAGATCAGTTGCACGCAGACATTAGTGACTCGGCAATAAGGACATCCTGTTGGGGGACAGTCTGTTTGCTCAAAGGGGACTTTTGTAGACCTCATCGGCACACAAACAGCTCCAGTATGCGGCAGCAAGTGTACGCGTACGGAGGGTTCGACCGTAAATTAACAGACAACTAATCCTCCTATAAGTTGAAGTCTTACTGTGAAGATTAGCATATTTTAGCAAGTCACAGAAAGGGGGCCGTTGTGGACCGCGAACTCGCCTATTTCCGTCCGAACCTGTCGCATTTCAGTCATTTGATTTTAATGTCATGAAGCAGAAAGTGGCGCCTTAGAAGTTTTGCAGACCATTTTGGGTCGGTCCATCTTGTTTCCTTTAAAATATACGCATTACCAATGAACAGCTGAATTATTAAGTGCGGCTTTGAAATCCTGCGTGAATTCAGGTACTGACAAGTAGACTGTTTTCAGAAGGCCCAATTCGTTAGTGATAAGGGACACTTCCCGGTCACGTTACAGAACTCATTCGTTATCCTGTGCCTTTGGGTTTTCTTTCTCTCTCGAGCCCTGCCAATAACCGCACAGTGTGTACGCAATATAGACAAAGACAAGAGAGAATAGAATGGTCATTTATGGCTTATTACCCATCGTCAGCTAGTCGTTCCTTACCTCAAGGTGTGGAACCCCTGGGGCTCGATCCGCGACCTGTTAGTTAGCAGTTCATAGGTTGTACACAGCGAGTTTGGGTATGACTGGCAGACGAAGGGTAATAAGCCGGAAATGCCCATTCCAGTCTCCTTTTCCCTCTTGGTAATGCTATTCTGCCCGCAAAATGTGTTGTTCGGTCAGACGTCTAACGAAATCTGCCATTTGTCTACCACCTAAAACACCTTTTCAGCTAAAGCGGACTGGGAGAAATTAAGAACAGCCGCAACGTGCGTATTCACAGGCTCCGTAAATATCGATTAATTGATAAGCTGACGTGCGTGTCCACCATAGCTGATGTTGTAGAACGATCAATGAAAACGCAAGAGGTGAACGGTGCGATCCCGTCTGAGGATAAATGTTTTCTGACATTCCTAATCGTTCATTGTCCATTGCCTGCTTCACCTAAAATATGCTCTAGTTAGCGAACCAACTACACAGAGTGAAAAACTCGGACTATGCCTTGCTTTTGGAAGAGCACACTTCACGAGTCAAATTGAAAGTAAGTCTCCTAGGAACGTCTTCTGTTGATGATAAAGTCGAGCGTTGGGGAGAAAAAATTTATTTATCCACGCAGTCGGAGTAGTTATCGAAGTTTGGTCGCCAGTTTCTAAGTACACGCGTCTGCGCACAGCACAGTCAAATCCCGCGCCTGACGGCTGCTGTGAACGTTGACGGCGATAGCAACATTCACACCAGTCAGTTACGACTAGTGGTAGACTCGAGAACCAGTCTGGTGGTTCAGAAAAGTAAATCATTTTTCAGTGGACTGACTGCCCAAGCAGGAGTTCTTAAGTGATTCATCTAGAATCCACCAGATGATTACAAGGCTCATTTAGTTAGTAGATGTTTTGGCAGAAGTTAAATAATCTATTTTGACCCAACAGGTGACAAAAGATCAGATGACTCAGCAACTGCACTCCGCTTGTTTGGCGACTAGGGGTAGAGGGCGGTGATCGATATTTTCGGCTGTAAAGGTGGAAGCGACTTGGTGACTTTGAATAATGTTCGCAGGGATAGTAAATTCGGATAGGGATTAATCGTAGGACAATCGAGGTGGTGTTGATCACGGACTTTTATGATAAGTAGTACTTTTGATCTAGCGGCAAACACAGATCCTGGTAGAGTACCAAGCCTCGAGAAATTGTTACGAGTATTTAGTGTGGGCGACAGTGGTAACTTCAGTGACCCCAAACTGGAGCACTTGTCACTTTCGGAGGAGCCCTCGCCGGCACAAAATCTGTTCGTCTTCGACAATGCGAGACGTAGGAGGGAATACTAAAGTTAAAAATTCGATCATTGGTAAGGGAAGGGGAGGTTCTTATTACAGCTCCCACTAGGATCCATTGAGGCCGTAAAAACACGCAGGAAGAAAAGTGGCCATCCATCAGGTACTGGGGGGGGGGGGGTCTCAGGAAGTTTTGCGTTGAAATCTCGTTAACATGTATGTAGCGCTCGAGCCCACAGACAACGTTATTACTGTCTCCCTCACTGAATATTTACATCGTCCGCTATCAGGTGCAAATCTTCTCTTTCGACTTGGTCACTCAAATCAAGTTTTCTGGTCGATCAATTCGGATAATAAAATTCCAGGTGCTTCCTAGCATGAAGATGTGAGATCCAGATGACACATTTTATATATGCAGTGTTTTTTCGAGGGCGACGACTCTGTAAATACAGTAGGTGGGCTAACTCCAGAAATGTCAACCAAAATTCCGAAATGCGTTTTTGTTTCGAAAAGATTAATTAAGTATGGTTGTAAAACTAGTCATTCTGCAACATAATTCTATAATATTTCAGTTATCTCGGGATGCCGGCTTTCGAATGAACTTCTTTCCGGCAGCATGCAAAGACTAAACTGTGCAAAATAACTACTTCAGTAGCATGCACTTTTCTCATTGATTTTCGACGCCCCTAAAAGTCCAATTATGTTTCACTCTTTTGCCCATTCGGTAGATAATTACGTTTTCTTCTTGGTTTATACTCAAAGGAGGGCGATAATTCGGTTTTAAAAAGTTTCTACTTGTGGGACTTTTAAATACCGTGAAATGGCCGTTCATAAATCGTCACCTCTCTGCATTTACGAATGTGACTTGTAAAGTTAACAATATGGATCAAATCCATATGGTCCCCTTTTAGTACCCTAGAGAAATGTATGGCTTTCCGTACACGGAAAATATACGGCTTGTAGTTTGGAAACGCTGAATACAACTGTAACGGTAGAGCGGGTTCAAAATTATTCGGAAATTGGAAACGATTTTGAAAACCGAACTATACTCTTTCATCAGGTATAAAACTTGAAGAAGACGTAATTTTCTACCGAATGAGCAAAAGAGTGAAGTATAATTGGACTTTTAGAGGCATGGAAAATCAATGAGAAAAGTGCATGCTACTGAATTAGTCATTTTTACAGAGTTAAGTCGTTGCATACTACCGGAAGGAAGTTCATTTGAAAGCCGGCATCCTGAGATAACTGAAATATTATAGAATTATGTCGCAGACTGACTAGTTTTACCACCATACTTAATTAATCTTTTCGAAACAAAAACGCATTTCGGAATTTTGGTTGACATTTCTTGAGTTAGCCCACCTGCTGTAATGACAGGAGTATCGCGTCAATCGAAGTTTCTGATTCCGGGGTGGAATCCATGAGTGTCTATTTGCGCTACAGCACGCTCAGTTTGAAGGGCCTAGCTTGTAGTTAAATCCCGACAGTCAGTCAATAACACGATAACACTATCGACAGTGTGTAAAGGAAAGCTGCAATTCACATCTACGGCCACATCAGCCGGCCACAAGATCCACCCGAGGCCTAGCGAGAGCGAAGCTGTTGGTCGAGACCAGTCGGCAATCGAGCAGTCGGGGAAAAACGCCTCATTGCTTAAACCACTGCTGCTCGATCGATTGGCTGCTGCTGCCGGGGCTGCCCAGTCCTCCAGAGATTCATTGCGTCAGTGCATTCCAGCGGCATAACTATATTGACACTATATCTTGAACGTTAATCACTGGCGTTTCTTTCCGTCCCGGCTATTGCTTGGATGAACTGAAATCGGCAAGGACTCTTGCTATGTCGCGTATCACGAGCAGCCCGAGGGTCGGCGCACAATAGTGCAGTGGCTGCCCCAACTCGGCTTTTCTCTTCTGCTTAGCACTCGGGCAGGCCAGTCTCCCGGTAGGTGGGTCGCGTGCACGCATTACGTCGGGGTCACCAATTTAGTTCATTCCCTATCTCAAGCTCCCAGGTTTGTGTCTCTGGTCATGTTCTGTGTCGAGTCTCAACGCTCAGCAGACCGACCTAGGAATCAAAATAAAGACGGGAGCTAAGGTGAGGTGAAAAATTTCGCTGTTGCACTCCAACCGCCAAGTTTTTCGTAATATAAAGCAATAGTTTGTTGTCGCTGACTGCAGGTTAGTCAAACACGGACCAGAACGGAAAAGACCGTAAGGGAATTTAAGGTCAGAATATAGACCCCACAACTGAACTTGGGCGAATCCGTTTTGATATATAACTCTGATGGAGGTCCCCCGCAAGCCTCGAAGAATCCGGACTTTTAACCACTTTAACTGCCTTCCAAAGGTTTCCGAAGTTAATAATTCACTCTGTTTGTCTTATTTTAGATAAAGACTCAAGATGCAGTTGATATGGACTTTGGCGGCTGGCTTCCTCTACTGTGAAGTCCTTGCGGTTACGTTTCTACTGCTCCCCTTTGTATCGGTGCAACGGTAAAGTCCCACGTCTTTGAAATGCTGATACTATTTTTCCATATCAATGTACCTTCAGACACGTCCTTCATCTTCTGTTCAGATATTTTACGTGCCATGAAAAAAAAACCTTGACTAAACATCCTAGTGTGTTGATCCGATTTCCAATGAATTCCCTTTGAAATTTGTAATATATGGCTCGGATGCCTCCTGTGGATCACGAATACCAGAAAAATCCGACATTCAGGGTGGGGAGGGGGATCTCGCAAAGCATGGTCTCAGAAGTAGAGGCTAACGACAGAGATTGATACCAGGGCTATGAAGGATAGTGTACCTAAACGATTTCCATGTCAAATGCCGGATGGGAGCAAGGCATTACCTGACATTTCAAATTGAAATAATGGTTACCTGTTGCAAGTTCGCGACGGTGGACAACAAATATGCTCCCTGTTCCTCCCCCCTCCCCCCAGGTTACCGTCTGCTGCCCTTCTGGGGGTTTCTCGTGGGATGTGATAAGCGTGTTCATTGGTCCTCTCGTCTCCACTCGCGCACCCCTACGCCGATGGCTCTTCACGTACGCCGAGGGGCGCTCCCGTTCACGACCCCTCTGATCACCAATCCGCGGTCTAATCAAGTCCATGCCGTGACTCACGAATTTGCACTTCGGTGTGACCATGTGTCATGTGACAATTAACTGCAACCACACGCGAGCTCACTCACACATGCAGGCGCTCACTGTCGCGCAAACCACGTGCTGTAAACACGCCGTCAGTTTTACACGTCAGGTTTTTCTTGCCGAAGCCGGTACCATCATTAAGACGACAGTCCTTGGTAGATATCATCCGGCCGTTTGGTCTTTTTCATCACCATCCGGACTCAACTCCATATTTTGATAACCGCAGTATAAAACGTAGTCTACAGAACCCATTCTGATGGATAGCTCATTTTGTAGGCTGCCCTATGTCAGTAAGTTTAATACACTATGACAACCTGTTCATTGGTTCATACTACGATTTATAGTCATACTCACGATCCTCATCATCAGAAGCAACTACTGATAGGGGGTTTACAGTATTTACAGGATGCAGTTTCCGTGCCACTTCCTATCTATGAAGGTTAGCTGGTCGCATATCCGTGGCAGATGCTCGACCTTGACACATTGGCCGCTTGGTCGTCCGTTGACGTCCGTTGGTCGGGCGTTGGCGTGGTTCCGTCAACAGCATTGATTATCAGCGCCTTAATAGCTGGACAATATTGTTCACGAATGCTGTCACTAGTAGCTCGCTCCCTCCCCACCAAACTGATAACTCTCCCCAGACTCTGTCAGGTCAGGTTTGGAATTATTCTGGAATTGAGAAGGACTTCAAGCATCAAAAGATACGTTTTGATCAAGTATAAAATATGACGAAATGACTAACGACCAACTGTGCAGAAGAAAGAGAATTTTTTTACGTGATTTTTTCATAAAATGATCGGATCTCATTTCGTAGCCTTACCCGCAGTTGACAAGACCCAGCCTAACCCCAACCCCTAACCCTAACCCCAATCCGTAACCTTAACCCCAACGCCTAACCCTAACCACTAACCCTAACCCCTTACAGGTACGGCTACGAAGTAAGATCTTGCCCATAAAATGAAGTTACATTTTAGGGGCACCAGCAATTAATTTGAAAAATTCATACCACACAAGTAGTCACTATTTGCGAGCAACCGGGCAGAAGCTCGTTAGAAAGCGGGGATCCTGATGTGACTTAAATATTTGGGATTGTGCTGCGTGGTAGTTGGTAATACTTTCGAACTGAATACACATTTCAGCATCTCGACTAATATTTCATGGGATAGCCCACCTACTTTACTTAGTGTTTATTTCGGTTTAGCTACAAGATACCTAGCCCAATTTACGATCCCCTTACCAGGGCATCATCGTCACAAGATGGGCTCATAGTGACTGAAGCATCCTCTTCCAGCGACGCAGCAAAGTTCGTCTCAACAGTGTGTATGTCTCTTCATATGATATGCAAATAAGCTCCCTGATAAAACTGAAAGAGATTCATGCAATTTTCTACTTGAACTAATTTTCAGCTCATTCCGCGCCCGTCTTCAAAAGATTTAGGTATCCATCGATGCATAATGTCAGGGGAATTGGATGCAGAATGAGATCTCACACCGAAAGATACCTTACTCTCGTGGAACCCAAATGCCCGACCTTGGAGGCCAGGCGGAAGCCAGGCGACCAAGTCGATCGAACTTGTTTAGCCGGCTCAGATCGGAGGTACACTTTGCGCCGTCCTTAACAAATGGTACCGGTTTAGTATCAGAGTTCGGTGGGAATCTTGCTATTTGGATGGCCACCGACTGGGACTATGACGAAGATATCACATAGTTTTCAGCGTAGTCAACTCAATTTTTCATGACATTCGTTCTCAGCCTCTCAGCTAGCAGTCAGTGCTACTGTATTCGTGACATTTTGAGCTTCTTTACAACTGCCTTAGTATAAAAACTCGTGACTCGGATTACCGTTATGGCTATCTTCATTTTTCCAATAATATCCTGAGATCTGTCCTTTCGCCTGTCTTTGGACCACGATATGGGCTATCAGGGCACTTCATTTTTTCAACGTTTTTTCTATAGTTGCACCTGCTGACGACAGCTCACGTGTCCGTGACGCAATACGTGAGCCCCAAAATACAGTAGCCATTGTCCTGATGCAGTCACCTAGTAATTACTGGTCTTTTAGGAACACCTTTTAGGTGACATGTTTGTGTTTGAGCCCCTATGCTAATTAGAAAAAGTCTCAATTTTAATCGTGTTTCTCCTCTCCGATTGCATTGTTGTCAGCAGTACTTCGCTTTACTTAAACTTTTAGCGGACATTAGACTTCTACTATCAAGAGCAGATTGAGCTATTTACTCTTTATTTGGGCATTCTGAACGCTCGGATGGCGAAGAGTTAGCTGCGCTATTTGCTAACCATCTCACAGGCAATACCGCCTGCAGGGCTGCGTGGATTCGCTAACGTTTTCTGTTGACCTACACTTGCATATCCAATACCCAATCAATCTCATCTCTAATTCCTAGGTTTTTCGGAAAATACTGGCCGGTTTCAGAAGCAGACGTTCATTTTTGAAAAATGTGACACTACATATGTTGCAGTATATATGACACAATATTATCTCTGAACACGTATGCATCTCTGCCATCGATGAGCAAGATACTTTATACCTCGTCGATAAAATCCACTGATTTTTACGCCAAGAAGTCTTACAAATCCAGTTTTTATCGAGGTTTTGTCCGTGGGAGCTTTGCTGCGTAGAAAGTGTCTTGAAGCAGGAAAAAGTGGTAGTAGGTAGGCGAAAAAAATAAAGGATAATTTGGAGAATATGGTAAAATGTCGTATCCCAAGTCGTCGAGTTTCTACAGTGGCATACTGGAGAGATGTAGCCGAACATTCTTGCGGAGCAGAACTGAATGGAGTCCACTCACTAGTTCAGGTCTCATTGGCCCAAGTGAACATGGATTTCTTCGAGTTGCCTGCAGTAAACCTTTGCTGGGATGTTCTTATTAACCTCGAGAAAGTCTTAATAGTCCATATCGACCACACCATCAGATCGCTGATGTAACTTCGGTTTTGAGGAATGTTTGCAGGTTCGTCACCATCGAGCCATTGTCCTGGTCAAGAAACAAATCATAACAGTTCCCTATAGAGAGAAAGCACTGAACTCCCTTTAAAGTGCCGAACTCCTTGACTTTCATAGAGCTCATGTGAGACCCATTTATCGAGATTTATTCCCTTACTTATTTGCACCGGATGATTGAACACCGTTGTAATAATAATAATAGATTCAATTATCTCAGACATTTCTCTGACAATTTGACATGGATTTTCTTCAAAAATTGCATCCAGAAGTTTATTTTCAAGAGCGCATGGTTTTCCGCTAACTTGTCAATCTTCAAGACTTCCAGTTTCAATGCGGAATTCATAAAACCCCCTTTGTACTGTTGGATCACTTACAGCCCCTTTTTCCCACGCTCTGTTAATGTGGGCTGATGTGTATGAGGCAAAATAACTGAATTTGAACTCCTGCAATACACAAACACCTTCCTTCTTTGTCAATATTCATTGCTGGAGGCATATATACTTCTAAACTATACTATGAAAGAAATTACAGGAGCATTATTAGAAGCTTACATCACTTATTAAGCATGCGAAATGTCGTATGAGACACTACAAAAGTAGAATTTACTTTCAATTTTGAAAAGAGGGTAGGAAAATCGCCCAGTATTTTCCGAACGATCTAGTATTGATTAGCTAATGTCGCCCATAAATATGCATGGTCTAGTACATCTAGGTTTCCTAAACCTAAAACAACAGTAAATATTTCAGGTATTAAACGAGCATTGCAATCTCAGTCGAGCATTCAGAAATCTATAACAGTATATGCTTTCGGATAGCGTTTTAAATTAAGAATTAAGAGTCGAACGTGGGTATATGGACTTCCCTCGGGTATAGATGGTACTGAGATGAAATCTCTGGGGGAGGGGGGATGGGAGTACCGACTCATGTGTCTTAACCGAACCCTTGCGCTAACCATAATTCTAACCCCCGGGGAAATTAGCGTAAGGCCACCTGTAATCTTGGAAGGGAGAAGTACTTATTCATGTGCCCTATTCGAACTGATAATTGGTATATATCATGACTAGATGTATTTTTCTAAATCCATAAATGCCTTTTTCATTTTCAGCTGGAACGCCATTTTCAATTCGCGCGTTTCTAGAATTATATACTCCAATGGATCATTCTACTTTAATGCCCGCTTGGTCCTAC
Organism: Spirometra erinaceieuropaei; assembly: GCA_902702965.1. Classification (NCBI taxonomy): domain Eukaryota; kingdom Metazoa; phylum Platyhelminthes; class Cestoda; order Diphyllobothriidea; family Diphyllobothriidae; genus Spirometra; species Spirometra erinaceieuropaei. The sequence continues at coordinate 144,964 of CACRXP010000140.1, forward strand.
TCATTGCATTGCTTATTGGTAAGCAAAATTCACCAAATATTATGATCTTATGCGTTACTTTGCGAAAAGAAACAGCCAATTACATGATAAACCGCAAAAATCAGATGCAAGGCGACGAATAGTGCATTACGGGGAAGTAGGGAAAAAAACAACATTACCTACCTTATACGGATAAGTAGCAAATGGCTTATTCATAAACTCTGTTATGCTAGTCGCCTATTGTGAGAAAAATTAACGCAAAAGACAGCTGCGATCGGGACCCACATGACCCGAAAATGTTTGCTACGAGATCGGCTGGGTCCGATAATTTAGGAAATTTCTGCCAGACACACTTATCGCTTTTGTGGTCAGTAATGCAGGCTGTCTCATCCTGCAGAATCTTTCGCAATCTGCACGTTGAACCTGTCCGTCTCCCTGATCATAGGTGTACTTCTGTTTGCTCGTAATAAGTACCGGTGTCGCTAATTAAACTGACATGAGGGATTCAGCAACATCTCTACTTACTCGTATCTCCACGATCAGTTTTTCTCAACTTAATTATCCCTATGTTGTTCTCGTGAAATGATCCTGTTTTTTTTCAGAAAGCATTAGGAAAATGTGGCTGAACAGTACGGCACTGTCGGATTTAAAAAGCCACCCAGAGGACTTCAATACTGAGACAGAAACCATCTTCCTGAAGCGTCTGTTCAAATCCCAGCGGAACCTCTACATCTGCGCTCTCGCGCTCTTCCTCTGCTTGTGCGTAAGCCAAAGTAAAATGCATCTTTTTCTGTAACTCTGCATTTAAGATCGACGAAGATAGGGGAGAGCTAAATAGCCATTCGTAACTTCTTTCCCCTAATTAGACAGTCCTATTACGACCGCAGATGTCGAGCCTTTCAGTCTGCTGACCACCCGACTGATCTGTGGGTACAAATCCCGTCGGGTGACTACGCAGAATCAGGTGGAGGTGGCATTTGCCAATCCAACTTGACTGATGGACGTGCATGCCGCTTTCCATTCTCTCCTTGGAGCTTCAACCAAGGGCCCTTGCTTGCAATGCTAATAGCCATTTCTAGCTTATTAACAGTAATCGGTGTGATACAGGCGAAGATGCGAGTTCCAGGAACTAGTTGATCAGACGAAGAAGAGGCGATCGCTGGAACAAAGGTTTTATTCGCCTGAAGTTTCGGATTCTCAATTGAACCCATCATCAGAGACAGTGGCAAAAAAGGGTGACTCGTGCACAGGAAGTTGCAGTATTTATAGGATGCAGTCGCTATGCCATCGCACACCTATAGCAATTAACCGCGCTCCCCGTCATCAAGGATTGTTGCCCGCTGGTGCGCTAATTGCTTGATGGTCGGCATGCCAGTTGTTAATTGCCGAAATGGCATCACCCGTGTTGGATGCCGGCGTGATGATTGCTCGGCCATCTGGCTCACCGGCGACAGGACCTAAGCCGGCAATGGGGCAATCAGCACAGCCAATGAAAACGCGGATGATAATTGCACTTCAGCGATCGTCTATCTCTAGGTCACAGGTTGGAGTCAATTTCTAACTCCAAGAAGCGAGGGGGCGGTTATGTCGACGCCACCCACTTCTCTGTAGCATCCAGTGCATGACCTTTATAGATCAATACATTACATTAGTCGATGTTAATATCGCGGTAGCTTAAGCCGAAGGCACCAGGACCTGAAAACCCGGCTCCGAATGCAAAGACAAGACGCTAGACGCCAGTTAAGGGAAGACTGGAGCGACAGTTTAAATAAGTTGGTGCCTGGACGAGAGAGCACGCCCCGCGACTCAGGTGACAATGAGGAATGAGTCAAAGCACCTTGAGTCAGAGTACGCCTGAGTCGGCATTGAAGATGGTTGGCTGATTTAGACAGTCGTGATTGGCCGAGAACCAGACTGTCACTGCTGCGCACGGGCCATCACTCGCGTCGCAACAGGTGTCTGAATTAGGACCATTAGAAGCATACTAAAGTATTGTATGAAACCATGACAACAGAAGCTTGCCTTTTTTCGATGGAGAAAACCGCGCACTGATATTACAGAGCATTTATTAAGGGAAATATGGTTTCCATGAGGGGAACTTCTTCCTCAGCCTATTTGTAGTGCTATATATTATATACATATTGCATACTATATTATATAATTATATATTGCGATATATTATTATTTGTATTATATTACATAAATTATATATTAGGTATTGGGACCCAGTCATCACAAGAAATATAATTTGAAGATGGCAGGTTCTTTGGAAAAAGTAAGAACTTTATTAGTAAATTTTCGAAACTGGTTCCTCAGCTTGTCGTCAGACTTTTGGACTATGTACGAAAACAGTTAACTATTTAAACCATATCGAACAAATGATTCTGTGGTTGGCCGACGTCTGCGCCAATGCGCGTCAGTGATACTTCTTCAACCCCTCGGCAATGGCTGCGCTCGCCTCCATTTGTCTTTGAGAAATATGTACGTGGAATCTAGGTCGATAGACCGATTGATGCATGACTCATCTGAGTGCATTACCTCCAGGAATTCTCGGTCTTTCCTTATTGGGCAGGCGCCATAAATGCGAGTGTTCTCCCAGGCAAACTGGTGTCCGGTGTCCAGTGTGTGCATTGCCACCTGGGATAGATGGTCTCGTCTCCTCACCGCTAACTGATGCTCATGTATACGGGTTGAGACGGATTTCTCGGTCTGGCCACAATAGACGACATCACAACTGGTACATGGGATCTTTTAGACAACACCTTTTCTATCGAGACAGCCAACTCTATCCTTAGGGTGTACAAGCTGTGTAGACAAGGTGGTTGTATTTTTGTGTGCTACTTGTATCTGATGTTTTTTCAGCTATCTTTCGACAAGCTCAGATACATTTTTCACGTATTAAAGATTTCGCCAGGTGAGTGTTTTTGGTGCCTGGGTAGTCGAGCCAAAACGCACTGTTCTGATGAAGAAAGTCACCAGGCAGACATGAAATGCCTCTTTTAATTATTTTCCCACAAGGGGTGCCCGCGCGACTTTGTGCGCCATTGAATGAAGCATGAGTTTAAGCACAAAGGTATTTCAAGCAACACGGCCAACCACGCAGACTTCGGCCAACCACAGAATCACTTGTTCGATACGGTTTAAATAGTCAACTGTTTTCGTACATAAACCAGAAGTCTGACGACGAGCTGGGGAACCAGTTTCGAAAATTTACTAATAAAGTTCTTACTTTTCCCAAAAACCCTGCCATCTTCAAATTATATATTACATATCGTGTTCACCATCCCCCGAAGAATAAGAAGAAGAAGAAGAAGAAGAAGAGCGGGCGAATTCATGGACTATATTGTATTTGAACTGACGTTTTGGAGACTTCCTCGTTTCCCTCATCAGTGTAGTGTGCTTGTTGCTCCTACTCTGATGATGGAAAGGAGGAAGTTTCCGAAACGTCAGTTCAAATACAATATGGCCCATGAATTCGCCCTCTCTTCTTCTTCGTCTTCTTCGGGAGAGGGTGAACGCGAAACAATGCCTGGAACTCAAATCTTTACGCATATTATGTATATTATATTATCATAAATGATTATATTTTTAAATATTGTATTAATCTAAATTTTAAATGACGGCGTTCGTCACCGATTTCGTAGTCAGTAGATATCGAATATCTCCGAGAAGTGAGTTTAAAGAGTAAATTACGGTCGTGCTTTCCTAAAGGTAGACGTCTCTGCTCGTCATTCCCGCCATAAACACGTTTAACTACTCCGGAGTGTCAACAGAAGCGAAGAGGTGGGTCCCAGGAAACAGTCGTAAGGAAGGAGATACGATCGCTGGGACAAGAGCTTTGTTCGCCTGACGTTTCGGATTCCTGCTCGAACTCATCATAAGAAACAATTGCAGGTAATAGCACCCGTATCTGCTATTGTTTCTGATGATGGGTTCGAGCAGGGATCCGAAACGTCAGACGAACAAAGCTCTTGTCCCAGCCACCATATCTCCTTTTTTACCCTGGAGCGTGTTAGAAAGATAGGTTAAAATTCCCTGTGCCCACCCATTCTTCTCATTTATGTCCGGGAGTACGTACTTTCGCTTCTATTGACTGGTTAAGCTGTTACAGTCAGCACTAACTCGATCGGATCTTATTTCGTAGACGTACCTGCAGTAGGCAACCCCTAACTCCAACCTCTAACCTCTGATCCCTAACACCCAACAGGTACGGCTATGAAATAAGATCTTGCCATGCAACTATTATCTGACTGTAGCCGCCGCCGCCGCTAAAACCACCACTGCCGTCTTTCAGCCATCATTCGCGATCCGCCACACTTCTCAACTCAACGCGCCTGACAAGCATAACAATCCATCTTAATTTCCATCTTGAAAAAGCGGACTCAAGACAACTAACACTTTGATTGACCTTTTAGGAAGCATGCATATCTCATCTGATGAAATTGCGAAAACCTCAGCCAGCTCTACGGGGGTTCAAATCCGCGACTGCAAGTACAAGGCCTGAGTAAAGCCAACACCTACTAACTAAGTGGGTCCGGTAGTCGTCTGGCCGTCTCTAGATTAATTGATGGAGAAATCCTGCTCGCGCGGTCAGCTTACTGCGTCCTAATTAGTGGATTCCATACTTTATAGTGGTTTCGGCAAGTAACTTGACGCAAATGTCACTAGACTCATGGCTCTCGGTCGGCGACCGTGTCGGTTGTACACGAGCCTCGCACTCGTTGCCGTCAGTTCAGAACATTGTGCAGACCGCATTGTTTCTTAGCAGTTTGGCCAGACAAAATAGCGCATTCGCGATGCAACCGAATTCATCCATGGGACCTAGTTGCAGGCTGACTTACGATTTCGATTTGTCATGGGAACTGGTAAGGCGACGAGGAACCAGTGGTCGAAAGTTTTCTCTACAACGACCGGAGCGGCAGTTTCCGGTTTTCCGCCCTCATCAAACGGCCAGACCCCGGCAAGTCTGGAAAGTTGATCCCCAGTTCCGTTGCTATAGGGTGCAAATAGCCAGCAGCTGCACTACCGGCCCATGGTCTTTTGGGTACAGAAAATCTTGCTGCGACGACATCCTTCGCTCAGACAAGGGGTCCAAGACGGCTACCGCAGTCTGCTTTGTTCTTGTTTGTTTTAGACATTTTAATGTGTTCTAAGGAGATGGCCTTCTATTTTTGCGGTCATCCAGAACTAGCACACAGTCCAAAGTCTTGCTCTTTTGTTACAGCGTGATACACCGTCTGACGAAGCTCATTGCTGACCAGGCTCGCATGTTAGCTGATCAGCAGACATTCTCGGAGATGCCGAACTTCGAAAGCCCTACATCAGTTATTTCCACCGCAGGAAAGGGGAAAGTCGCCAAGGAGCAATCATTGGTAGGTCCAACACAGCCTGACTGGAAACTTAAATACCTGGAGTAGGTGGGTTAACTCATGAAATACCAACCGAAATTGTTAAATGCGTTTCCGTTTCGAAAAGATTAATTAAGTAGACTTGTAAAGCTAATCGTCTTGCAGTATAATTCTCTAAAATGACTCGGTTACCTCAGGATGCCGGCTTTCGAGTGAACTTCTTTTCAGCTGCATACAAAAACCATACTCTACAAAAAATACCTACTTAAGTTGCACGGATTTTTGTCATTGGTTTTCGATGCCCTAAAAAATTCATTTATATTTCATGGAAAACATTCAGAAAAATATTCATTCTTTTGCTCATTTTGAAGAAAATTTTTAAATTGACATTTTTTAATACCGTAAAAAGGCCGTCTATAAAAGTTCTGTCTCTGCATTTACTAATGTGGCTCGTAAAGTTGACAATATGGTTCAGATTCACTGCTAAATTTTATGAAACTCATACGGCCTCCTCTTAATACCGTAAAGAAATATATGATTTTCCCCACGTGGAAAATATACGGCTTGAGGAAATGAGCGAGTCCCCTCCCTCCTACCGGCGTATTGGCAGTCGGTCTACCGAAGCGGCCTCTGATTGGATACTTTATACTCTGTTGAGTGGTTGCCATAGTACGACCACTGTCAATTCTTTCGATGTTACTTTACTTTACGAAGCCAAAGGATCCAGTGTGCGCTAAGGCTCGCGTGCTTATGCGATTTCCGGCAAATTAGTCGATTGAGACATAAAAAACTGATGACGTTTTCTTGTAAAACAACGTCTGCTTTGCTGAAAAGACGGTAAACTGCCATCTTTTCACTGAAAATTGTCAAAAAGTTTGTTTGCGCTGAATGAAGGACCACAGGAGAAAAGTGCTTTCGATTTTACTCCTACAAGTTTTCTTAGAGTGGTCATAATTTAGGCTGGAGGGGGAGCGTGCAATGGAATTCGAATTGTAGCAGACAAATCCGTTTCTCATTCATAATTACATTGCACTATGTCTCCCTGATTCTAGACCAGATCTGACAACTCAGAGGATGAAATCGCCAAATTAACGGAACAGATTGCAGTTGCACAGGAAGGTAAGTTTCATAAATCCACCGAAAAATTGGATTTATTGCTAAGCATTTGGAGCTTTACGAGGAGTCATTGAACCTACAAAGTTGATAGGAGCGGGTAAAGAAATGAGAGAGGCGGACGGCCGTTTCTGGCTTTTTAGCCGTCAACAGTCAGTTATGCCCAACTCCAGGTTTACGGGATCTGAGATTTGAAACCGGATCCTCTGACTATAGAGCGTTAAGTAGCCCAAAGTTTCGCCCTTAAGTCAGGGACCCGTTGTCTCCTCAGTTGTGATCGTGAATATTAACTGTGGCGAAGGAAGCTCGCCGTTTAGGTTACGGTTAGTAGTTGTCGCTTTTCACCTTGTGGTGCAATCTAGAGCCCACGCGGACAGTCGCATAGCGGCTAGTCTTTGTCGGCACGCCCCATCACTGCATAGGCATTACTAGTCGTTATGCAACTGCCCGCGAAGACTCTAGACCGGTCTCCAAGGTACACCCGGGCATTCACTTTCTGTAGCCTGATCTACCAACGCCCTTCCATCATAGATAATGCTGCACAAATGCAACATGCCTATTTACTCATGATTAATTTATCTCCCAGTCCTACTTATGTTTGCACGACAGAAAAGAAACTCGCGGCAGCTGAGCTAAAGGAAGCACGTCTGCAGACAGCTCAACTTGCCAGGGAATATGCAGAGGTCGCGGAAAAGTTTGAAACTCTCAAGGTAGGTAGCAGGATCGATTTCATGCGACCTATGAGAAACCCTTTCATGTGGGTCTGTACATTTTGCCGTATATTGTTTTACAGGTGGAACTGCGGTCTCTTTCCGATGCTTCCGTTGGTCAGTAATAGGTTCATTTCCTGAATCCCCAACTGAACGTCTCTTATTTTGATTTTATGCGTGAATAAAAAGTGATTTCTTTTCTTCCTACCGACTTCTATACACCGCGGGGATACGGCAGAAGTCCGTGATTTAGACTCTGCGCAAACAAGAGATTTTCGAAATTACCGGCTGGGACCAGGCATCTATTGGACCAGAAATGTTTCCCTAGAGATTTGATCAAGATTTGACCAGCAGTCTACAACAAGGACCACTTCTGATTCGGCGTCATCGAATATTCAAATGCTTGAAAACAGTTCAGCAGGAATCACCGAGGTTTTTCAATTTCCCGGCCAGAAGAGCATATGCATTCGCAAGCCGTGACTCCACCTGAGGGGGCCTTTGTTCCACCTCGCAGTTCTATGCGATCTGAACCTCACCACACGCATTAAACTGTGAGTTGACGCCACGTAAGCTGCTGCGGCCAGCTCCACCTCCAATCTGATTGGCTCTGGCTTTCCGCTGGTGTGTGATAAGGAGTAGAGCTGGCTACCAGATCAGCTGAAATCGAGTGTCGATCTTCCTCACAATGAGCAATCGAAGGCGCATTTATAATATCACGACCAGCAGTCAGTCGTGTCATGAAGGCTTTTCAACAGACGACGCAGCTCGATCCACCCCTGCAACGCAGATCGGACTGTAAAGACTCCGCTTCAATGTGAACTTTATGGCAGAGAAAAATGTTCTCTTTGAGGTCTCATGAGTGTGGGCCATAGATCAGAATGAGTATAGCCTATGCAGCCGTGTGGTACAACTTTGTCTGCCCCTGCACGAACATATTTTACTAGTTCTGTTGACTTTGCTAGGGCACTGGAATACGAGGAGTTCCGAACGAGGAAGAGTGAGGTATGCGCTGGGATAAGCTCGCGCTGATATGACTGTTGCGCTCTCACTGGAACAGTATCCATCGCGGCGTTTTGGGGGAAACTGTTGAGTACGTGTCAGAAAAGGGAATGTATAGGGGTTTCCTAGAAAAGAAAAGAGGCGAGATGCAAGAAGCGCCTCAGAAGACAGAGTTGCGACCACTGGAACAAGACCTTTAATCGTCAGACGTTTCAGATCTTCACTCGAATCCATCATCGGAGATGACCGCGGATAAGGGTGCTGAACACGCAAGAGACATGCTACTGATAGAATGTAGTTGTCATATCCAAAGTTCGACCGTCATTTTCGACTATGTGCGCCATATGTTCCGCCGCAGGATGAGAGCAGGGACGGGAACTTCTTCGAGAACTTTAGTTTACAGTGATAGTAGACTTGCACAGCATCTACCATACTCTCTCCTCCTCCACCTGGACCCGGCGTCAAAACAGAGTCAAGAAAATCAGAGAAGGTGAAAGACGCAGGTGGATGGCACGGTCGTGCTCGTACCTTGGCGTTCTACTCCACACCCCCTGGTCCGCACAACAAATAACCAGGTTTTTGATTAACCACAACAAAGGGGGGCAGGGTCCTACTATGCTCGACGTACGCCGGGAACCGGGTACATCACCGCACCCCGGAATGTTGGCACTTTTTACAGTGCGCAAAGCCGATGACGCCTGCCAGAATCCAATATGGCCTCCGTGTTGGTCCAGCGCATCTACCACGTGGCCCGTTTGGGGGGAGAGTTTTCACGCCACTACATTATTAACATACTTATCAGCTGCCGCACTAATACCTGTAAATTGTGTTTGATATACTTATTGATTTTTCATCCTAATTCGAGTAACGAAATCCCGATATTTCGCCATCCTTGTTGATTATTGGCGTGTTAATCGGATGCAGTTCATTAGTGCGAACTTAGTGGAAATGAAGCAATACATCAAGTGAAAAAGACGATATCTCTCTGCAACAGATCGTTCTGTCTGTCATAAAGACCTGTCTGGTGGTATTTCCAACTCGATTTAGAGCCTCTTCTTGTAGGTGATTACGAAATTTGCTAAAACCTCCTGCAAAACTGGACGAATTTTGACGATGTGGACAAACGCTACCAATTTGGAATGTGTGCACTGAAACGCTTATTGCTGGCTTAGCCACCGTCCTGCAATACTAAGTATTTTTTTTCAAGGTTGCAGAACTAGCTTTCAGTAGGATACCTTCCTGACCACCTGTGTAAATTGCATTTTAAAAATAAACCAAAAACTGAGTACGGGATTTTTTCGTTAGCCTTCACTACCTGCACTACCTCAATTATGTTCTCTGGTTAATATGAACAAGTATTTGTTAACACACTTTCCGAGTTGGAATTATCGTTAACCCCATTTAAAAAAGAATACTCTAACTTTATATGCCTGTAATTGGGAGGCTTCTGGACTGTTAATTAATACTCGTGCTGTTTACTATGCTCGAGTTTATCAGTGCTTCTCCAAGGGTATAAAATTTGGTTCTCACTCATTGCAACGTGTCGTGACACCCAGGTGGGCTTTTCATAAGACAGAAAAAATAATTACAACGCACCTTTAGCGATAAGTCCTGTGCACAGTTAAGGAGGAACAAATGAAGACGGTGATTGCGTTCATAACTACTGTCTAAGTAGTATATTTTGCAAACAGAGAAGACGGCCAGGTCGTTTAATTATGAGAGTTCAATGAAATGTCATCGTACCCAAAACTTCTTTAAGAAGTGTGTCATTTCTGAAACTATTTTCAGGAAGCACGAACATCTTACATCAGCGATGAAATCAGGTAGGTAATGTGTAGTGCACTTTAATGCATGTTGCTTATATGAGATGAGGAGGAATTATAATTCCTATTGACCGGGGTTGTATCTTCAGCATACGTAATATTTTCCACTTGTGAACACTTTTTTTGCGCACATTATACTATAGGCGCTCTGTGGATGAATAAGCTTAGCTATAAAGGAAGTAGTTGAGGTACATGTATTTGTGGAAGGAAATCGTCTACGCTCTATCAACTACACACCACTTATAGTACTTATGGTACTCATCTAGCTCAGAACGGTTTTAGGTCATATGCAGTTTTAGGTTCATTACAGGCCATTCCGTCCACGTTTTAATCAGGGGAAATACAATTAGTTTTCACTTTGACCCACTTGTGAAAAACTCGGTGCCTTCGTAAGATTCGAGCACACGACAGCAAGGGGAGGCTTTAGTATAGCCAACGCTCTAACCATCTGAGCTACGAGAGCCACCGGACGACGCGAGTTTCATCAAATTTGAGTTAAGCTCACCCGCCCAGCCTACTACAACGTCTGGAATCCACCGAATCTGATACAGTAAGCTGACTGCCCAAGGTTGGGTCAAAGTAAATTATTTGAAATCTGCCAAAACACCTCTGGATTACGTGAGCCTGGTAGTCAGCTGGTGGATTCTAGATGTATTACTTAGGACATCCTGCTTGGGCAGTCAACATACTGTATCATATTTGGTGGATTCCAGCAGTTGCAGTAGGTTTGGCGGGTAAACTTGACCCAAATGTGATTAAACTCGCGTCGTCGAGTGGGGCCTCGTAGCTCAAATGGTTAGAGCGTCGGCTGTACTAAATCCTCCCCTTGTTGTCATGGGTTCGAATCCCGCTGAATGTTTTATAGTTGGGTCAAAGTAACTCATTTGAAATCAGTTTTGTGTGTTTGAGCGAGATTTCCCCTGCATAATGCGGCAACAAAAAGTGGACGCAAATGCCCACCAAATACCGCTGTTGACGACTACCTACTCACTGGGTTAGATGGACGAGCCTTTAAAATTTCAACCTGGTTTTCGCGACTAAGTGGAACTAAATAAATTGTTGTTGACAGGTGTAGTTCGTGTCAAAACTCCGATACCTTCTATTTAAATAACAGGAGCACATTTCAGACAGGCCATTTATCTACCCCGAATAGCATTACAGATGAACTCGGAAGTAAAGGTCCAAATAACTGATTGACTATGCCATATGAAATAGGGATTCCCGCTGAAAATGCATTAATGCTCATGCTTTCTATCGGGTTTGACGGTTTATGGGACGTAAGTTTTGTTTCTGGGGAGGAAGACCCAACGACGGCGCCACTTTTTATTAGAAAGAAATAGCTTTTGGATGTCAAATGTTGCAGGGGTTTAAACATTTTGCCTGAAAAAACTGGCACGTTGGAGAGATTTTGAGGTTGGTCGCTCTCCCGTTCACCTGAAATTACTTTTTTAGAATACCCATTAATACATTAGGTGGGCTAACACATGAACTGTCAGCCGAAATTTTGACATGCGTTTTCGTTTCGAAAAGGTTAATTAAGTAGGTATGTAAAACTAATCATCATGCAGCATAATTCTAAAAATGTCCAGTTACCACAGCGTGCCAGCTTTCAAAGGAACTTCTTTTCAAATGCATGCAAAACCACACTCTGAAACAAAATGACTACTTATGTGGCATGCGTTTTTCTCACTGATTTACGATGCCCTTGAAAATTCAATAATGTTTAATGAAAAACATGCATACAAATATTCGTTGTTTTGTTCAGTCGGTAGAAAATGAAGTCTTCTTTCAAGTTTGTACTCGAAGGAGGGGTATGATTGGGTTTCAACGAAGTTTCTAATTGTGAGTTTTCTTAATATCGTGAAATGGCTGCACATAAGGCCCCATGTCTCTTCATTTACCACTGTGGCTTGTAATAATAACAATATGGAACAAATCCACTGCTAAATTTTATGAAATATTTTGGTCCCCCTTTATTACCGTAGAGAAATGTTTGGTTTTCCATACGCGAAAAATAAACGGCTCGTGGATTGGAAACCCTGAATCCAAGTGTAACGGCAGAGCGGGTTCAAAATTATTCGGGAATTGAAAAAGTTTTTTAAAACCGAATTATACCCTTCCTTTGAGTAAAAGTTTGAAAGAAGACGTAATTGTCTACCGAATAAACAAAGGAATGAATATTTTTATGCATATTTACCATGAACTATAATTGAATGTTTAAGAGCATCAAAAATCAATGAGAAAAACGCACGCTACATAAGTAGTATGGTTTTGCATGCAGTCGAAAAGAAGGTCCTTTGAAAGCTGGCACCTTGTGGTAACTGGGTAATCACAGAGTTATGCTGCATGATGTTTAGTTCTACAACCTTAATTAATTTTCTCGAAACGAAAACGCATTTCGAAATTTAGGCTGACATTTCATGAGTTAGCCCACCTACTGTGCATTGCCATAACAATATTAGAAAAATAGTAACGGACTAAGTTTTAAAATAGAAATCAAATGAAGCTTTAAACCCCAGGCTCGATTATCAAAAATCACCTCTGTCAGGCTTTAGTACTAATCAGTCATATAACAGAATGAGGTGATACGATCGCTGAAACACGAAGTTTATTAGTCTGCAATTTTGAATTACCACTCGAACCCATCACGACAGTTTGACCATCATTGTCGACGCTGTCCCCACCGTGAAAGCAGGGACAGTGACCTGTGCTGTGTTTACCGCACTTCATCATCCTTACCCACCTGGGCCCGGCGTCAAGATGACCGGAGGCGGGAGAGGCCGCAGGTGACCGGCACGGCGTAAACCTGCATCTAGGCGTACCACCACACCCCTGATCCACAATGGACACTAAACGGCACCAGGGACGTCAGTGTTTCAGTTGGCGCTGCGAGAACCTGCACATGGGCGCGCCACCACCACCCTCCGTAGTGTCGGCATTCCTTTTGAGCGTGCATTCCCAATAACGCGTGCCAAACTCCGATCTGCCCCCCCATGTCTGTCCAACGCCTCTACCGCGCGGGGGGAAGGTTTAGGGACACACACACACACACACGACAGTTCGACCGTCGATTTCGACGATGTCCACCGTGTGCCCCACAGCTGCAGCAGCGGTGGGAGCAGGGACGGTGACTTACGCAGGGGTTTATAGTGCCAGTAGACTTGCGTAGCATCTACCTACACTCTCTCCTCCTCCCCCGCCTGGGCCCGGTGTCAAGACAGAGTCAAGAAGACCGGAGACGAGGGAGGCCGCAGGTGGATGGCTCGGACGGATCCTCACCTTGGCGTTCCACCACACCCCCTGGTCCACACAACAATAACCAGGATTTCAACCAACACAACAGAGATTTGGAGGCTGGTACGGCCGAAGCCGCACCTGGGCGTGCCGCCAACGCCTGGCTCGGATCCCACACTGTGGTGAGAGTGCCATAAAGGCCACATTAAAAAGGAGCCATTGCAGCCTGACTCTCAGACCGCCTCCTGTGAAAGAGGAGGTCCAAGGTACCCCGTCAGTTGGCAACCTTCCAAGCCACGGCTTTTGGCGCACCGTGATAGCTTCAAGCGCGTCAGATTGTTTATAGTTAGGAGAAAGTGCGCTGAGTCGTCGACCTCACTCTCCTTTCCCACTCCCACACCCCAGCCGCTGTCCGAGCCGGTCAGCAGACTGGAGTGGGGAGTGGGCGCGGTAGCTGTCATGGTCGACGGACCATGACTGCGCGCGCCACAGCACGACCTGGCCCCCCATACACACAACACCAGGATTTCACACAACGGGGGTTGAACGGCGTGTCTTTCACTTGCGTGAGAGGGCCGTGGAAGGTGCAGCTTCAGCCCGTCTCCAGTCCACCAGTCCGCCACTCCACACAACACACATACAACGCGACGAAGTGCGTGAACCGAGAGCGGGCGTCAATCAGCAATCTTCCTATCCACTACGCTTGACATGTCGGGATAGTCTCGGACTCAAGTCACCCGTGCAGCCGAGGCCGCATGGGGACCGAGTCGAGATGCACACTTCCCACTTGCGTGGGAGGCGGCAGTTGAGTGCATGAGGTGTGTGAGGGTTGATGTCTGGTGGGGTGATGATGTTAGGAGGTAGGGAGTGAGGGAATGTGTGGTGTGACCGGCGGTTGTCTACCGCAGGTCGTCGTGGATGCGCATGTGGCCGAATAGACCCATGCGATGCGTGAAGGTGCGAGGGCAGTGTGGGGAGTGAAGGCGAGTGCGATGGGTGTAGGTTGGTGCTCCAGGCACTGGTTCGCCAGTCTCTGTGCGATGGATTCGCAAGTGACCGAACAGGCCGATGCTTGAGGTGAAGGTGCGTGGACAATGTGGGCATGAGAGGTCGGCGGTGTCGGTTTCAGCTGTAGAGGAAGCAGTGGTGTTGGTGGTGGTGGCGGTGGTGGTGGTCGGCGCGTGTGACGGTGGAGCGAGGATGGGTCTGGGCGTGGTGGATGTGTTGGATGTCGTGGCTGTATCGGAATTGTGGTCAATTCCGCTCTCGTGGATGCGCATGTGGCCGAATAGACCCATGCGATGCGCGAAGGTGCGAGGGCAGTGTGGGCAGTGGAGGCGAGTGCGCTGGGTGTCGGTTGGTGCTCCAGGCACTGGTTCGCCGGTCTCTGTGCGATGGATTCGCAAGTGACCAACCAGGCCGATGCGTGAAGTGAAGGTGCGATCGCAGTGAGGGCAGATGTAGTCCTGGCCCTCACGTCTGATGATAGAGGTTGCAGGGGTTGTGCCTGTTGTCGTGTCAGGTTCGGCTGTGGTGAAGTCGTGGGCGACAGACGCCGAAGCGGCCGTCGTTTTGGCAGTGAAGGAGGAAGAGGAGGAGTGAGGGGTGGTAAGGCCGGTGGCGTCGATGCCGGCTGGGGATTGGTTAGTGGGTGCACAGGGTGATGGATTGGGAGTGGGGCTCGGCGGGGTGGGTGTGTCAAGGCTGCGGTCAATTCCGCTCTTTTGGATGCGCATGTGGCCGAACAGGCCCATGCGATGCCGGAAGGTGTGAGGGCATTGTGGGCAGTGGAGGCGAGTGCGGTGGGTGTAGGTTGGTGCTCCAGGCACTGGTTCACCAGTCTCTGTGCGATGGATTCGCAAGTGACCGACCAGGCCGATGCGAGAGGTGAAGGTGCGGTCGCAGTGAGGGCAGGTGTAGTCCTGATCCTCATCACTGGGATCGGGAGAGGTGGGGGTGGTGGCGGTTGTTGTGCCGGGGTTGGTGATGTGTGAGACGGCAGTCTGAACGGCCCCGCTGGGGCAGTGGAGGATAAGGAGGAGGAGGAGGAGGAGGATGGAAGTGGTGGTGCAGAAGGAGTGTCAGAGTTAGTTGGCGGAAGAGAGGACGAGGAAGAAGCGGGCGGGGGGACGATGGCTGGAGCAGTTCGAGAGGAGCAGTTGATCCGAAGATGTCCAACAAGTCCGATTCGTGCCCGGAATGGCCGTTGACATCGAGGACACGTAGGGAGCGGTTGTGCGGCGGCGTTGCGTACTGGGCGAGATTGTGATTTGCGGGCTTCGCGTTTCACTTTGGCGGCAGCGATGCGGTTGGCTTCGTAGATAGCAGCGCCCGTCTTCACTGTCCTTCTCCATGTCGGACGATCGCGGGCGAGCTCTTCCCAGTTGGTCGGGTTGATTTGCAGGCGCTTCAGGGAGGACTTCAGAGTATCCTTGTAACGGCGAATTTGGCCTCCTTGACGACGAGAACCCGTCGCGACGTCTCCGTAGAAGAGTCGTTTGGGTAGTCGCTCGTAGTCCATGCGCACCAGGTGGCCGCTCCAGCGCAGCTGCCTTTGTCTCAGTATGGCGTAGATGCTGAGGATTCCCGTTCGTTCCAGTACTTCCATATCGGGGATTCGATCCTGCCAGTTCAGCCTCAGGATGCGACGGAGACAACTGAGGTGGAAGTGATTCAGTCGGCGTGCCTGCCTCGTGTAAACCGTTTATGTCTCTGCTCCGTACAGTAACGTCGGCAGGATGACGGCCTTGTACATCTTCAGCTTTGTGCTCAGTTGGAGACCGTGGCGATTCCAGACTGTGCTTCGGAGGCGTCCGAAGGCTTGACTGGCTTTCGAGATTCTGTTGGCGACTTCGTCATCAATCTTGGTGTTGCGAGATAGGGTACTTCCCAGGTACGGGAAGTTCTCTACCACTTGCAGTTGAGTCCCATTCACGTTGATTTGCGGCGGCGCGTTGGGGGCTGTGGCTGAGTTCGGCAGAGTTTGGTGCATCACCACCGTCTTCTGCGTGTTAATGATCAGATCGAAGTTCTCACAGGCGGCGGAGAACAGGTCCATGCTGCGTTACATCTCCGCTTCGGAGGTAGGGTTCAGGGCGCAGTCGTCGGCGAAGAGAAGTTCGTGCACGGTGGCTGTGGATACACGCGATTGGAAGTTCATGCACCGGTGATTCAGGAGATGACCGTCCGTTCTGTAGGCGATGCGGACTCCAGGGCGTTCGTCGCGGTAGGCGTCCATCAGCATGGCAGAGAAAATAAGACTGAAGAGGTTAGGCGCCAGCACACAGCCCTGCTTCACTCCGTTGGTCACTGCGAAGGCCTCTGAGACAGCTCCGTTGTCCGTGACTCGCGCCATCATACCGTCGTGCAGTTGACGCACCATCTGAGTGAATCGCTCCGGCAGCCGAATTTCTGCATGATCTTCCACAGTCCTTCACGATTCACCGTGTCGAAGGCTTTCGTCAGGTCCACGAAGGTAGAGTATAAGTGGGTCCGCATCTCCTGGCCCTTCTCCTGAAGTTGGCGTGCTGCGAAGATCATATCCGTGGTCCCACGATGACGACGGAAGCCGCATTGGCTTTCTGGCAGAAGGCCCTGTTCCAGATGGTTGTTGAGACGGTTGAGCAGGATGCGAGCGAAGATCTTCCCGGCGATGTTCAGTAGGGAGATGCCGCGGTGGTTGTCGCAGACTTGACGATTCCCTTTTCGCTTGTATAGGTGCACGATAGTTGCGTCCTTGAAATCTTGCGGGACTTCACCTTGACGCCACATCTCCTGGAAGAGCGCAGTCAGGTGATCCATCAGTAGGGGACCTCCGTGCTTGTAGACCTCAGCAGGGATTGCGTCCTATCCGGGTGCTTTCCCGCTGGAGAGCTGCTGCACGGCCCTGATCGTTTCCTGGAGAGATGGCGGGAGGTCGAGGTCCACGTTGGTCGCCACTTGCGGCAAGCGGGCGATGGCGGCGTCGGAGATGACGGAGTGGCGGTTGAGGACGCCTCGGAAGTGCTCGGCCCATCACTGTAGGATTTGCGTCTTCTCAGTCAGGAGAGTGCTGCCGTCGGCGCTGAGGTGAGGAACAGTGCCCTTCGTCGGCGGACCGTAGACAGCTTTGATCGCGGAGAAGAAGTTCTTCCATTCGTTGCGGTCCGCATAGCCTTGGATCTCCTCAGCTTTGCGAGCAGTCCAGGCGTCCTGCATCTCGCGCAGTCGTTGCTGAAGCTGTCAGCGACTGCGGTAGAAGGCAGCTTTGTTGTCCTCAGTGGGGTGATCTACGTAGGCTTAGTGTAGGCAGTTCTTCTCAGCAAGCAGATTTCGGCGTCGTTGTCGTCGAACCAGTCCTGGTGTTGGCGGGGAGCGCGACCGAGGACGGCGAGCGCCGTCGACTGAACCGTGTCTCGCAGTTGACACCAGCGGTTCTCCTCGGAGGCGTTCTCGGCAGCGGCGGCATCGGCGATGGGGAGGTTGTCTAGCCGTTGAGCTAGCTCGTTGCTGAAATGAAGATGATGAGCGGGCAAAGACAGCAAAGCAACATTCAGCTTACCTGGGAGTCGCTTACCTTGTGGTCTCCTGCGAGGCTGAAGGCGAATACGCATCTTCGAGATGACGAGGCGATGGTGGGTCCACCCATCAGCACCCGCGATCGCCTTCGTCACCAGCACGTCCCGCTGATCTCGCCTCCGGACGAGGACATAGTCCAGCAGGTGCCACTGACGCGACCGAGGATGCCTCCAGGTGGCCTTCTCTCGCTCCGGCAGACAGAAGAGCGTGTTCGTCAGGATGAGGCGGTGTTCTGCGCAGGTGCGGAGCAGCAGCAGACCATTGTCGTTGGAGCCGCGGAGACCATGGGGACCCAGCACTCCTCTCCAGGCAGTATGGTCTGTGCCGACGCGGGCGTTGAAGTCACCAAGGACAATCAACTTGTCCGCCTTCGACACAGTCGCCAAGAGGGCGTGCAGGTCCTCGTAGAACTTGTCTCTTGCGGCGGCGTCGGGGCTGCTCATCGGCGGAGCGTAGGCGCTGATGATGGTGGCGAACTTGCCTCCTCGCCGGAGAGGCAAGCGGAGACTCATTAGGCGATCGTTGATTTCCTGCGGCAGACAGGGCAGTCGTCCCACGATGTCGGTCCGGATGGCAAAGGCGACACCCGCGTCACGTTGCTGTCCTGGGTCGACCACTCCAGAAGACGGTGTAACCGACACCCACCTCCTCCAGTTGGCCTTGTTCGGAGAATCGGGTCTCGCTGAGTGCGGCGCTGTCCACCTTGTACCGCGCCAGTTCTCGTGCCACTAGCGCCGTCCTCCGTTCCGGTCGGTTGCTCCTCGGATTTTCTAGAAGGGGACGAACATTCCAGGCTGCCAGAGTGAGCGGGCTCACCCTGCCAGTCTGGCGACTGCGGCGGCGAAAAGTAGGAGTAGGAGAAGAAGAAGAATAGGCTGGAAGAGGAAGAGAGTGATTGTTGTTGTTGTTGTTTCGATTTTGGCTGTTTCGACCGTGTGTTTTTTGTCTGCGGCCACGGCCAGCCTACAGACAGCGTGGTCCCCCCCCTACACACACACACACACACACACACACACACACACGACAGTTCGACCGTCGATTTCGACGATGTCCACCGTGTGCCCCAAGGCAAGTGGGAGCAGGGACGGTGACTTACGCAGGGGTTTATAGTGCCAGTAGACTTGCGTAGCATCTACCTACACTCTCTCCTCCTCCCCCGCCTGGGCCCGGTGTCAAGACAGAGTCAAGAAGACCGGAGACGGGGGAGGCCGCAGGTGGATGGCTCGGACGGATCTTCGCCTTGGCGCTCCACTCCGCACCCCTGGTCCACACACCAAGACCAGGATTTTGACCACAAAAACAATGGGGTGGAGGCAGTGGTCCAGTTGAGCGACGAATGCCGACAACAGGGTCCGCCAGCGCACCCCGGGAATGTTGGCATTTGTTATTGCGCACAGATAACGCCTGCCAAAGTCCGATGTGGCCCCCGTGTTGGTCCAGCGCATCTATCACGTGGCCCGTTTTGAGGGCACACACACACACACACACACACACACACACACACACACACACACACACATGATATTTGCGCCGTCGCGACTCGAATACTTCAGCAATGTAATGGGGGCACAATGAGTGGAGTATTTATAAGAGATACAACTGTCGCGCGACCACTTGCCTAGTATGATTAACAGCACCGGCATTCATCCATAGGGAATCGTAATTGATATGATGATGGTTTGTCAGGAAGATGCGATCACTGGAACAAGAAGCTGATTGGATGTGTTTATTTAGCTCCACCTGAAGTGAATAAACCCCAATTACCTCTAGTGCGTGACCGGTGGTAATAGAGGTTTTTACAGGTGGGTCCGGGAACGCACAAGCGACGAGGTCAAGTAATTGAATGCAGAAGGAAAGCTATTTAGAATGCGCAGTTTTACCGTGAATGATTGAGAAATAGTTGCTTTAACCAGTAACCCCAACCCTATCCCCTAACCATAACCCATAAGCCTAATCCCTGACCCTAACGCTTAAACCCCATCTCTAGCCGTATTGTGTCCATCAGGTGGGGCTACCAAACCACATCTTGCCGTTTATTGGCCTGACGTTTGGGATTTTCACTCAAATCCATCATCAGAGACGGTTGCAGATAAAGGTCTGCTTCCTGTAACTGGTCTGTTCGCTTCTATCGATGGTTTGTTATTCCGCAACCGAGTCGTTAATTACCGAAATGTAGTCACCGCTGTGGGTTATTATCGTGATACCGACTAGGCAATTTGTTCGTCACCCCACCCTCCTTCGCACTTGTGGATAGGGCCGCAACCCAAGAGCTTGCGTCATTCCTAAACAAAGCAATTATTCACGCAGAGACAATGGGGGAGCTAAATGGCTGAGTTTTAATCACATCAAAAGCCAACCATGACAATGAAATCACGGTGGTTTGCAGCGGGGTACGGACTAACAAGCTACTATCACGTCAGGTGCAGGTCTCAGCGATGAACGTGGCGAAGCGAAGATACGAATCCCAGAAAGCAGCCGAGGAGGCACGATTGCTGGGACAAAAACTTTATTCGTCTGACGTTTCGGACCCCTACTCAAACTAATCATCAGAGACCGTATCTGCTACTGTCTCTGATGCTGGGTTCGAGCAAGAATCCGAAACGTTAGACGAGTAAAGTTCTCCCAGCGATCGTGTCTCCTTCTTCATGTGGATATTGTTAGTTATTTTAAGCATGCGTCGTCATAGCAACTGCCTCCTATGGATACGGCATTCATTGTGCTTCCAGTACACTTATCTGCGGCTGTCTCTGTTGATGATTTCGAGTGAAAATCCGAAACGCCAGACCAATAAACTTCTTGCTTCAGCAATCGTATAATCTCATTCTGAACTGCTTTCAGGAACTCGCTGTTTGCTTCTGTCCGCAAAAAACAGAACACTGCAAATTGTGAATTTCAAGACAAAGACGTTTTTGAGGTAACTTTATACTTTGAAGCTAGCTTAATTGTTGTAAACGTTTAAGAACGACACAAAAACACCTTCAATAGTGATAAAGTAACGACTGCCACCATCAACACAAGTCGGAAATTTTCTACCAGAATTTACTGAATATCCAGGTATAGAAACCACCTCCAAGAAATGCCTGACATTCATAAATGCAACAAGATTAGTTTATTTTATTAGAAGGCCAGTTTAGAAATTTATAGCCATCTCTTGTGTGTTTTTGATCATGTGATATGAATATGAAGAGCAATGCGAGTCTCAAATACTTCTTGGCCAGTTATTTCAGCGACGTCAGCAAGCCCTGGGGACTTTTGGCCAATAGGACCTCTTTCAAATCCACAAGTCAGGGACAAGGTTAATTTAATATAGGTCTTCCTGATACAAATGAAATAAGGTCCTTCTACGACCTTGCAGCAACGAAAAATCATCTTAATAATAAGAGCAAATGAAGCACTTCTGCATTTGAAATCTAAATATTTTGTGCGTTCTAACAACCTTGTGCTTTATGAATGTTTTGCCCGATAATGCTGGGTTATTTTCTTATTAAAGTTCTCAGTTTGGATAACATTAAATTTAATGAAGTCGGATACGGCCTTGGTGGATAGGAGAATAATAAGGCTGTCTTTGGCTTAAGTATTGTCGCTTTTTAATTTCCTGAGAAATTATCTACGAAGTTGGAGTAGTGCAGTTTATTCAAGGTCTATAGGCTCAGACCGAGAATTTTATACCCGAATATTTGGGCCAAAGTCAATCAGCCACGGCAGGTAACCACGTAATATTCCTTAACTGCCGACAGGCAACTAGTAGTATACTGTAGGGTAAGGTGATACCATACTAACAGCACAGGTACTAGCTTTTGGCTAGCAGGAAATCTTTCAGTAATAAAAGTCGACCACAGTATTACTTTCTAGAAGCAAATATATCAAAAATATCTCATCTACAGATAATTTACCTGACTTCTTGGAACTGCTCAAGTTGGATCAGTTGATGCACAAACATCCCCATATCTGAGACAACATTAGCTTAGTAGATAGCGTGTGTAAATGCGAAAAAGGCACATGCCAGTCAATCAACAGATTGGACCTGTCTCAAAGCAAGAACATATGGACACTTGATAATATTGATTTTGCCCTAATTGTGAACATCCTGGCTTATTTTCTCATGCAATCCGCCATATGACGTTTGATCTTCTGATCTGGGGGAGAAAGGTGCCTAGAGTATCCGCCTGATCCCGTAGCAGAAACGTTGGGCAAAGATATATGCACCTATTGAGAGTGAAAATTTGGTTACAGTGATAACTACTTAATTACTAACTGTTACTGAAGCAGTCAACCTTGTCCCGAACGGTCTAACACTCTGCGCATCTATTGTTGCAGGCCTTGTTGATGTGAACATTGTTAAGTTTGGCTGAGGTCAACATACAAAGGCGAGCAGAATTTTTCGCTTGTCCTGCTGAATCATTCACAATGACGTACTCGAGATTTGAGGAAACAAACAAAAGTCTCTCCTCATCAGGACTGTAAGCATGTTTGTTAAAATGTTGGTTTTATGTAGTGTAAATAATAAAAAAATTGTCAGACTTCTGAGCAACCTGGTGACAATATTTAATACATGTCCTTAGGTATAACAAAATATTTTTTTAAAAATCAGAATCGTAAATGGATTACAACGAGCTGAACCTCCAATATATAATCTATTGACGTATGACTATATCCTTAATCCATGTTCTGTTAGAAATCCTACTAATTTAATTGTTGTTGTGAACGTCTATTAGGTGCATGATTTGTAATGATAGCCAGTTCTTTTACCTAGAAGGTTTTTCTAACTGCCGGTGTCAATATACAGAATAAGAATCAGGAATGACAGGTCTTCCTTTAACATTGAATTCACTACTCTAGAAAGTGCGTACATTTATTTTTCATAGGTAGCTTGAATACTTAAACTTGAAAATAAATCATCTACAGTGATTTTTTCCGCTTGTACACTGTTTGAGAGTCAAGTAGATCGGTCTAAACGTCTGATGTCAACTTCTTTTCTTAGTAAAAACGTTTCGCGGAATATTCAAAGAGATCAGGCGTACACCAGCCATTTGACGTCGGTTATGTAATAAATAACGAAAGACTGCATCAGCCAATGTTTTACCAAAACTGAGCAAAACGAATGCTATTTCTAATGTTTCCAAGAAAGCCTGGAAGTGAAAATCTAAAAAATAGCATTTGCTGAATATTTGTACAGCACCCAGTTTTTAACTGGTAAATCTGAGTGGGTGTTCGCCGAAATCATCATCCCAGACTTTTTGCTAGAGAAATTAGAAACAGGCATAAAATTACAGGATGGTGATTACAGAGGCGATTTTGTTCTCTGTTGCCTAAAATAAATTCAACATTTCGAGTTCATATCGAAGATATAACCGGAATGTGAAGCATTTAATTGGTCGAAAATGGATCTGTAAAATGAGCTATTTGTCAGGAGTTTTGGAAAGTTTCGGTGACACTCCCTGAGTCTTATATGCTCGGCACGCTGTTTCCATTTAGCAGTTTACAGACAGTTTATCTATATATATACATACATATACATATATATACATGCAGAATGATATTACCGACAAAGACAAGGGAGACTGGAATGGCCATTTCTGGCTTATTAACCGTCGTCAGCCAGCCATACCCAAGCCCGAAGTGTGGAACACCCGAACCTCGAACTCGCGACCTGTTGGTTTAGAAGTCAACCCCTCTACTCACCGGGCCACGAGCCCGTTGCCCTGTCGGTTTTCGATCGGGAATATACAATGTTAGGGGGCGCTCACCGATCGTTCATACGGAACTCACTCGTTCCGTTGTGCCTTAAGGGCTCTCTCTCGAGCTCAACCAGCAGCCGCGCAGCGGCGCATGATATATAGGCAGAATGATATTACCGACAAAGACATGCGCCGCTGCTGGTTGGGCTCGAGAGAGAGCCCTTAAGGCACAACGTAACGAGTGAGTTCCGTATGAACGATCGGTGAGCGCCCCCTAACGTTATATATATATATACATATGAGAAGAAGAGGCGATCTCGGGAACCATGATTGTATATACATATATATATACCTATATATATACACGCCTAAATGAACACCAATTGGCAGTGAAGAGGCGGGACCACTTATCCCAAGTCGCCATGCATACTCTTGAAACTGGGCACAAATTCGCTTGGGATAAAACACGCATTGTCGGTTCCTGCCCATATAAGAAAGGCCGAGAATTCCTAGAGGCCATTCACTCTGATGATTCATGCATCAATCGACGCATCGACCTTGATACCATGTACACAAATCTCAGAAAAATGGAAAAGGCAATAACCAATCAAGGCGTGACATCAGTCCAGAGCATTAACCCATCCTCAGCCATGACAGAGCAATATCGATTTTTTCGGCATTGTTTAAATTTTGACTGTTTCTTCATACTTACTACACGTCTGAAGACGAGCTGGGGAACCGGACTCGAAAATTTACGAAATAAAGTTTGTTCATTTTCCCAAAGGACTCATTCTTCTTCGAATTGTTTCTTGGGATGCCCATCTTCCAGTATATATATATATATACATTCACTGAGGAATGATCGCACACCAATCCACTGGCTTCCCGAAGCAAACAAGCTCCGTATGGGTAACAAAGGTCACAAACAGGCAGCTAATTACCGGGCCGAAGTCGGCCAAGTCATAATAGCAGCAAGGAGGGACGACAGAGAATGCGGAGAGATTGATACTGGTGGCGAGGCATTGATGAACTTCTGTTCGATGAAGTGCTTATGACCCATCCGGTAGACCTCAGTGATGGATCAACTGCGCCAGGTGTGTCTGTGTGCATGTTTGTGTTTCTGGTCCCAGCTGTTGGTCAGGGTTATGATTGGCTGAATGAAGGCACAATAAACCGGAAAAAGTACTGTATCAATCTACTCGCATTGTCCGTTGTCCATCCTCGCTGATATATATATATATATATATATATATATATATAGATGAGATGGAGCCAACAAAGACAAGGGAGACCGGAATGGCCATTTCTGGCTTATTAGCCGTCATCAGCCAGTCATACACAACCCCAAGTGTGGATCACTTGAGATTCGAACCCGGGATCTTTGGTCATGGAGTTTGACGCTCTACCATTGAGCCACGAGCACCAAGGCACAACGGAACGAGCATGTTCCGTAACCTGATCGGCGAGCGCCCACTGTCATAAAATATATACATGTATAAATATCAGATGAATAATTTCGGAAATTAATCAGTGCAGAACTTGGAGTTAAATCTCCGGGACATGACTTTTTAGGGTCAGAACCGAAATTTCAATGAACATTTGAGTCGAAGACAATCAACTACTTTGGAATAACCATGTAATGCCCATTCTACAAACAAGTAGTACTACGAGTAGTATGAATTTCATATGGTAAAGGTATTATACCGTACTCCCGACCTAGATACTTGCTCAAAGCCCAGACACGTGTTTCGCCGATATTCTGCCGCTGCGTGACACAGCTGCGAGGGGTTCGGTTCTTCAGTGGGACCCCCAGCGTTCTCTAGCGGTTTCCGGTATATGAACTCCAGAGAATAATCAGGTGAATAATTCCCGAAATTAATCAGTGCAGAACTTGGAGTTAAATCTCCGGAACATGACTTTTTAGGGTCAGAAACGAAATTTCAATGAACATTTGAGTCGAAGACAATCAACTACTGTGGAATAACCATGTAATGCCCATTTCGGTTCTGACCCTAAAAAGTCATGTCCCGGAGATTTAACTCCAAGTTCTGCACTGATTAATTTCCGAAATTATTCATCTGATTATTCTCTGGAGTTCATATACCAGAAACCGCTAGAGAACGCTGGGGTCCCACTGAAGAGCCGAACCCCTCGCAGCTGTGTCACGCAGCGGCAGAATATCGGCGAAACACGTGTCTGGGCTTTGAGCAAGTATCTAGGTCGGGAGTACGGTATAATACCTTTAATATATACATATATACATGTATATATGTATATTCACTCGATCCATTTGTGAAAAACTCGACGGTCTGGGTGAGATTAGATATTACGACAGCAGTGGGTAGATCTGAGTACAATCAACGGTCTAACCATTTGAGTTACGAGCCTCCACTACGAGGGTTCAGATAGAGGAGATTACATGTCGGTAACACGACAATTTAGATCACGTAGGTACTCTATGCTTGTAAAAACAGAACATATCTTACTTTATACTCAATTTTGTATTCTAGAATTTATTTTGATCATTTGCAACTCTGCCATCTTTAGGCCTTTTTATGATTAGATGGCCCGATGTGGGGCGAAAACTTTTTAATTATTCTTTACAATAACTTTCAAGACCTAAAACCAGGCCACTCTGTCTGCGGATCGCCTTGGCACTTCTGAACATACTACTATTCGTAAGTTAGTAGAACCTAGTTTCTACCCTTTTATTATAGTTTCTGTCGATGCCAGCAAAGTACCAGCACATAAAAAGAACCCAAATGGGTAAAATTAATTCAATTACCTGGTGGAAGAATTATTAATCACCAGCAGTAGCAAACTGTCCGTACAAAGTTTTTGCTTAATGCGAATTCGTCTTAATCTAGTTTACTAATCAGTTCGATTCAAAGGAGCTACAATTTGACAAAACTTGTAGGAAATATCTGGAGAGCTCGATTCCTTTTTAGCTTAAATCGTTCTAAAAATCAGACTATACGCTTTAATGCCGAAGAACTAGTTTGTTATGACAGGTCGGTATATAAGTTAGGTTCCTCGTCAGATTTCAGCCCGTAAACAGTGTACTTTAATAAGACGTTGGCAACTTAATCCAGACATATAAGACCATTCTAAGACGACGTATAGATAGAAAAGAGGACATTTGGGCAAGTAGACAGTGTTCAAAAATTGAGGAATTTTCGTCCAAATGGCGCATTATTAAAAGCAAATCGTTTCCAGACAGGGTGTGTAACTCATAGCAACGGGGTTGGATACTCGGACAAATTGCTTCAGCAGATTATTAACTTGTGTTTAAAGAGCCTAAACATTTATGCA
Organism: Spirometra erinaceieuropaei; assembly: GCA_902702965.1. NCBI lineage: Eukaryota > Metazoa > Platyhelminthes > Cestoda > Diphyllobothriidea > Diphyllobothriidae > Spirometra > Spirometra erinaceieuropaei. Next base: position 171,717 of record CACRXP010000140.1, read on the forward strand.
GACACACCCAAGAAATTGGGATGAACGTTTGAACATAACTTCTCCACTAAGACAACCTTGGAGCTGAGTGTATCTCTTATGCTTTAAGTTTTTCGCACAGACTGCTCGTTTTAAATTTCTTACGGAGACGAAAATAGGCAGAATCAACCGTCTTTGTGACGTCGCATGTGCGTCTGAGAATTGAAACGCGAGGAACGACCATTCTTTTTAAATACTAAGGCGAGCCCGCAACTCGTAGTTCCCTACCACTTCAATGGGAAATGCTAAACATTTAAACCAAGCGACAAAATCCCATTTCGTTGACGTACCTGTTAGGGCTTAGGGGTTGGCGACTTGAGATAGTTGGTCGGTGGCTTTTTTGGTCGCCACTCACACGCTGGAGAAAGGCCACGAGTTCGACTTCGTCAACACGCGGATATTGGCACGAGCCGGCAACAAGACGGGGCGAAAGCTGTTGGAGGCGTGGTTTTCGGACACCAACTCATTCAATAGACACATTTATCTGCCTGCGTGTTATCACGCACTCCGCCCACGTAGCGCGGTGGCGCAGCTCACATCGTAGCGAAGTACAAACGCCATCTCTACGCCGGGGAACCATTGTGGGTCAGGCGGCACAAACGCGACCTAACCACGGACGTAATCTTCCCCCCTCACGGCACAACGGTATAAATGTTCACACGTTGCTGCACTCTGGCAGTCTCTGATGATGAACTGCTGTTCGAGTTCGAAAACTAAGACCAATAAAACTACCGTCCCGGTGAACGTGCCTTCGTCTTCTTCTAGAGAGATGTTGTATTTTCTAAATAGAAAGCGCACGGCTTGGGGTTAGGAAACCCTAAACGCAAATGCAACGGCAAGTACGACTCAGAGGTATTCGGAGGTGGAAAAACACTTTTAAACATGAAGTTATATTTCAGCCAGCATGAAATTAAAACGGACGTGATCACTACTGAATTTCTGTAAGTAGAAAACTTATGTGCATGTTTTCTATAAAATATGGGATTGGACACGGAGGTAAATGCCCCTCCATACTGCAGGCTCTTATGCGCCAAATTTCAGGGGGTAGCTGTTCCCGAGTCCTAAATCCAATCCTAACTCGTGTGTTAGCCCTCCTTACGCTAGCGCTAACCCCAACTCTGACCCTAAGCTTTACTCAAGTGTAGTGCAAGGCCGCTTGTAATAGGGATGGTACGTATAACTATGCTCCACCAAAAATATTTTAATATATGAATTGAAAAACGGACATCCCAAGAAATTTAATTAGAAGGATGGAGTTTTTGGGGAAACAGTAAACTTTATTGTGTGAATTTTCGAGACTGGTTCCCCAGCTCGGGCAGCAAAACCAACCAAATGTCGAACTCTCTCGTACGTGAAAAATGTACCTGAACTAGTTGCCAGACAATTTAAAAATTACCAGATACACGTAGCACACCAGCCGGCAACTGCCTTCACGCACACAGCTTGCACACCCTAAGGACAGGGTTGGTTACCTCTATAGAAAAGGTGTGGTCTACAGGATCCCCTGTTCCAGTTGTGATGCCATCTATTGTGTCCAGACTGGGAAATCTGCCTCAACTGCATACAAGAGGCGGTGAAGAGACGAGATCGTCTATCTCAGGTGGCTACGCACACACAGGATACTGGGCACAAAGTTGCATGGTAGAACACTCGCATTGTTGTCGCCTGCCTAATAAGAAAAGACCGAGAATTCCTGGAGGCAATGCACTCAAATGAGGTATGCATCAATCGGCATATCGGTCTAGACGCTACAAACAAAATCGTTAAGGCCAAATTCAAAGTGGCTCAACCAATCAAGGAGGTGACAAATTGCAATTAACACGCATTGGCTCAGACTTTAGCCAATCATAGAATCCTTTGCCAGACTCAGTTTAGAGGTTGATTCCTTTTGCCCGCCCATTGTCTGAAGACGAGCTGGGGGAACCAGTCTCAAAAATTCACACAATAAAGTTTACTGTTTCCCAAAGAACCCCATCCTTTTAATTTTAATGTTTACGGGCATCAGAAAGCAATGACAACAGAATGCTATTTAAGCAATCCTTTTAGTTAGTGCAGTTTGCATAGGCGGTCGAAAACGCGCGCATTTAACAGCCCCCCACCCTGACCTGCTGAAATACTGCCAGCACACGTTGCATGCCTGTCCTTTTTTAACCTCATCCAGGTAGTCCTTCCAAACTGAAATCACATTTATAGACTTCATTGTTTCACGAGTAACATTCATAGAGGGAACTTATAGGCAATATCCTTTTCAAGGTCACTTAGGCGGGATTTCTACCAAATTCAAAATTTTGGCAAAAAATGGACTCCATTCACTATGGGCAGTAGGTAAGTCAATAGATTACACAAGGGTCATAAAGTGTAACACAAAAGGAACGATTATTATGGGGACAGTTCAATTCTTAGCTTCTGTATTTATCACCGACTAAGATATGGGTTGCTCGCAGACATGGCATGATTCCATTGATTTTAGTGTCAGGTAGGATGGACGAAGCACATGTGAAAATTGTTGGAGTGGGGTAGAGTATAGGTCAAAATCGCAAGATTCGACACGGACTTTGTATTGGATGCGAGGAAGTCAATGAGAGCAAAAGCAGACTCAAGGACAAAGGTTTATGTCACTTACTTCAGCTGAAATCAAACTCCGCCGAAATTACCTTCTCCCTCCACTGTGGGGGGCTAAGACCTCAAGTGATTCCTCAGGAAGGATTTATTGAAAAGAAACTTGCCTATCTTAAGTGAAAGTGGGAGTGAATAGCAACATGAACTTAACCTTGCTGAAACCATAAACTTTAGAATACTAAGCAAATTTTTTCATTCGGGCACAGAACAAAAGGACAAACAGCACCCAGATGGCTAGCTGCCAAAATAAGTGTGTAGGCGAATGATGACATTTGGCTAATTTATGTGAAGAAGAAGAGTCGAGCACCGGAACACTGTGTTTATTGTCCTGAGCTTTCAGACTCGTACAGGAGTCCATCGTCAGAGATAGCAACAGCAGCAGCAACAGCAGAACAAGCGACAGTTATAAGGCATGCAGGCCAATCGTCGACCGACTGCGTAAGACTGGAGGTGACTACGCAGGGCTCTGTACGCCGGCGCCAGATCGATAAACCGACTGACCGAGTTCTCATCCGAGGCCCAGGCTTCAATCAATTCTCGGCCTGTTTTGTTTCCGGCGTGGGCGACTATTTTGGTGGCTGTGAAGTTCAACTCAAAACCCATTTCGTAGGTGTAAGCGGCCACTTGTGATAATGCGTCGCCTCGTCGCACAGCCAGCTTATGTTCGAGTATGCGCGATCCGAGCATGCGCCCAGTCTGTCCTGTGTAGTTACAAGGACAATTTTGACACGGAATGCGATACACTACTCCAGATTGCTCATCAGGTTTTAACCTGTCTTTGATTTTCATTACCCTATTGCGCATGGTGGCTTTGGGCGGTGTGCAATTACAACACCTAGCTCCGCAGCAATGCGCTAATTTATGTTTTTGTTTTTGATAATTTTTCCAGACAGTTTGCGGGTGCCTCTGCATAATTAGCTTTTTTGCCTACTCTAACCTCCGATCTGTGGCCGGATCCTTCACTGGTGTCATCCTGAGAGATGTGCCGGAAAACAAAGTCTCCTGGTGGTCGGCGTCACAACTGTACGAGATCGTTCGGCTAGTCATGGAAACCCAAAGTACGTGTGGCGAAAGAGACTGTACTGTCTTGAGTGCTTTAAATTTACAAGCACCACTATGAGGTGCCTCCTTGGTGGATAAGGAGGTTTTCTCACTATTTTTGAGACTAGTCATCAGTATGATCCACATAAGTGCTCAAGGTCAGTAGTGTTTCTAATTTTATTCGGGAAAATATTGCTAAGAAAATAAATAATAAGCAAAGCGCACGGTGCCCGTCGAGTCTTAGTGAGGTTGCCAATAAGACAAATAAAAAATCTAATAGAGTAAATGGGCTACCTCATGAAATATCAACCGAAATTCCGAAATGCGTTTTCGTTTCGAAAAGATTAAACAAGTAGGGTTGTAAAACTAGCCATCGTGCAGCCTAATTCTATAATAATTCGGTTAACTCAGAGTGCCGGCTTACGAACGAACCTCTTTTAGTCTGCAAGCAAAGACTATACTCTGTAAAAAAATAGCTACTTAATTAGCGTGGGTTTTTCTCATTGATTTTCGATGCCCTTAAAAATAAGTCATACGTTATAAAAAACATGCATAAAAATACTCATTCTTTTGCTCATTTGGTAGAAAATTACGTCTTCTCCCATCTTTATACTAGAAGGAAGGGTATAATTTCGCGAGTTAGTCCACCTACTGTACGAAATGGGCTGGTGTGGACAATATATCCTCTGACAGTCCAAGAGACTGAGGTTGCCTTTAACCGGACAAGTAGAGTCTCTGGCTCGCCAAAAATACTCTAATTGGTGGAGGGCAAACGCCGAAAGGGGTAACTGAGGAATAGACTTGTTCACATTGAGCCAACCGTGAGAACCCTTGGCGCCTCGGTGGGATTCGAACCCGCGACAGCATGGCGAGTCCTCCTCTTGCTGTCGCGGTTTGGGCCAATGTGAATTATTTGAAATCTGCCAAAAAAACTCTGCATAGACTAGCTTTTGGGGCGAGAGGTGGTCAGACGGATCACTCAGTGGACTTAAGACCGACTAGTTTTCATAAATTAAAAAAGTGAATTACGCAGTAAAAACAGCAGGGCGTCATGTGTGTCAACAAACAGCCATCCTGGAGTAATTTTACAAAGACAAGAGAGTGAGTGATTGAGAAGACTTCAAGCAGATAGTTTCACAAGCTAACACGACCTGGAGCGTATCCAACCGGTCCTAACGCTTGTTCCTCGGGTAAGGGCTTGCCAAATACGTTAGCAACGTGACTGACCTCGACTCAAACGGAATTGTTATGTTTTCGTCAGATGTCGCGTTTTTTTTACAGACGTACCGCCCACGGAAACCAGCAACTACCTCTGTGAATTAATTAAGTGCTATTTAAGAAGCCCTCTAGCTTCGCCGCCATATGAACGGTTTGAGACACAATGGGCGCCACGTGGGAGAAGTATTTGCTATTGCGCCTGAACTAAACGACGTTTCTATAAGTCAGGCACGCCATCGACCAAATTTACACTGGAGGAAGATCAATATAAATTGCTCTCTTTTCTGGAAGCGTTTCCGAGAAGAAGGCCTGACGGTTGTTTCGGTTTTACTTCTGTCGTAAATAGACGTTTTCGTACCGCCAAACTTGAAGATTAAATTAGTCCGATGTTTGCTACAAAGGGTTAGAAGGGTCTACTCAACTAATAGCATGGAGGGAGAGCTAAAGATTTTCGAAGATCTCTTTATTCAGAATGGATACCCTGATCAATCTATTGCCAAAAACACAGCCAAAAGACCATCAAGGCTCCTGTGATGACGGCAGAAAAGAATAGGCGTTTAATAGCGGTCCCGTTTCAAGGGGACGCGTCAGGTGGACTTTTAAGAAGACTGTATCAAAAAGTTCAAGTTGTATCGCGCGCCTTTCCAGTAGATGACGACCCCAAACTGTTCTCCGCTCATTTCTACTTAAACGGAGAGGACAAGGACAAACTGCTAGTCCCAACCACCTCGAGGTGTATTTACTCCTTCAACTGTCCCTCTGGGGCAGAATATATTAGTCGCACGAACTTACGTTTGTCCAAAAGAATGGAAAAACATCTTCCAACATAGTTATGAAAGAGCCAAATAAAGAACGCCAACAGCTCTATCCTCGAGCACATAGTAGACACAGACCACGGTGTAGGCCTCAGATAAGCTTTACGCGTGATTTACAAAGCACCATCTAGCTATACAAAACCACTTCCACGGGCTCGGTTGGCCATGGCAGATTACGCAACCCTCTCCTATACGCAGAGGCGAACTTCATAAGTGCCCCACAGTTGCCATGGGCCAAAGCTGCCAAGCCAGCCACCCGCGTATAATTACCGTTCCCGATGTCCACCATCCCCTGGCGCTGACTGGAATTTTGGTATTTCACTTACCCCCCCCCCTCCTCCCTCCCAAAAAACAAAACTCAAGCTACTTGTCCGCATATTCTAATTATTCGAGAAACAACCTAAATTTACATATCCGAAGCTAATTTATCGAATACAGACGTACAGTAGGTGGGATAAATAATGAAATGTCGACCGGAATTCCAAAGTGCATTTTCGTTTCGAAGAGATTAATTAAACAGCGTTGTGAAACTAATTATTATGCGGCACAGTTCTATAATAATTCAGTCACATCAGGATGCCAACTTTCGAACGAACTTTCTTTTGGCTGCATGCAAAAACCATACTCTGCAAAAAATGCCTTCTGATAGAGCATGCATTTTTACCACTAATTTTTTACGCCCTTAAACATTCAATTATATTTCATGGGAAACATGCATAAAAATATTCATTCTTTTGCTCATTCCGTAAAAAATTACGCCTTCTTACAATTTTATATTCGGAGGAAGGACATAATTTGGTTTCAAGAACTTTTCCAATTCCCAAATAATTTTGAACCCGACCTGCCGTTACACTTGCATTCAGGGTTTCAAAACTTCAAGCCGTATACTTTCTGCGTACAGAAAACGATATATTTTTCTGTGGTATTAAGAGGTGACTATATGAGGTTCATAAAATTTAGCAGTGGATTTGAGCCATATTGTTAACTTTACAAGTCACATTGGTAAATGCAAAGACTTGACGTTGTATGAACGGCCATTTCACAGTGTTAAAAAACCTCACAATTATAAACTTTTTGAAAACCGACTTATACGCCTCCTTCGAGTAAAATATTGGAAGAAGACGTACTTCTCTACCGAATGAGCAAAGAATGAATACTTTTATGCACATTTTCCATGAAATATAATTAAATGTTTGAAGACATCAAAAATCAGTGATCAAAATGCATGCTACTTAAGTAGCCATCTTTTGCGGAGTATGGTTGTTGCATGCAGCCGCAAAGAAGTTCGTTCGAAAGCTGGCATCCTAAGGTGACTGAATTATTATAGAATTATGCTGCATGATAATCAGCTCCACCAGCCCATTTAATTAATCTTTTCGAAACGAAAATGCACTTTGGAATTTTGGTTGACATTTCATGAGTTATCGCACCTACTGTATGCTCACCAAACTGTCTTTTGAAGTAATCAAATTTTCTGGTTGAAAACGGTAATTAATCCAAAAAGGCTCTGGTAGTGTAGTAGCTAGCAAGTCACAACTCCATGCCACTCCTGCTCTCAGCAGCACCTACGCATCGCTACCTCCCCAATTGTAATATTGTCTATTTTCTTTTTGATTTTCAGAATCTCTGTTGCTTGGAGTTGCTTTCTTCAGCCTAATTGTGATGATAATAGCTGCTGTCGGGATCGTCGTTTCGGCCTGTAGGGCAAACTGTATGGTCCTGGCTGTAAATCAATCAGTTTCTTGAACCCTAATCTCACTAACTCTGTTAGTACTGTTCCATAGTCGCATTACTCCTAGTGGCTACAATCGCCCTCCTTGTTGTCCTCCGATCTACTCAACTCGATGTAAGTCAACAATTTCTACCAACTAAAATACATTAGTGGGCACTTTAAATTCCCCTTTATATACTTTTTGATATGGATAAATAAATCCGTCATGGTTGCAAACTCAACCGCGCTTAGTCCGACCTTGCCTCGTAGAGTTCCTTTGAATTTCAGCTGGGAAGTCCATCCGAGAAAGTTAGATCCGCTTTCGGAGTCTAGAAGGACCCAATTTGGGTAAATCCGCTATGCGGTCTACGACTGTGGTTTGCTGCTGTCGGCATTGGCAGCAGTTCAGTTTTATTAAGGGGAAGATAAACGAACGCCTTTAAACGCCCTACGGGCTACAAATTTTTCAAAAAAATCCCGAAACGTGGAAAATTGAAAACAGGATTGTTTCCATAATTTCGGGGAAGAAGTAGGCAACTGTCTGTTAGTCAAAAATAGTAAACATAAACGTGTACTCATTCATTGCAAGTAGTTTAGTCATATGTAAGTTCAGCGACTGGCTGTGTGGGTTAGTGTGTGGTTGGTAAATGGCAAGCTTGATGCATGTCGAGTTTGCGCGTAAATAGATCCGCAGAGGAGGAGAGCACAGCATCAGTGACCAGAGCGTTCCTCGCTGCATTCACTCTGTTTATGAAGAAAAACTTACATCAATTGATCCTTGCTTTACCTGTGCGTAGTTGCAGGGGATGCCCGCGCAAAATGCTTGCCTCTTTAAATCTCTCATTAACTTGAGATTCGAGATCTACTCATTGAAACCTGGTAAGCTGGATTAACTTAATCCTTAGAATTAATTGTTTTTGTCTAACTGGACGCGTTAGACCGGCTGGAACTAAAGTACTGCTTTCGAATCACGCATTGCATTTCCTAATTATGCTCTAAGGCCTCTTGAAGTGACTGCCAAGTCTCTTTTCCTGAACTGTGTCATTTTTCCAGTAAACGTTTCTTGTCTACATTTACCCAACTAGACCAGGGCTAGCGAAGTCGCATTTTAATCGCCAATGAGACAGAAGCAAGTCCATTCAGCCAAAGATATGGTGTGGGAGGGGATGAGGTATTAGCGTAAACTACCAGTGTGATTTTATCGCCAAAATGCTGAAGCTCAGAAAGATCGGATCAAAAACTTTAAAGGAGCAAACTGAAATGTTTGGAGAGATCAGCAGGCAATTAAAATCCTCGTTATTCCAAAGGGAGTTATTAGTACTGGGGTTGCAGAGGTTAGAAAGCTGGGGGGTCTTCTACGCCTGTCGAGGTCAGATCACTTCCCAAACCCAAAACTCGCCAATTCAACACTTCTGGTTTTACTGTATTTAAAGTGGCCGATTGCTTTCTAACGTAAAGACGAATGAATGAAGACTGACGACTTAATTTGGTCGGCAGAACACGGTCCTAAGCTGGTTAGGTAATGCGTTTATTTAAAGTTAGGTAGCTGGTTGATTCGTCATTGTCCATTAAGTGACCGAACTACAACCAAAGCCTTATTGACCATTCTTAACGTAAAGGTTTTGCGAAGCTGCTTTCATAGCTTTTTCTGATTTGAAAGAGCATAAAGGATGAAAACTGCGAGCAAATGTATTTCTCTTCTAAAAATCATCCATGTTCGCGGAAACTGCCGAGGGGTGGGGGACAGTACTCCACTTGAATCATTGAAATCACAAATTTGTGAAACACTTTTCTCACTTATCGTTTCATTTCGTTGGTTTTGCCTATTCTTTAAGGGTGGGACTTTGCTTTCGTGGCATATTTGTTTCGCCCATTGCGAGTAAAAATATTTCCCATACCTTCGTTGCATTTGCAGAACTCGGCGAACCTACTGGAGAAATTACAAGGCGATGTCAGTATTTCGAACAGAACTCTGTTGTTGTTTCAGAAGGTCAGAATTCCTGATGTTCGTTTAAAAATTAAAACGTGATTTACCAAGTCTAGGGCGAAATTGCTCTGACTCACTGCTGTATCTCATAAGAAAAACTGATACAAAATGTCTGCCCAACCTAAAAACTACGATAAAAAAATGACTGCACTGGCTTGATATTTTGATGCCAACATTTTTTCTAATGACTGTGATTTTTCTTCTGTGATTCACTACGTAATATTTTTTCGGGTTAACTATTACACCCAAATCATGTGAGCTTCTATTCGTGGCCTAGTTGGGTGGCGAGACATTTTTCCCTGAGAGACATTTTAGGTCAGGTTAAATGTGTAATTAGTTTTTCAGTTGTATATAACATGTTCTCGCCCCTACTTATTTCATTTAAGCGGAAGAAGCAATCACTTTGTGGTGACGGAATAGCACGTTTGTTTTTAGGCGAGTTACAACATAATGCAAATGTGGGCATGTCGGTAAGGGCGAAAGCCCAGTTTCTGAGGGTTAAAACACAAAAACGGTTGAGTAACACAGTTGCAGTCTTTGAGATCATAAGGTAGTCTATTTTGGATCCCGGATCAGTATCTGTACAGGGGAAAATTATAGAAAATGAAAAGGGTTTTTTAAAAACTTCGCGATTGCATTTTTTGATTGGTCGCCTACGCAAACGGTCTTGCTGGTTTCCAACGCTGGACGATGACTGTCCACAATTCCCTGCCTCTTTTTAATGTTGTCGCATCTTTGTTGAGCGACTCCCGGAAGAGGCCGAAAACTCAGACAAGTGGAACAATGGTTTCGTTCCTTGAGCAGCATTCGGCTTTGCCTGAATCGTCCCCCTCTGTTCGGTATCTCGCTTCATGGTTGTCCGGCATCTGTACGGAGCAGCATAGTCATGCCTTGCTTCAGAGTACCGCTCGGGCTGATGCATCCAGCGGCCAAAACACTAATCAAAAACAGTCGCCGTTGGCAAAAAAAGTACTTCTCCTTCTTTTGGGAATTTAAAAATCAGCCAATCGTAATGTTGAGGGGGTAACAAAACAAATTTCTAAAACACAGCATTTTTTCGGCAAAATAGTGTACATTTTAGGCGATACATATACAGTTCGTGACCTACCTCATGAAAGGTCACAAACTGTGAACTTAAATCGCTGTAGCGCATGAAACGCCGACCTCGCATCCACAATAGTCATATTGCTTTAAAGATATGACCGAGGTTCAAAATAAAACACAGTTTCATTTATAAAGTATTATTTATTGACTAAGAAATAGTTTATTTTACGAAGAACCACCAAATGAAAAAACAACTCTATGAAAGGTCAACTATTCAAGGCTTAATATAACTGCCAGCAGAAAAGGGGAGTGTCAGAAAACGACAAAATGATAAAAAGTGGTAACAAATACAACGTATCAGTGCCTTGCCGATCGTACCTAGTTGCGTAAGGCGAAAGGGCAAGGTGATTACCAAGTTGTCCAAAGTGGTTGGCAGTTGGCGAAAGAAAAAAATATCTCGAAGGCCGCAGGCGGAGAGACTGGTTGCGGTTTAAAATATTAGATTACAGTCGTAAGCTTAAATAGAATCATACCTTCTTTGAGTGGTGGACAGGGGCATTATCCTGGAACATTGCGGTGTCCATTCGACGTCGATGGATGCCATTGCAACCGAAGACATCCTTTACTATGTCTATGACCACCTTGCTATTTATCGTCTCCGCTGTTGAACGCTAGACCGTCCGCTCTTCGAATATGGTGGCCATCCAAACCATCAGACGTCAACAGTTCCTGAGAGTTGGTCTCAATATAGCGTGTTCTCGTTCGTCCCACATATGGCCACCTGGGCCGACCGCGGAGGCATGTCTAAAAATAAGACCTCATTACAAAATTAAATGCTCTTCCAGAACGAAAGTCTGTAACCAGTGTTTATTTACTCCAAATTTAACTATAGTTCATTGATATTTTGGCAGATTTTGAATAATTCATATTGACCCAACTGTGGGAAACTCGGCGCCTCGGTGAGATTCGAACCCACGCAGTAAGGGGAAAGGCTTTAGTACAGCCAACGCTCTAACCACCTGAGCTACGAGGCCCCGCCGGACGACGCGAGTTTTATCACACTTGGGTCAAGTTACCCGCCCAACCTACTGCAACGTCTGGAATCCACCAAATCTGATACAGTAAGTTGACTGCCCAAGCAGGATTTCCTAAGTAATTCACCTAGAATCCACCAGATGACTACTAGGCTCACGTAATTCAATATGAATTATTCAAAATCTGCCAAAATATCAATGAATTACGTGAGCCTGGTAGTCATCTGGTGGATTCTAGGTGAATTACTTAGGAAATCCTGCTTGGGCAGTCAACTTACTGTATCAGATTTGGTGGATTCCAGACGTTGCAGTAGGTTGGGCGGGTAATTTGACCCAAGTGTGATAATACTCGCGTCGTCCGGCGGGGCCTCGTAGCTCAGGTGGTTAGAGCGTTGGCTGTACTAAAGCCTTCCCCCTTACTGCGTGGGTTCGAATCCCACCAAGGCGCCGAGTTTTTCACAGTTGGGTCAATATGAATTAACTATAGTTATTGACCTATACGACATTCCGCAAAGGCATGCTGATGTTTTACTGCTCGAAGAAAGTGCTACAATTCAAGGTAGAGGATTCTAACCTGTCACAAGACATGTTTTAGTCTCGGGGATCGGGAGCTTACTTTAGGGCTTTATTCTGCTGAGATCTTTTTACGATGTTATGGACAAACAATATTCGTTTGCTTTCAGTTTGAATGCTGCAACTGGAAAAACGGTGAGGCATTTAAAGTGCGTGCCCCGGGTAAGTACATTGAGAACCTCCTCCACAAGGCAAGTATTAATCAATTTCAGCGAGTGCTCTCCCACGGATTTAATGATGTGTATGCTTCAGGACGTTTTGCTATGAACTGAGCAAATCTAACCGTCTTCAGTTATCTGCGATTTAGTCACGCAAGGTTTGGCATCCGAGGTTTTTGCACATTGGATATTAGGCCAAACGTTTCACCAGTCGGCCGCATGTTACGCTCCAGACTACCAATTTTTGTGGTTTACGGCAACCGTTCAACCAGAGGCGGTCATTACTGTTTATTTCGGTCTCTGTGAGGGATCTTGATGGAACTTCACAGTAGAACGGAAGGGTTTTGCTCCGTTTTGCGGTTATAATGGTGGAGAGTGATTTCAGTTTGCACGCTTCTTTCCAGGTTTACTTGAACCTATCAGAAATCCTACCCAAAAAGTTCTTTTTCTCACGTAGGCCTCAGAAACCGAAAACTCCTACCTACCGGAATTTAGGGAACTTGGTTTAATCTGGGATCTTAAAATTCTTTGTCTGGTATTATGAAAAAGTCGCTGGGGTCCAGCACGGTCGGATAGACCCAGAAAATATGAAATGTCTGTTATAGATTCAACCCGGGTCCATTTAATCCTGCACGGCCTAGTAACCACTAATTTTGTGGATTGAAAAAATTTGAAGGCGGCAATGAAATATTGGGCAATCTTTAAAAGCCTCAAATAGACGAATCTTGCTTAAAAATTAGAGATAATTCAACTTGAACCACCGTGTTAAGTCAGCATGAAGTTTCTGCTGGTCGGTCTCGTATAAAGGATCTTCGAAAGTAACTTAGCCACATGTCCCGATATCTTTATGCGAGACTAGCAAGTGGTAGACCGATTGTACGCCGACCGTGCGAGTTTGTTTTAGTCGAGCGTCACAAGTGAACTTGAAATGTTAAGGTTACTTGTTCGGACGCTTGAGGACTTTCCTTCGGCCTCTGTATCCCATATTTGGCAAAATTATGTCATGCATTTCAGCAGAAAACCGCCATTCACCGTATGCGCGGAATTTAAAAGTACATCATTAAGACGGACCTGGCAGAGCAAACGAACGGAGTTAAATTAGTCCAACTTCCTAGGTAAACGTCGGTGAAATTTTACTTGGCACTAAGGCCATAATATGTTGGCGTTCGATTAGCTTGAAAAGGATCTTGTTTTAGATCCTCAGCCTATACGCAGGTGTTATAAACTAGCTTTTTACAACGCCAAATCACTGCTGGTAACTAATCGCATGATCAAAAGGGCAATCCTCGGAGACCTGTTGGTAGTTCATTGTCGTCCGCACAATGACGCCCAAGTTTTGCGTTCCAAGTCCGCATAAAAGTACGTTTTTTTTTATTCAAAAACCTCACGCATTGTGACGTAAGAGTCTGACACATGGTCATCAAGTCCTACAAATTTAATTTTCCTAAGTTTGGATCTACGTACAACGGTTGAGGACTTTTAAACATACCTGATTCACACACCTTAGACGATTGCCACATAATTTTAATAAAGGTCCAGAAGGGTACTGACGAATGTAACTCGGAAACGACTATATATTTATGATAAGTAGCAACAGCTTTCTCGCAGAAGATGAAAACAACCCTGTAGGTCGGAAATGGATCTATGGTTGAATTTGGGAAATCCAACGATTCCGTTTCGTCTGATTCTACAATGACTCCTTATGCCGTTGAGAACAAATTTCTACTTAGGCCTTTTATACCGTTTAGCAGACCAGTTCGAGGCACCGAATACGGAAGACAAAGTTCTCTGTCCGAGTTCTGAAGGCTTTTTTGTGAAAAATCTAGTGTCATAATTTTTCCCCCACCTCAAAGCCAGAACTTTAATTGTTCAACTCACAACAGGACTTCGACTCAGCACTTGCAAGGTTACGTACTCAGCGACTTGCAAGACTGTGTTCTTTTGTAGTGAAATTTACTCTATCAGCCATGTTCAAATGGGGAAAATAGCAGTACCTGTATGTTTAAACAAAATCTTTATGTTTCGAGGGCGGATCTTATTTTGTAGACAAGCCCCAACCTAACCCCTAACCCTAACCCCTAATCCCTGACCCCTAATCATAACCCTTAACCTCTAACCCCTAACCCTAACCCTAACATCTAGCCCCAACCCCTAACGCCTAACACCTAACCCTAACCCCTATCAGGTGCGGCTGCGAAATTAGATCTTGTCGTTTCTTCTTTCCCGAATACGATCTGGGGAAAGTAAATGTTAACAGTTAAAACGTTTAAATAGAAAGGTAATTTCCCTTTTGTCTTCCGACTTATCTTTCCTCTAGGTGTCTGTTGTGACCTTAGGATAGAGGCACGCAAAACCAGCCCTGTCTGCAGAAAGGTTTACGGCACCAAATGTGAGCATAATATCTCCAAAGAAGTGGACAGCCTATTAGGGTTATTAATTGCCTTGCTTGCGACGGCAACCGCCGTCAAAGTAAGTTCATCCACTGTCCAAAACCTAAATGCCTTTCCTCTGAAAAATTTAAAGTAGAGGGCGGACGCGAGCGATGGACTGAATTGTATTCATACTGATGTCAATAAAAACGAAGAGACGAGTCCCAGGAAACAGCCGTAAAGAAGGAGGCGTGATTGCTTGGACAAGAGCTTTATTCGCCTGACGTTTCGGGTCCCTGCTCGAACCCGTCATCGAAGACAATAGCTGATACGCGTATGCTATTGTCTTTGATGATGGGTTTGGGCAGAAAGCCGAAACGTCGGGCGAATAAAGCTATTGCCCAAGCGATCGTGTCTCCTTCCTCTTACTAGCGTTTCGGAAGCTTTCTCCTTTCCATAACCAGAGTAGCGCCATACTTCGGCCCCTGTGGAGCAAATATACATGTACGTAAAATGGGCACTCTAATAAATATAAGTCTGAGCCAAATGAGTTCTTTTGGAAGACAAAAAGTGTACTTCATTGTGGATTTTCAACGCCGGTCACGGCGGGTAGTCGTCAGACGCACGAAAAAGTAGGCAACTTGTTAAATCTGTAGATCCCGGATAGTCGACACAGTCCTGCTTGAGGCAGAACACACATTATCGGTGTCTGCTCATGCAAAAAGGCCGAGTTCCGCGGGGTCATTCAATCCAGCGAATAGTGTCTCCGTCAGAATATTACAAACATCTCAAGGAGAGATGCAGGAGATGAAAAGCAATCCAAAAGGAGTAGAAGTTTACAGAAACTTCTTGCGGAAAAAAACGGAAGGGAGTTTTTTGGCGTGTTTAAAGAGTAACCCGCCTTTCGTTTTTGTTTTACATCCGATAACGACGCGGGGGACCGGCATCGAAAATTTACAGAATAAAAGTTGCCTGCCAAGAGGACCTAACTGACCTCAGCATGTGTATATACTGTGAGTGATCGATCTCATGAAATGTTGGTTGAAATTCTGAAATGCATTTTCGATTAGGAAGGATTACTTGGTCGCGGTTGTAATACTGACTATCTTGCGGCAAACTCTTATCACATTTCGGACTCAGCAGGATGTCGGCTTTTAAATGCACTTCTTGTCAATCTCCTGCAGAAAGCGTACTGTGTAAAAAATGACTACTTAAGTAGCATGCATTTTTTCCCATTGATTTTCGATAGTCGTCAAATTCAAATATATTTTATAGAAACCATGAATAAAAATATGCTTTCTTTTGGTCAATCAATAGAGAATAACGTCTTCTTTATACTTTATACTAAAGGAAGAATTATATTTAGGTTTTAAAAAGTTTTCCAATTGCCGAATAATTTGGAGCCTGATCATTCGTTGCATTCGCGCTAACTGATTTCACTCTACCAGGTGCATGCGTTCCGCGTAAAGAAAATCACATATTTTTCTATGCCATTAAAGAGATATCATACAGGGTCCATAAAATTTTGCAATGGATGCGGACCATGTTGTTCGTTTCATGAGGAGCAGTGCTAAACGGCCAGGTACGATGCTATGTGAAATGACATTTCGCGATCTTAAAAAGTCGCATAATTAGAAACTTTTTAAAAACCTAATTATACTCTTTCCTTAAGTATAAAATATAAAAAAGACGTGATGCTCTCTTGATTGACTTAAAAATGCATATTTTTATTCATGGTTTCTATAAAATATATTTGAATTTGACGACCATCGAAAATCAATGGGAAAAATGCATGCTGCCTAAGTAGTCATTTTTTTACCAAGCACGCTTTCTGCAGGAGATTGACAAGAAGTGCATTTAAAAGCCGACATCCTGCCGAGTCCGAAATGTGATAAGAGTTTGCCGCAAGATAGTCAGTATTACAACCGCGACCAAGTAATCCTTCCTAATCGAAAATGCATTTCAGAATTTCAACCAACATTTCATGAGATAGGTCACTCACTGTAGATGCGAAAACATGGAGACTTTTTCGTAGGAAACCGGGTTGTATTTGAGAAGTTTCAAGTGTATGACTACAATCGGCGTCAATCCCCGTCAATTGGGGAATTCGCCAATAGATGAGGAATATTTCTGAATCCGCCGGAAGACACCTTAGAAGACAGCAGGCACACTTTGAGCACACAACACTGACCTTTTTACGAATTTGGTTTGTATATCCCATGGAAATAGTCGGTTAACAAAGCAGACAACAATTGATATACCTAATCTATTGCGCCAACTGCGACTCGTTCTAATGTGGCTTAACCGTAAAATCGGCTTGGACCTGTGTACGTCAACCCTAACCTGTCGACCAGAGAGACTACCCCTATTTCGACTAATCACGCACACATCTGACACAAAACACACAGTCGCGTGTAGGAAAACTCGCATAACTGGCGTTTATTTAACAGATAATGACTTGGAATTCCCAGCGACACTGCATTCAGATGAGACATGGTTCCTTAACATATCGATTTAGGTCGCACGTACACAGCTGTAAGGGAAATTCGAAGAGACGCGCAGCTAAGGCCAATTGGACGATTTGTTACAATCAGCGCGTATTAGTGCAAACTGTGCCTAACTACGGAAACTCTAGTCATGAACGGCTCAAAAGTTAACCGTTTTGCGGGGAACCAAGTTCAGGACATATGCATATTCTTCACAATTCCGCCGGATGAATTATCTAAACTTACTAAAATCACCCATTACTCGCATGAGCCTGCTTCTCTCTTGGGGGATTCTACATTGATAGCTCAGAAGATCTTGTTTTGGTCAGTCAGATTGCTGTACCCTACTTAGCGTATTTCATAAGTTGCAGTAGGTTGGAGAGCAGCTTGACTCAAATACAATTAAACTCACCATTCCGGCTGAGACTTGCAGCTCACACGGTTAGATCGTCAGCTGTACTTAGGCCTGAACCTTGTTGTTGTGGATTCGAATCCATCACGGTCGTCGAGTTTATCACATTTTGTTCGGATAAAAATCCAATTTGCTAATGCGCCGTCTATCCGGTGCGTACGAATGCATTGTCACACGCGACCTCACTGAGTCTTAACTAACCTCCGTTATTTCATTAAAATTAATGGCAAAATACGTGCGACTTTCATGAGTTTTTAATTATCGCCCTGGTTTTCACACACAGTTGCAGTCAGGTCGTTCACTGTGTACACAGCTATCTGGTTCCCCTAGGTCCCTCCTTCAAGGCGCCTCTCAGTTTTGTTAGGGACCGATGTGTTAAAAGAAGAATTGTTGTTACCAGGAATTTTTAGGCCTTGTGGTGAAGATAGATTATGATACGAGGGACGGTTTATTATCCAGAACTGCCTACTATACTTATCTAAGTAGGCGCTGTTCGGTACAGTTGTTGGTCGGGAAATATTCACGTCCTTCGAAGGTTTCGTTTACGACACTTCTAGTGTTTCCACCCATATAACCTGAATCCTTCCCCGAATAGTTGCTGCCCTTTAATCGATTCTGAGAGGGAGAATAGGACAAGGGCTTCCGACCCGATCATTTGTTACTTTCCTTAGTGCTTAAATGCTAATAAGCACATTAATGATCCCTTATCTTGCGGTCCCTTCAATTATTGTCTTTTTTAGATTCTAATAGTAATCATAACATGCGCTGCCTGCTACATTGGACTGTAAACGATATGCGGCGACAGAAACGTTGTCCAGCCTCCAATCGAGTCATCTTTCGTTTTCATAACAATCTCATTGGCTGATCACTCATGTTACTAATAAAGAATGCCTACCTTCTTTTGATTTCTGTCAATGCATTGTCATACTAAGGTACTTGATTTTGTAAGCCATTTGAGTAGTTAACTACAGTGTACCTTTGGGGAGAATTCTTTTTAGGAAGAAGACGTCAGAGGACTTTGTAAATATGATAGACTCAGCTTTTATCAAACTCACAACCATGTGCTACTCCGAAGTGACTGACTGCTTTATTTATTGGCCATCTCGTAATCAGAAAAGTATGAGCTTACGTGATCTTCAGAGACATCGGGCTGCGCGTTAGCGGACCAAGTATTTGACCAAACAATATTACTTTTTGGACAGTGCCGTGGCACACAATGCCCTGCTAAAAACGCAGCTAATAGAGTTCGAAAAATGGTGGCTTATCCAGCACAGAGTCATGAAAAACAAGAGCAGTCACTTGTTTTTGGTAGGTCTGCGTCAAGTCATTAGAGGTATATGGTAAACTGGTCACGTAAAATATCTCGACAATAAGAGGAAACGAGCTGGTCATTTGCAGTTTTTACAAAAGAGGCATAATGGAGCTAGACAAGGAAAACAAACTGTCTGCTTCTCTGTGCGCTATCATAGTATTCCTCTCTCTCTGCCTGAGAAAACAGTATTCTAGTACAGTAGGTGGGTCAACTCATGAAATATCAACCAACATTCCGAAATGAATTTTCGTTCCGAAAAGATTAATTAAGTAGTGTTGTAAAACTAGTCAGCCTGCAACATAATTCTATAATAAGTGAAGAAGAAGAGTCGAGCACCGGAACACTGTGCTCGACTCTTCTTCTTCACTTATGCATACACCTGGAACTCGAAATTTCGCTTTCATTCATAATTATATAATATTTTAGTTACATCAGAATGCCGGCTTTCGAACGCGCTTCCTTCCAGGTGCATTAAAAAAACTACACTTTGTAAAAAATTACGGCTTGTGTGGCATGCATTTTTCTCATTGATTTTCGATGCCCATAAATGTCAAATTATATTTCATGGAAAACATGCATAAAAATCTTCATTCTTTTGCTCGTCCAGTAGGTAATTAAGTCTTCTTTCAATCTTATACTCGAAGGAAGGGTATAATTCGCTTTTCAAAAACTTTTTCAATTCCCGAATAATTTTGAACTCACCCTATCGTTACACTTGAATTCAGGGTTTCTAAACTACAAGTCATGTATTTTCCGCGTAAGGAAAAGCACACATTTCTCTACGGTAATAAGGGGGAACCATATAGGGTTCATAAAATTAAGCAGTGAATTTGACCCATATCGTTAACTTTAGAAGCCACATTGGTAAATGCAGAGACATGACGATTTATGAACGGCCATTTCTCGGTAATTAAAAGTTCCACTATTAAGAACTTTTTAAAACCTAATTATATTCCTCCTTCGAGTATAAAATTAGAAGAAGACGTCATTTTCTACTGAACGAGCAAAAGAATGAATATTTTTATGCGTGTTTTCCATGAAATATAATTGGACTTTTAGGGACATCGAAAATCAAAGAGAAGACGTTATGCGGCATAAGCAGTCATTTTTTTACAGAGTGTAATTTTTTGCATGCAGCCGGAAGGAAATTCGTTGGAAAGCCGGCATACTGAGACAACTGATCTATTAAAGAATTATGTTGCAGGCTGAATAGTTTTACAACGCTACTTAATTAACCTTTTCGAAACGAAAACGCATTTCGGAATTTCGGTTGACATTTCATGAGTTAGCCCACCTACTGTAAGTGAAATTCCCGCAAGTTCATCTCAAGAAAACCTAATTTCATGTACAAACTTCCAATAACTAAGAAAGCTAAGGATCACCACCTGGTGGTCTGCAACTGGTCGCACTATTTCTAGATCGCTTTTCAAGTTCAAATCGGTTAGTCATTGTGAACCAGATCACCGCAATTCGTTCCAGCAAGTGCATTCAACTTCCACTTTGGAACTTAGCAGTAAGTGCCACTTCAAGATTTGAGTTTTGGTCTTAGCTACACGAAGCAAGCTAAGTTGGCTTACGCACAAAAGGTAAGGAAGATGGAAAAACGGTAAAACCCAATGAAACAGATTAGTTTTAAAATCTTAAATTAATGTTTATTTGACACCGTGATGTTACATCGACCCTTTCGAGAATTTATTATTTGAGGCCAATTTTCGGGTTCTGCTACATTTAGGATCTAGTGACGTCAAAACCGCGTGCGACAACTAGTCCTTTGAACACTTCTTCTGCATGACACAGAAGAAATAGCGAAAATGGAAAGATATTGATGTTGAAGAAGATGGTGAGTTCACCGGAAACGATGAACTGATCTGCTAACATTTCGGAGAGCTTAATCAGCTCATCATTGGTGAAACATGCAATATACACATAAAATCAAACAGAAATGCCGCTGACGTACCGGGCTCCTTAGGATTGCGATCGTTGATTTTGCCTTCTTTCGCTGCTTTGGTTTTTTGGGGGGCGTTACGAGCCATAACATCTTCGGAAGTCATTCAGTCTGGTGAATATCCTTCTTCCTCATCAGGCGAATTCGTCGTTGGATCCGTGTCTGCGCGGTTTTTTAATAATCTGTATGGCCGTCCTGTCCTGGTCTTTGTGCATGTAGCGACACAGAACTTTATAATCTGCAGGGGAGTCAAGTTGCCTGTTGACGAAGTTGGTATGTGAATGCCACGCCTCAAGTCTAAGTCATTCTCTCGTGGATTTGCCCGACCTAAGATGGTCGCTCCCTGAAGGCCAAAAAGTATGACCAGCTTTTCTGCTATGCGTTGCAATCTGCGAGTTTGGGTTTCGACTCCGAGTTGCCAATTTGTGCTCGAATGGACGATCCTGCAGTCCCCGTCCGGTTTACCAGACATAGTTGTAATCCCCATCGCTGCAACTCATTGCGAGGTTTCGGCGAGTGACGGAATGTCCTTAGGTTGCACCAAACGACGACACTGTGTTACCTGGGGTCGATGAGCATCGCCATTTTGCATTTATTGACATACCAGCACATGGATGTCGTTGCACTGGTGCGTTGCAACTCCAAGCCAAGCTTCCTGAAAGTGGGGTGTCGGTTCTTCCGTCACGAAAGTCTCATTTGGTCTCTTTTCGTATTCAACATCTTTCCCAACGTAAAGATATTCGCTCCCTCGAGGCTAAAAGGCTGACCGGCTTTTTTTTACTTTGCGCTGCAAGTTGAGAGTTCGGGTCCAGCTCCCGAGTTACCAATTTGTGCCTTTGAAGACAGGCGCCTTAATTTCGTTCGCATATCAGAAAAAACGACCACAGTCTAGAGCCAAAAAAAACAAATTAAATCGAATTACTTCAGAGAATCAATGTGGAGTGCGAGGAAAGTCACATTTCTGAACCCAGACCTGTCCTTTATAACCGGTCTCTGGTTGACGAACTGCCAGCTGTCCAGCAGGTGCGTGGAAACGGGTTTGCACTTCTGACAGAAGAAACCGTTTAGGAATATGCGCAACCTACTTAAACGCTAACTGATTTGCTCTCGTCCAGTAGACTTTTAGCCCTAATTTCACGCACAGTCATTTAGGCCATTTGAAATGTCATTCGGTTCCAGGACCTCCTTGTTCCCCCAGTCGGAATGGACTTCGCAGGAATTAGAAGTCTCTACCTGGTTGTCTTTTAGGTTTTTTCCAATGATGTGCATTTGCCTTCTCTGAATCCTGCCAAAGACAGTGTTGTTCTTAAGGGGTTGTGGTAATGTGATGGCCCATTTCAGAATTGATCGTTTTACCAATAATAGAGGGGGACGCTCACCGATCGTCCCGTTTCGCCTCAGGGCTTCCTCTCGAGGTTCGCCATCAGCCGCACAGAGGAGCTTAATACAGGCAAAATAGCTTACCGACAAAGACCAAAACGACCCTAAAACACAATGGGAGGCGTAAGTTCCGTAACGCGATCGGTGTGCGCTTCATATGCCATTGTATATGCCCAATTGCAACCAACATGACAAGTCCGTGGCTCGGTGTTTAGGGCTTTTGACTCCTAACCAACATGCTGGGGAATCAAGCCTCAGATGCTGCACATTTCAGGGTTGGGTATGGCTGACTGGCGAAGGCTGATAAGCCAGAAATGTCCATTCCAGTCTCTCTTGTCTTTGTTAGTGATGCTATTCCGTTTTTCATTGTCTGTCGCAGAGAACTGCTGCCCTACTGTTGACTTACTTACATAAGACAATTTTCCGGCTGGGGAGGAAGTTTGTTTTGTTAAAACGGCGCCCCCCGAAACCAAATAGTGAAAACTCGCATCGCGCTTTCAAAAGGTTGTGCAAAATCTACTTTCGTCAATGGTACGGTTTATGACCGGGGTTACTTACAGTTAGTGACCTAACTCATGAAATGTGTCGAAATTTACGAATAATTGCCAATCACTCGCAAACCGACACAATTTCCTGAGTCCAATGTCTATATTAATTAAGTACAAGTTTAAAATAATTAAAAACATAAAAGAAATATTAAAGCCAGTGTTGCGTTGTTTGAAAGTGCCTATTTATTTTGAAAAGCGCAATATCCCGAAAACGTCAGAAATGGCTCTAATTTAGTAAACTTCGTTTTTAGATGCATCGAATGTATTCTCATACCAAATACGTAATAAATATGAAATTAGAAATAAAAGAACGTCTAATAATATTGTTTCAGTGAAGTCTTCATCTAAGTGTCGTTTTAGAATTAGTGTAATTTCATATATGACAGTTTGTCAACTGCCTACATTCTGAGTGTAGATTCCAAAACAGTGTTCCAGTGATTCGTGTTATTTTGACTCGTTGGAAGTAAATGAAATAGGTTTCAACAAGAGAAGCTGGAATTTGCTTGATTTCACCTATTGGAACGTCGTAGGAACAAACGTTTACATAAGGCAACATGCTGCAAGGCAGATCAGTGACTTGTAAATTCAAATAGAACTGACAGGTGTGATTGTAAACATACCATTTTGTGTTTTTGTAAAGAGATCTTTTTTCCGTTAAATTAACTTACACTTTTCCTTCGTTTTGGGTTATGTTGAATTTAAGATCGACCTCGAAATGTTGCTGAATACTTCATGATTTGCAGTGCTTACACCCGGTCGTCCATAAATACAGATTCTGAATTACCTGCCTGTTAAGAACTTTAAAATAAGATTATTCTTGAAGATATTTACCGAATTAGTGAGTGTTCGGGCACTCCTTTTCACGAAGATGGTCGTTTGGGTCACATGTTAAGACTCATTCAAATATCAAACTTTATTTTCGAGAAGAATGTCTGTCCACAACGAAAGTCAGCAAATAATATACCTTTGATCAATAAGAAAACTTTCCTTAATAGGGTACCTCTTTAAGAAGTGCTTTATTACTGCACTCCGTTGACGGATCTCTGTGTACTTTGGGGAGTATTTGTGTTAAGTAAAAGAGTTATACATCAAAGAACTTTGTGGTATGACATATTGTGATCCTATTTTTACTATTTAATGATAAAAGTGAATGAATTTACGTGCCCTCTGCAAGCACTGTCAAAACAGAATTGCATTGTCATATTTTTTCACTCCGATGACTATTTTAAGGCATCTGAACCGTCTTCACGCAACAGCTACCACGAGGTCCCTTTATTTCTTCTTCAGGTACTTAAAAATAAATATCGCCAGTTATTTTCTTTTAGAACAACTGCTCCCCGAAGTAAGTAACCCGGTCATAGACGATACCTTTGCAGTGCACATTTGTCACCCTTTTCGTCTTCTCAAACTGAAGCAAATGTCTACAAAGTGTATTTATCCATCTCCCTTTGAAGCAGAACAGTCCGGAATGGCGACGAGTTGTCTTCTTTATGCTGCATCCTAAAGGTGATCTTCGAGTGCAAGTAATTCACTGCAGTGAGTTGTCCATAGTAAGCTCTGTCACTGTAACGGTACCTCCGTTAGCCGCTGTCGATAAATCGAGTATCGAACAGTAAGCTGAATCAGTAGGAGCAGTCCAGTAGCCGGGCGTTTCTGAAGCTAGCTCAAACCGCGAACCGATTCATACTCAGGGAGGCCGTTTCGTACTTGCTAGAGGAAACAGCGGCGTGGACGGTCAGGTTTTCTAGTCTTGGCTCTCCTACCATCAGTCGACAACAAGCACGACGATCCCCCTTCCTTCTACATGCAACGCTGAGGCTATCGCTCTGGGAGTAGATGTACACCGCAAAGAGGAGGCGGGGAGCAGCCGACTGATTAACGACCCGGACACGAATGGTCGCTCCAACTTGGACGGCCAACGCTATAGTAGGAAAGATAAGACAAGGAAAGTGCGATCGTTGAGACAACAATTAACTTCGCTTGACATCCCGTATTCACACTCGAGTCCATCATCATAGGCAGCCACAGACAAGGGTGATGAACATGCAACGGATGCAGTTACCAAGTAAGCACTGGCCTACTATAATTAGCAGTTTTGGCGTTCATCGCTAGGGGGGTAGTATTTGATGTGCTACTGGTTTGTTAGTCCTTACTCAAATCTTTAATTTTTACGATTTCTTTATCGCTGTTGTTTATTGGCGTGATAATTGTACTACCTTTCCGAACTTACGGAAGGTGAGGAAATTTACGAAACGCTGCTAACTGCTCACAAACCAGTGGACCAAAACCCTTAACTAATAATTAGCGCCTTTAGACGAATTGAAGACACAAAAGAAATAGTAGAAGTTTTATTAGACTGTTTAGAAATAAGTTTTTTAGAAAAGAGAAAATTCTGAAAACGTTTAAAATCATTGTAACTGAGAAAACCTCAGTTTTAGGCGTACAAAAAGCTTGCTTATGCCAAAAACTAAGTAAATTCGACGACATAAATAGAATAACGTGTGATGAAGTCCTCTTGCTGAATTGGTATGTTGTCATATATGGCTGCTTGCCGACAGCTTGGAACTTGGCGATCGATTCCAAAACGGTTCCGGCAGACTATGGTACAATTTCTCGCCTTTTCATTAATCGAGACGCAGTTGATTAAACCAAATAGGGATTCGTTTGATTTCATCGATAGATACGTCACAGGAATAAAATTTTTCAGAAGTTTGCCTGTTGACAAATCACTCAGAGACTAATACAGTTGAAATAGAATTGGTAAGTGCAGTCGTAAATATGCCATTTTGCGCATATTAAGAGGAATTTCCTTCTGTCAAATTTATTTGTACTTTTTTCTCGTGTTGGAGTAGTTGCGTCTTGGATTGACCTACAAAAATCATTGAATATTTCAACATTTTCCGTGTTTTCACTCCATTGCCCGTAAAGGTTGATTCTGTTCTGAATGTTTATCAAAACCTTCAAAACAAGATATTTCTTAAAGGCACTTATTTAAGTAGTGAGTTACTGAACATTCTTTCTAATGCAGATGGTCGTTTGAGTCATATTTGTAGACTCACCCCAACAAGAAACCTCACTATCGAAAAAGACGAATGCCCACAACAAAAGTCAGCAAAGAATATGCCTTTGATCAGCTTTCCCTTATCGGGTACACCTTTAAAAAGCGTTTTACTGCGTTAGTTTGCGGGCGTATGTCAACTTACTTTATTTTTTGCTATGATAAAATCAAGGTAACAATTTAATGTTTGGTCGGCTTCTTCTCTTCTCCGAAAATGAGTGGTGCGTTTTCTGCTGCAGACGTAAGAACCCATTTTTCTCTTTATATTGGAGTCATTTTCGTTATATTTGCTTACTTGTAGGCTCCGTTCTACGACTTTAAATGCACAACAGAACTGCTATATAAATGTTAAGACAATTCTAAACCTGCATGTCTTCTGCCCATTTCGTTTCTAAATTAAGAACAAATGAAAACTAGACCATGCAAAAACACTTTACTATATGCTGACACGTTAAAACAGTCACCTGTTGGAGGAGCTTTTCGTAGTAGATTATTTACTATTCACAGAAGGCAGTAAAATGTGTCGAAACGTCTAAACGGAGGATTGCCTGTGGGTTTTATTACTGTATTTTAGGGCATGAAATCACACGGAAAATACCCGGTTCTCCAAAAATAATCCTTTTGCGTGCATCCTGTCCTATTTGGTTTACGCGCAGAAAAAAACCAATTTCCAGATGCGACAAGGCCTGTTTAGTAAAACTGTCCGGTTTTGATTACTCTTCTTTAACAGGGAAGCATGCATGAATGCACAAACGCGGTCTAGGAAGGCTATTACCATGGAAAAACTGCCTGACTACAAGGTAAAGTAAATCTCCGCACATACTTGGAAACATTTTGATCGTAAAGGAAATATTTTTGGAATAGGCTGAACGAATAAACATAAAGTGAAATATTTGAGGCGCCTAAATCATTCAAATATCACACGCGTATGCTATAAAGCCAGATGCGTCATAAGGTTTCGATGCATTTGTAGGAAAGTATTTCAACACGCGTCATTTAGTTACTCCAACTATTAACGGGCTCCTTTACCGGGGAAGATCTTAGCTCTGAGGTGGCATGATTCATTTCTTAATGGAGGCACTCCGCCTATCGGCGGATGAAAACACTTCAGTCTGCAAGTGGATGCCACAAATCTAGATCTGTCCTCTTGACGTCCTGCGTTAATGCCGCTGGTAGGTTGGATTTCATTCATCAGAACCTACAAGTTTAGCATACGATGATCCTGTCCCCTGAGTCTTCCAGAAGATGGGAATACGAACACCGCTGATGTGTTATCTTTTCTTCTGGGCGACCCTGGTTAGGTTCATTGTCAGTCTGTTTCCAGCACTCTTTCATCTGAATTTAACAAATTAGACTATTCTAGTTATTCTTTTTGTTTTCAGAACAATAGAGTTTGTTCTTGTGGGCCTGTTGCTTCCTATTCGTAAGTTTTCCTCGTCCTCCTATGAGTGCACAACCCATAAACTTACGGGCTTGAAGTTTACCTGAGTTTTTTTATTGCTGCATTGGTGGCCAGCCACGGCAAGAAGTCCTTTTTCTAACTTTTACTAGCACTCCCTTCCGTTAAATCAGAATACGTCCCCTGTCGTCTTCGTAACCTAACCCATGTTTATGACTTTGCAAAGGCATACGATCTGCCGATTTATTGCGCAATCTGATAATATGTACTGTGAGTGACCGATCTCATGAAATTTTGGCTGAAATTCTGGATTGCGTTACCGATTAGGTAGGATTGCTTAGGCGCAATTGCAATACTGATTATTTGGCGGCATAATCCTGTAATATTTCGGACTTCGTAGGCTGTTAGCACTTAAATGCACTGCTTTTCAATCTCCCATAGAAACCCTACTAGGTTAAAAATGACTACTTATGTAACATGTATTTTTCCCGTTGATTTTCGATGATTTTGCAAATTCAAATATAGCTTATAGAAACCATAAACGAAAATATGCTTTCTTTCGGTCGTTTGATAGACAATCGCGTCTTCTTTATATTTTATACTCGAAGATAGAGTAGAATTAGAATTCTAAAGGGTTTCCTAATTTCCGAATAATTTGGAGCCTGATCAGTCGTTACATTAGCCCTTACTGGTTTCATTATACAGAGTGTATGGGTTCCGCGTAAGGAAAACCACATATTTTTTGATGCCTTTAAAAAATATCATAAAGAATCCATGAAATTTTTCAATGGACGTGGACTATGCTGAACAGTTCATGAGGAGCAGTGGTAAACGGCCAGGTACGATGCTATGTGAATGGACATTGCGCAGTCTTAAAAATCTCATAGTTAGAAACTTTTTTTAAATCCTAATTATGCTCCTTCTTCGAGTATAAAATATACAGAGGACGTGATTCTCTATTAACCGACCGAAAGAAAACATGTTTTTGTTTATGGCTTCTATAAGCTATATTTGAATTTGCAAAATCATCGAAAATCAACGGGAAAAATACATGCTACATAAGTAGTCATTTTTTACCTAGTAGTTCTACGGGAGATTGAAAAGCAGTGTATTCAAGTGCTTACATCCTGCCAAGTCCGGAATATTACAGAATTATGCCGCGAGCTAATCAGTACTACAACCGCGCCTGAGCTTACGTTCGCAAATGTGACCCGTATTATTTTTCACTTTAAGGACGACGGAAGTCAGGCAGCCTGTCGACCTCGGAGTCGGATCTGTTATGTCGCGGCCCGTAAGAAGAAAGCTATTGTTTGTTAAGAGCGTCTCCTATTAACACGCGAAAACTTTTCACAAATCTTTCTTCCTTTGCCAAGATTGGAAACGAAAAAAACTGCAACCTGGGCAGGTGGAAGCTTGAAGGGTAATGTTAATAACCGTAGGATTTGTTTATATTTGATATTTCAGCTCGACCTTGGGTCATATTTCCTTATTATAAATGTTTTGCAAGATACATAGATTTATATGATTTGCGAAGTTTTTGCTGATTATTGTTCAACTGCTACCGAATATTTAAGAAGAGACCTGCGTGGAAATAAACACACTAGCCCGGTTAAAATATGCAATAAAGCTTGACAAGGCAGAAAATTCCTAGAAAACCGAGACGTCTTAAGTGTTATTTTTGAGAGAACTTTACACTTGTGTATGAATAACAAGTGATCTAACTTAAAAAAATTAATAAGAAAAATCAAGATGGTCACGGTGTGCCATATACGTTTGGGTATTTTACTTATTGGCATGATCTCTTTCTAAAAATGTTTTTTTTATGTAAAAATTAATTATATCAGGCAAAATTCTCAAATCTTTATGCTTAAATCAACGTTACCTGGTATTCAGGCAGTTACGTAGTCTTTTAACCGACCTAAGAAAGCTGTGTGCATCAATATGTGT
Source organism: Spirometra erinaceieuropaei (assembly GCA_902702965.1). NCBI lineage: Eukaryota > Metazoa > Platyhelminthes > Cestoda > Diphyllobothriidea > Diphyllobothriidae > Spirometra > Spirometra erinaceieuropaei. The sequence continues at coordinate 200,791 of CACRXP010000140.1, forward strand.
TCATCTATGGGATAGTAGTAAGCTGAGTTGGAAACATTTGCAAAATGAAATGTTGCCTACTTGGAATTGGTCTTTATCTTTCGCATAAATCAAGTGAAGTAGGATGCGATGAGGTACGTTTTATGGTGTTTACAATTCAGGTTTCTAAATCTGTGTGAACTCATTTCCTAAAAAACCCTAATTACGCCTGCAGGCAACACCTTGTTTTAACGTACCCATTTTCCGGCGTTTACGAATACTCCATAAGCAACCGCAAGAAAGCCGCTCATCAAGCGTCCATCTTAACTTTCGAAAATATGGTAGCATACTTTTGCCGTGTAGTTTCTGCGAATGCGTTTGTCGAGAACGGAACGGACGCAGCATTGACAGCTTGGGCAATGTATTGATACCTACATGGTTACTCAATGTTGTATTTACAATCGTAAAAGGAAGTCCAGAAGTAAAGGTTTTTTCATTTTGGCCCTCAAGATACCCTTCCTTACGAGATTTGCCTTTTAGGGTGCCTAGAATCAAGCAGCTCAGAATATCTGATAGATAACCGAGGGTGTTTGTAAGCCAAGGTCTAAGTGTTTGCCCCACCGAGGATCCCACCGGAAACACCACCGATGAGACGGTACGCTCTGGCATGCATCAGGGGCAGTTCGGAGGTGACCAAGTGCATTACTGCGGGAAAAGGTGTTGGTACTTTGCACCGGTCCAAAGCTACCATGCGCGACAATGCTATAAATATCTGAGACCGATTAAATCCCCGGGAGCATTCAGACTCATTATATCTTGTTTCCTGTCTAAACTGTCCTTGTAATTACATAGGTCAGACTGACAGCGTGCCCGGATTGGGCATACACAAATATAAGTTGGCTGTGCGACGGGTCAACGATTTGTCACCGGTAGCAACCCGCAACTTCTGGAGGGGTCAAGAGTTTAATTTCGCAACCACCCTGCCAGGAGCAAGATAAACTGAAGATTGATTGAGATCTGGGCCTCGGGTGAGGATTCAGTCAATCGATATATCGATCTGTCGCCAGCACATGGAGTTCTGCGCAGCCACCTCCAGATCTGCATCTCCGATCGTTGATTGGCTAATGTTCCTTATAACTGTCATTCGTTTGGTTGATGCTTTTATCTCTGACGATAAACGCCTACACGAGTTTGAAAGCTCAGACAAGTGGTACCGGTGCTGCTCAAACAGTCTCCTTCTCTCCTGCCTCTCTTACTGCCTACCTGCAAATCCTAACCAAGTGACTTTCTATGAAATGACGAAGATGCGAAACCAGTCGTTCTTCTTCGATAATGAGACACTTGGGGGCACTTTCGTGCTCGTCTACCAGCAATACCATCCTAAGTCAGAAACCGATGCGCCGCACGAGGAGGCCGGCAGGGGAGGGGTGTCTTCAGCGGGAATGCTGTGGCTCTCGCCTCTTCTTCCCATTCTTCATCGTCGCCTGCTTCGACAAAACGCTTAGTCTGCCGGAATGTCAAGTAAAGGCACGCCGCACCTGCTTTCACAGATGCAGACATCTGTCCGTCATCATTCATCCAATGGGTGAAGTTGTTCAAACAAACAAAAATTACGTACAAACACACAGATATGCATTTTGACCGTACGTGTTGTTAGCCCTCTCCCCGACAAGAGGCTAAGCCGCATGTGTGCACGCTCTGAAGTCAAAAACACGTGCGTAAGACAGCGAGGGAGGAGAAGTTTCATTGGAATGACTGTTTCATTTCTGATTATGCACAAGAACATTGCAGATGGCCACGCTCAAAATCTGTGAGGGGTTGGGGTTAGGGATAGAAGCACTGTTGAAAAAGTTAAGCTAGTGCTGAGATAGTCCGTATTAGGGTCATGACAGAGGGACCCTCACCGGTCATGCTATGAAACTCACACATCCCGTTGTGCCTTGGGGTCCTCCCTCGAGCCCGTCAGCAGCCTCACAGCGGCGCGTAATATAGGCAGGATAGCAAACCCATGGCTCAGTGGTTAGAGGTGGTGGACTTCAAACGAAGAGGTTGTTGGATCGGACCCCAGGTATTACATATCTCGAGGCCAGGTATGGCTGGCTGACGACGACTAATAGGCCAGAAACGTCCATTCCGGTCTCCCTTGCCTTTGTCAGTAATGCTACTCTGCCTATACTAGGATACTGTTTACGGGGTTGGGGTTGAAGTTAGAACCCGACGATTGGAACGCCCTAGAATTTGGTGCGAACTCACCTGCAGTACCGCGGATGGCTCATATTCCCGTCTCCGAGACGTTTCCGTCGAGGGCGGGTATTAACGCATTTTTCGGCTGTTGATTCCAGAAACGGTGTGAATCAGCTAGTCGAAAACTGCCTTAATAATTGTCAACTGCTGATAGATAAGGTGAGTGAGAGTGAAACGAGTCGTTGCCAGTCACGCCCAAACGCCAGATCGAAGTGCTCCGAGTCCCGATCTCGAAATATCTTAATAAGCGGCTCCTTTAATTACTGTCCAACTGACAGCGATCGGGAATAGTAATAATTTGGAAAAATTATTCAGTAGAAATAAGCGTGCTTTCGACTTGGCTCGAAGCATCGGCCTGGTGTTTGACTTGACTGACTGACGATAGCTCATAAGCCAGAAAAACCCACTTTTATTTCCGGTTTCCTCTCAGTAACACCTCTTTTCGAGACTACTTAGGCTATAGACGTGGGCTGTGGTCAGAGCAGATCATTGAACGGTAGTTTTATGTGAATTATTCTTACATTTGAAAGGTTTCAGGGCTTCTTCGTCGCCTCCAGTAGGCTTTACGATAAGTATCGTCCCCTTTCTCTGAGAAAGTCGGCAGACATTTGAAAGGCAGCACTTAGATTCCTGATTTGGTCTGTTTATAAACAATATCTGATGATTTATGACCCTGTTGCACACAGTTTTCCGCGATAGGACATATCCTGATAAAGCAATGACTGCCAGGTTTATTCTCTTTAATGGTCATTCACTTTCCAGTCTTCATCTGCGAGCTCTACATCTGTTTTCTAAGAGAGAAAGAAAGCCAGGTACCGGCCTATGGTGGCCATCGAGCTATGATGGCCATATCATGTGCTGCATTCCAAATAATATTTAACTCTCTGGAAATTTTTCATTCAGAGGAAACTTCACGGACACAGCCAACCTTTATTTTGGACTTTCTCAGCCATTCTGTAATTTTATGCAGGGCTTCAACAATCAACCTTTATTTTGGACTTTCTCAGTCATTCTGTCATTTTATGCAGGGCTTCATTCATTATGAAGATAAAGTTGCGCCTGTTGTGCTTGCAATGTCCTTCTAATGAGATTCACCAGGAGTGCTTTTGCTTTGTATAGGCGGTCTGAATACCGACACAACCATCCTTAATTCTACATACATGATCCTCTTGTTCTTAGAGAACTGTAAAATAAAACTTTCTCTTGGGTGTCATCTTGGGAACCCGATCGTTCTAAATTTAAAAAAGACACCAAATGCGTCTCCTTGCTGTCTCCTCTATTTTTTACATGGAATTGACCAAAATTTCGTTGATAGGAAGCTTTTCGAGCGTAAACATTCTACTCATTTGTACAAAAAATTTCGTTTTGAGATCCCTACCTACTCAACAACTATCAGTAGCGGGGGGGATTCAACCCCAGCCGGGTAAAAAGGGGCACAAATAGTATTGTGGTAGAAAAATCGAATTTACCTCTCTAATTAAGTTAATTTAGGCGGCATGCGAGTGGTGCTTATTGATTTGCGTCCATTGCTGGACGGAGCTAGGTATTGTTGGGCTGTAACCCGGACCATCCCAGCCTTCCGACAACGAAAAACTGCAGGTACAGAAGGCGGGCTAACTCATGAAATGCCATCCGCAATTCCCAAATGCATTTTTGCTTCGAAAAAATTAATTAGATAGGGTTGTAAAACTCGTCATCGTGCAGCTTAATTATATAATAATTCAGTGACCTTGGGATGCCGGCTTTCGAACGAACTTCCGACTGCATGAAAAAACTACACTCAGTAAAAAATGACTAATTATGTTGCAAGCATTCTTCTCATTGATTTCCGATACCCTTTAAAATTCAATTACATTTCATAGAAAACATGCATGAAAATATTCATACGTTTTCTTATTCGGTAGAAAATTACGTCTTCGTCGAATTTCATACTCGAAGGAAGGACATAATTCGGTTTTCAAAAACGTTTCCGATTCCCGAATAATTTCGAATCCCACCTGCCGTTTCACTTGCATTCAGGGTTTACAAACCACAAGCCATATATTTTCCGCGTAAGGAAAACCATCCATTTCTCTGCGGTATTAGGAGGAAACTATACGGGTTTCATAAAATTTAGCAGTGTATTTAAGCCATATTGTTAACTTTACAAGCCACATTGTTGAATGCAGAGACGTGACGTTTTATGAACGGCTATTTCACGATATTTAAAAAATTTCACAATTAAAAACTTTTTTAAGATTGAATCATGCCCTTCTTCTGAGAATGAAATTGGCAGAAGACGTCATTCTCTACCGAATGAGCAAAAGAATGAATATTTTAATGCATGTTTTTCATGAAATATAATTGCATTTTTAATAACATCGAAAATCAATGAGAACAATGCATGCTACATAAGTAGTCATTTTTACAGAGTATAGTTTTTGCATGCAGCCGAAAAGAAGTGAAAGAAATTGTGCCCGACGATGTCCACTGTGTGCTCCACGGCGAGGTGACGCAGGCACGGTAACTTGCCTTGCATCTACCGCCCTGTCTCTTTCCTCACATAAGCCGGTGTCAAGACAGAGTTAAGGAGTAGGATTTCGCGGCCGAACCCGCACCTAAGCTACCATTACATCCCCTGGTCCACAATAAATATTTGACCAACCAACAACATTAACAACAGCAATGGGAAGGGGACGGCAGAGGTCCCGGTGTGCGCGACGTCAGCTGCAGCTGGGCGTGCCACCGCACTCCTAGATTTTGGCACTTTTATGCTGCGCATCCCGACAACGCCTGTCAGAATCCAACGTGGCCCCCGTGTCGGTCCAGCGCGTGGCCCGTTTTAAGGGGGGGGGGTCAGAGGTACGCCAACCACGTCACAAAGGATAGCAGGTGAATTCGACGAAAACAGCCGTTTTGCATTGGTAGAGAGGCGCTCACCCTCGTTCTTACAGAACTCACTGGTTCCGTCGTGCCTTATGGGCTCTCGCTCTCGAGCTCAACCAGCAGCCGCACAGCGACGCATGATAAAGGCAGAATGGCATTACCGACAAAGACAAGCGAGACCACTTATCGAAAATGCAGCCATAGTTGGCACGTAAGAGAAAAGTCAATTTTCAAGTGAGTGAAGCCTGTCCTGGTAAACATTTCGTTTTTGGATCAACACGAAAAGATGCACAGATGTGGTCAAGGAGAGTAATTAATGTATTTATCGGAGAGTCGCAGTTGTTTGTAAACGCACCTTTAAACAAAAAAAACAAGGGCAAGCAGATAGATCGCCAGTGCTTTCAGTGTTACCTTAGGGCCTCAACCGGTACGATTGGGCATGGTGCAAAAACCAGTAGTGGAGACATAAAACATCCTGCTGGAGTTACAAAAAACAGTGAATTTTTGTCAGTCTACCAGAGTTCCTGGGAATTATTCGGTTCTGCAGACCTAAGGGACCTGTCTGGAGCCAAATTCTTCGGGCAAAGGTAAAATAACTCGTATTAACCGCATGGCACATTTTAAGGGCGTAAACTTTCACAACTACATGATTTTTAATATACCCAGTCGGGACTGACAGTGTGAGACGTGGTACAAATATGAGATCATATTATTTAATGAAATTAATGAACCCCTATTAAATTCTCGGGAATTTTCACTCCGGGATGAATAAAGTCTGGCTGCCGTCGATACGTGAGCCGAAAGTTCCTTTGCTAACCACCTTGATCTTTGTGATTTAGTGCGTTCAAATAGAACGCAGTGCACCCAATCCGGACAGTGGTACTAGGAGACCGAATTGGCTTTACTTCAAACAGGGTCTTTTATTCTTCCCATAAGGGCAGCCTAATGCACGAACGCCAAGATAGCCAATGAGGCAGGCTCCGTCTCCGAGAACTGAGTGGACTTTAGAAAAACGGAAATGGGGTCACGGTAAGGGCGGCCTTTGTTTTGCCTGAGCAGGAGACCTTCCCGTCAAGTCTGTCGCTGAGGGGTCTATCGGGAAAATTATAATGGTCGCGCAGTAATTTTTGGTTGAAAAATCACGTGCTTCCTGTTGGATGGCTGTAAAGTTAAAGCAAAATTTAAAGGCTGAGGTGCAGTAAGCTGGCGCAATCGCGACGGACGCAAGTCCGGCCACGAAGTCTGGATATTTAACGTCTCGGCCAATCACAGTGCAGGGCTTCCTGCAGGTAATACTCCCAACAAAGACATATCATCTATATTTCGTCAAATTTAAAATCTTCAGATCCGTACTTTGTGTATTATCTCATAATGATTTCGTCGGCCTCTTGTCAAAGCTAGATTGGGGCTAATTATGAGATTTTTTAAGACCGCACAATGTCCATTCATATAGCATCCTACCTGTCCGTTTGCCATTGCTCCTCATGAACTGTTCAACAGTGTCCACATCAATTGCAAAATTTCGTGGATTCTATATGATATCTTTTTAAAGGAATAGACAAATATGCGATTTTCTTTACGCGGAACGCTTGCACCTTGTAGACTGAAATCAGTAAACGCTAGTACAACGACTGATCAGGCTCAAATTTTATTCCTCTTTCAAGTATAAAATAAAAAGATGAAGTGATTTTCTATCAAACAACTGAAAAGGCATATATTTGTTCTCGGTTTCTATAAAATATATTTGAATTTGCAAGACCATCGAAAATCAATGGGAAAAGTGCATGCCACATTCAGTATGTGGGCTAACTTATGAAATGTCGGCCGAAATTTCGAAATGCGTTCCCGCTTCGAAAAGTAGGGTTGTAAAACTAATCGTCGTCCAGCATAATTTTATAATGATCCAGTTACCCAAGGATGCCGGCTTTCGAAGGAAATTATTTTCGACTGCATGCAAAAACTATACTCTGCAAAAAATGACTACTTACGTAGCATGCCATTTTCTCATTGACATTCGATGCCCTTGAGGGTTTAATTATATTCCATAGAAACCGTGCATAAAAGTATTGATTTTTTACATATTCGGTATGAAATTACGTCTTCTTCCAATTTCTTTTTTTTAATTTTTTTCCAATTTACGAATAATTTTGAACCTGACTTGCTGTTATACTTGCATTCGGGTTTAAAAACCACAAGCCGTTTATTTTCCATGTACGAAAAGCCATAAATTTATCTACGGCAGTAAGAGGAGACCATATGGGGTTCATAAAAGTAAACAGTGCATTTGAGCAATATTGTTAATTTCACAAGCCACATTTGTAAATTCAGATACGTGACGTTTTATGAACGGCCATTTCATGGTATTAAAACATCTCGCATTTAAGAACTGTTTTGAGACCGAATTATACCCTTTTTTCGTGTATAAATTAGAAGGCGTCATTTTCTACCAAATGCGCAAAAGAATGAATATTGTTATGCATTTTTTCATGAAATATAATTGAACTTTTGAGGTCATCGAAAATCAATGAGAAAATTGCATTCTACATTAGTAGACATTTTTTGCAGTGTATAGTTCTTGCATGCAATCGAAAATAAATTTCTTCGAAAGCCGGCATCCTGAAATAATTGGATCATTATAGAATTATTCTGGATGATGATTAGTTTTACAACCATACTTAATGAATCTTTTCGAAACGTGAACGCATTTCGAAATTTCGGCCGACATTTCCTAAGTTAGCCCACCTACTGTAAGTAGTCATTTTTACTGAGTACGGTGTCTACGGTAGATTGAAAAGCAGTGTATCCAAAAGCTGACATCCTGCCGACTCTGAAATATTAGCAGATTATGCCCCAAGGTAATCAGCATTACAACCGCGCCTAAGTAATCTTTCCTAATCGAAAACGCATTGCAGAATTTCTGCCAACATTTCTTGAGATCGGTCACTCGCTGTATGTCGAGACGTGTTATTGCAGCAGTCATGAATCTCACAGAGTGGATGAACGGTAGTTGGGAGACGTGATATGTGCAGTCTACAGACCGCCCGGTCTGATTCTGATCCCAATCTTGGACGGACTTTGTCTGTATGGATGGCATTAACTGGCGGTCGGCGAATCCGCCTGAAAACTCATGACGAAACGGATGCTTTTATTAAGCATGCGTCAGAATAGGCCCAAAAAGCACGGCTGTCTGAGAGCAAGTGTCCTTGCGAACTCAAGGATTCAATACTGCTTCGCTCGCCAACCAATGACGGGTAAGATGTGGTTATGTAGCCCCACCTGATGGACACAACACTGTTGGGGTTAGGGTTAGGGGTTATGATTCGGGGCTAAGGTTTCGGTGCCTGTTTGGAACACTCTAGCTTCTCGTCCTTTTCCTTTAAATCCCGTTTCGATCTACAAAATTTCTAGGGCGACCATTTTGACCAGCCAGTTTGAACGAATAGCTGAGTACTATGTTATTACCGACAAAGGGAGACTGGTCAGCCAGTCATACCCAACAAAGACAAGTCGGTAATAACATACCGCCAATATCATGCGCCGCTGTGCGGCTGCTGGTTGGGCTCGAGAGAGTGAGAGAGAGAGAGAGCCCGAAAGGCTCAACGGAACGAGCGAGTTCCGTAAGAAAGATCGGTGAGCGTCCCCTACCATTGAATAACTAAGTCCTATCTGGTAGTTTTCGTTGCCAAAGCAGTGTGCCTTTGCTAGATTAAGTAGGCTGTTGATAGCTCGCTGGCTGGGTGTGATGGGGTGACTGCCCCCGTAGTGTAGAAGCTCCGCTTGAGTTTCTTTGCGGTAAACTGACATGTGAACTGGTCCGTCAGTCATTTGATGTGCGAAGACGTCAAGGAATGAGAGTTTGTTACCAACCCATGTTTCGAGAGGGAATGTTATTCTCAGGAGTGTTGAGTCAGTAACGCTGTGGGGTCTTTTTCAGTTGACGCCTCATCATGACAACAATGATGCTGTTTTCACAGCGTGCCTATGAGTCTGAACTAATGGTAGGGCCGTGGCTTCTAATTTTTGTATCGCCACTTCAGCAAGAAAGCCAGCTATGGATGACCTCAAAGAGGCTCCCCTCAAGCTCCACAGCGTTATTAACTCAACACTACCATGGGGTAGGACGAGGATTAATCAAGACGTGTTCTGTGCATATAAGTTGCGATCAAACACCGTCTGTTCACATACTAAGCTCATATACCGGGTTGTCTCTAATACCTAACTGCATAAAGTAATGTCGCAATTTAGTAGTAAATTTCCTGTAAGGTGTGGTTATTTAGCCCCACCCGAAGGACACAATACTGTTGGGGTTGGGGTTCGGGGCCAGGGCTGGGGCTAGGGATTATGGTTGGGGGTTAGGGTTATGGGTTAGGGCTTGAGGTTAGGGTTAGGGATTAGGGCAGCTATTTCCCAATCCTTCAAAGTACAACTGCGCATTCCCAATAGCTTTTCTTTCGCATACAACTGCTTGACCTCTTCGCCTGTGCGTTCCCCGGCCCCACCTGTAAACATCCCTATTACCACCAGTCCCGTACTACAGGCGGCTGGGATTTGTTTACTTCAGGTGGGGCTACGTGATTACATCTGACCCAAGGACGTTTGCAGGAGGGCATGCGGAGATGTGGGAAGACTGCCAACAGAATCAAGGGAGACTAAAGCGGTTATTTTGACTCCTTTTTCGTAATTTTATTCAATAACCCACTGAAATTTGGTTTAAGCCCAGGTTCTGACCGACATGGTGTCAGAATCTGGTGGACTGGTTGGCTAGTGAAGGCAACTAGATTAGAAACTGCCATCTCAGTCCTGAAATTATTCGTCGTTTCCAGCTACAGTTTCGCCTCCTACAGTAGATCAGGATTCAAATGAACTGAGGCCCCCACAAGGATGTTTCTTATGCTTTAGGACGATATCCGTGTTTTTAAAAGTCCTTCATCAATAAAAAAAAATATCTAATTTTGGATCGTTAAAAATACCCCTTTAGCCCCCGCACCCAATACGATCATTTGACGATGAACGTTTCACTCAACCTAGTTGATTTTTTCCGCCGGAGAGATGACTGTACGATTGGACTCAAACATTTCTCCTGGGGCTGGTGAATCTGCACCCCGCCTATCAAAGACGGAAGTCTATGCGGGATATTGTAACCCAATTCATAAAGTTACTGTTTGTAAGAAAACAACAAATCACACTTACCTTACCTATATATTCTCGCTCATTCAAACGTCCGTAAGGTCACCGTTTCATTCTGATCTGGTTGAAAAGAATAAATGTGCATCCCTCACGATTCCACCGAAGGAGGATGTGTCTTTGGGCGGAATTTTGCTTTCAATAATTCCACTAGGCGTCAAGCTCGCACCAATGTTTACAGTTTAAAACATGGATAATATTCTTTATTTTGATGCTTTAGCGCCTGAAATACGTTATCGCATATATGCTAGTCCCAGGTTCTTTTTGTAAAGAAGAGTGTTGATGCTTTTTAATTCCTTCAGAAATTAACTGCTAACTTGGAGAAGATTAGTATTTTCTAGGTCTATTGACTTTTGGCTTTTACCTGTGCTGTTAGTATAGTATTCCCTTACCCTAAAATATACTACTGGCTGCCTGTCTGTATTTTATGAATATTACGCGATTACTCGCCGGAAATGATGGACTTCCGTCCAAATATGCATACATAAAAATCTCAATCTGATCCTATAGATCTAGAATATACTGATCTACTCAGGTAATTTCCGATGAAATTAAAAAGTGACAATTTCTAAATTGGAGTGTCTACCAGAAAACAAACAGGGAATAGTGGGAGACCCACTGACAAGCAGAACCCCTCGCAGCTGTGTCATGCAGCGGCGGAATATCGGCGAAGCACGCGTGTATGAGCTTTTGGCTAGTACCTATGCTGTTAGTAGGGTATCCCCTTACCCTAAAAGAAGACTACGTGATCTCTGAGAGAACACTAAAAGTAGCCTTTGCTGACACTTTACATGTCAAAAGCGACGGCCTCTACCGCATAACCCCCGAGCTGGCGTATCACCGGTGAATGGCGTGTGAGGCAGTTTGTAGTTGGACAGACTTGCGCAGCGCCTATCTCACTCCCTTCTCTATCATTCATCCGCCCTCGGGATGTTGACTCAGGCCCAGTGACTAACAACGCTAAACAGCTCGCCTAAGCAGATCACACACGATCTGGCTCCCATTGCTTTTGAGCGGAGTCCTTGCAATCTAGTTCTCCGTTCTGAGAAGAGGCGGGCCACTCTGTCATTTGGCAACTGACGACATGCCGCTACAGACCCGAGCGCGCCAGATTTAGTGTAGTGAGGAATACACTGACGTGCGGTGAGGAAGAATTCCCCAATGTTGGCCTCGCTCGCTCTTCCTCCCCCCAAGCACAATTCGAATGCATCAACCTATCATCCGAAATTTTATTTTTTTCTTTCCTGGTAATTACGCGCTATTTACAACAGCGATTCCCTGCGGCTCTGAATTTTCAGTGAAATGTATACTTTTTTTACTTGTAGTCAGAGTGTTTAAAGGAGATCTTCGGAGAAATTTTGTGGACGAGGACTGGTCAACCGCCTGTGCACTGGAATGCGCGTCCGCCCTATTCTGGTGCTGTTTATAATTCTGTCATTGATTCTCCTCCTGGTAGACGGTAAGTCATTCACAGAAGTCAGATTTGACTGCTCTAATTACTTCCTTCCACGCGTATGTCTTCGTGGCAGCAACGTTTAAATTTATGTAGCTGATCTTAAAGAAAACAGAGCCATGCCTTTGACCAGTAAGATCTATGAATTCAAGGAGGTGTCTGCAGCAAGTATGAATTTAAGATGTACAGTAGGTGGCCTAACTCATGAAATGTGAACCGAAATTCCGAAATGTGTTCTCGTTTCGAAAAGATTAATTAGGTAGGTTTGTAAAACTAGTCAGCCTGCAACATAATTCTATAATATTTTAGTTACCTCAGAATGCCGGCTTTCGAATGAACTTTCTTTCGGCTGCATGCAAAAACTACACTCTGTACAAAAGACGACTTATGTTGCATGCAGTGTTCTCATTGATTTTCGGTGACCCTAAGAGTTCAATTATATTTCATGGAAAACATGCTAATTCGGTAGAAAATTACATCTTTTTAACTTCATACTCGAAGGAGGGGCATAATTCAGTTTTAAAACAGTTTCTAATTGGAAGACTTTCTAATACCGTGAGGTGGCTGTTCATAAAACGTCATGTCTCCGCGCTCAGCAATGTGGCTTTTAAAGTTAATAATATGACTCATATACACTGCTAAATTTTATGAAACCCATATGATCTTCTCTGAATACCGTGGAGAAATGTTTGGTTTTCTGTAGGCGGAAAATATACAACTTGTAGTTTGGAAACCCTGAATGCAATTGTAACGGCAGGTTGGGTTCAGAATTATTTGGGAATCAGAGACATCTTTGAAAACCGAATCAAACCCTTCCTTAGAGTGTAAAATTGGAAGAAAACGTAATTATCTATCGAATGAGCAAAAGAATGAGTATTTTTATGCGGGCTTCCCATGAAATATAATTGCACTTTCAGGGACACTGAAAATCAATGAGAAAAATCTGTGCCACATACGTGGTCATTTTTTTACAGAGTATAGTTTTTGCATGCAGCTGGAAAGAAGATCGTTCGAAATCGGACATCCTGAGGTAACTTGATCGTTATGGAATTATGCTGCATGATGATTAGATTTACAACCCTCTTTAATTAATCTTTTCAAAACGAAGACGCATTTCGGAATTTCGGTTTACATTTCATGAGTTAGCCCGCCTACTGTACACTCGTTAATAAAATAATTATACGAATTCTAGTCTTTGCACAGTTATCCGAACAGTTTTTTGGCCTAAGGAAGGTGCCCAAAGATTTTTCTTGAACTTGAGGACGAGTTAGTCTCCCATTTAATTATTTTCGGATGGAATTTGCACTTTTGGACTTTGAGTTCAGATAACTGTTACATTCACCGTTCGGACTGATGTAGCTAACTCCTGAAAATACATTCCCTGCAGTTGTGTAGTTTGGTCTAAGTCATCTCTTCTTGGCTTCTTTTAAATGCCAACTGTTACTAGACTTGTGTTGGATTTTCCAATGACTTTCAGTAAACGCCTACTACCTCGGATCAAAAACTGTCAAATATGAAGCGTTTGTTAAGGGAAATACCTTCGAAATTGATAGACGCACGGGAAAACTATTCACCGGCGAAGAGTAAGCTAGCTAGCCAATACGTGCCGACTTTTGGGCGTAAATACAGTTAACTTTAGCAATTACACTTCTGAAAAACTTCCGCGTCTCTGTGCACACTTCCGCCTCACTTAATTTTACTCATTTGTCCTAAAAACGATAAAAGTATCACATTTTACTTGATTTTAGTAAGAGGTTGAGATGGAAACCAACCCTCTTAGCACAAGCTTTTTTGTACGAAATCGCAGAATGGTTACCTGCTACGGTGTTCGACCCAAATCCTAACACTGCCTCAAAGTTAACCTTAAGTCTAACTCCAACCTTGACTTTACTCTGGCCCTAAAATTAATCCTCGTCTCAACCCAAAACCTATTATTTCTGGAACTTCACTTAAGGCCATCTGTATTACGAAAGAGGTTCTTATTCCCGTTTCCTGTCATTTTCTTAGTAGATTGGGTGTTCTTGAATGCTCCCCTTCTAAAGAATAATACAGCTTACTTTTTAATTACTGGTGTTGGAACCGTCCAGTTGCATAAACTGAGTGCTCACAGGCGCATCAGCGCCACGTATAGTGTGCCGAAGGACCCTAAAATCTTCTAAAATTATGTAAGCTTCGAAACTCTGGTAACAATCGGGAGATGGCACCCAAAAATATCCGTTACCTAGAAATAATACCTTTAACTGTGCACTCAAACGCCTTCAGGCTATATCAGCGGTTGCAGGCCTACTTTCACGCACTACTTGGACTTTCCGCGACGGCTTAACACGGGCTGGCCGAGCGAATATCGCAGGAGGTTGCATGGACAATGGTCGCTGTTACCCAACCTTCCCCATCGTTACACATGTACACCTGAATATACGGCATACATTCGCATTATGGCAGTTTATTACAAAACAAAATCACTTGTAAATAGGATAAGTCTGTATAACATGGAACAGGAACAGTTCCCAGGCATCTGTCAAAGACATGGCATTGGGACCAAACCAAAGACGATACTGTACTTCGCCTATGTGAGCCCACACAGCTCGACCCTATACAGGGCCTCCCTCGTGGAGTTTCCTTTTCCGTCTACTCTAGTATGCCTCAATGGCATTGGTGTGCCATCCGGTGGTAGGGTTCTTGAAGTTCTTTGAGTGGTTAACAGAGAAATGTAGATAACCTTCTGAGGGGAGGCGATTATACACCTTCCAGTCGTCCGTTACCACTATACTGCTTTGGCGATCCATTTTGTAATAACGGAATGGAGAGCGGGCAAATTTCGATCATTCACCTGTTCGAATAAGCCTTTATGTCGGTTAGTATCGTACATCCCGACCAGCCACCACCCATAAAAGCCCTATTACCACCTGTCCCCTAAGACATGCTGCTTTGGTTAGGCGGATTTTTTGGGTGCCGTCTCCCGATTGTTACCGAAACACTCTTTCAAAAGCGCTTAAAAAGAACCACAGTTCCATTCTAAGTAGTTTGGTGGGGGGAGGGGATAATGGTATAAACAAACAGCGACTTATAATTGTTAGATTACCTAATTTTTTAATGCCAAAATATTTAGTGGGTCTGAAACAGGCCTGGTTCAGTAGAATGAATCCTAAGGCAATATTATATCCTTCATATTTTAGACTAAATGGGCTTTACATGCAAAGTGAAAATCTAGACCAAAATTCAGAAGAGCATCTGGCCAGCTTACGCGTGCTGTCGATAAATGCTCATCGGGTCTGTACATTTATATGGGGGCAAGGCACGAACTGAACGTGTGAGTGATAAGTGCAATCGATTGCAGTTCGTCCTTTCATACAAACGGGGTATGTGAATAGAGTGGGTGGAGGGGGGAGAGAAGAGGAGGCAGTCAGTGACAGTGAAGGTTAGGTTGAGCCGTGTCACAAGGGGGGTGGAGGGAAGGAGGTGGGGGCGCGGAGACCTGCATCCGTTTAATTGATCCTGGCCCACGGTAGACGCGGAGTGCGCAAGAGGTTCTCCTGCGCGCACAGGACCGGCCTCTGTAACCTGATGGCAGTTGCCTCTGTTGTGGCTATTAAGCGCTGACTCAGTCGCTTAGGGTAGTTAGGTGGGACCCCGTAAATCACACGGTGTACAGGCCCGATGAGAATTTATCGAAAACACACGTAAGCTCGCCAAATGCTCCTCTGATTCGCTCCATGGGCATTTTCGCAACATCAGAAGGCATTGTTTCAACGTGACATTTTTTTCTGATTGCATTTGACATAAATGACCATTCCACCAACCCTGTCATCCTCGGAAACGTTCCTTTTTAACTGACTGCTATTCGTTATGCCATCGTCCGCGCAAGCCCCATACCCGCAGCTCCAAGAAAAAAAACAAAAAGTAGGTTGACGCACGCTAAAGCCCACATTGTTGGCTATTTCCGAAGTCACTGGATACGGCAATAACTCATGGTCCGCATTCAGCCCAATGATCAACCGATTCGGATTCGAATCTCGCCTGCGTCAATATTTGCACATTACTGGTTAGTAAAACCTAGTAGGCCGGAAACGGCCATTCCAAAGTGTCTCACTCATAGCGGATGGTATTACTTGGTAGCTTAAACCCTCCCATAGTTGTCGCACTCGGGCTGCTGGGAAACTATCCTCCCTCCTCCTCCTCCTCCTCCGCCTGGCGCGCCAATGCCACCTGTGTGGATGCATTCGACCCGCATGTCACCATGACCTTAATCCCTCCCGTCCTCGTCGGCCGCGGCGATGGTTGACGGCCCCGACTGTCCCGCGCCGTAATCGTCCCCCGTCATGAATGTCCGTAAAACCAGATGGGAGGGAGGGCAATTGATTTGGCAGTTGGTAGAACAGTCGGTAGACATCCAGGCTTCTTGCACCTGCCTTGTCGCATGATCATCACCTCGGTTCACAATTTCAACATCGCCAAAGCTGAGGATGTGTCCCATTTGCGCGGCATGGGTTGCTACCTCCGACTTTGTAGCCGTCGGCCGGTTTCTCCAACGTTTTTGCACTTCCCGCAGCTGCATTGAAGTCGGTAGACAACAGCCGACATCTAGTGCCTAGGGGTCGGGTCTTTTGGTCGCATCACTTCCCGACGTATTGTTGAGTCGGGCCTGTGGGCAACGCCTCTTCCGAGCGGCGCGAGGGATCTGGCCACGACTTCGGAGGCCCCTTTCATGTATGGAATGCTCCGCCATGATTTTGGCTGACCACGTTCTTCATTCCGCTTCCTTGGTTGAGAAAGGTTAGGAGACACGGACACACCGACCAGAAAAGCTCCGTTCAACGAATGCTCTCGGATAGCCCCTCGCCCGGGCAAAGTCTTAGCCAAGGCATTGGGACTGGGAGATCATTACGCTCGTTGATCGAATGGGAACCGGAGGACTACGAGGTAAACAGCTCGCAGTCCACGCAGTCGCCACCTCTTGCGAGGATCTCCGCCTCGTTAAACTTGGAGGTGTGGTCGGATCTCGTCAAATAAGTCGCGACTTGAGCGTTAGCGTCATTCCTTCCCACTGCTGCTACATGTTCGGTTTTTTGCGTTCAGATTAATCTTCCAGTTTCTCCGACGCCGTTACCTTGTCTGCGACCGCAGCAGGTTCGGCAGGCAACTCCGGATGTTTCTCGTCTCTCATCTCGATTGCGTATGCAACGCCTGAAGAAATTGCGCGGACAACCATTCGCTCTATGCACCCATCGAAGATATTGTTATTCAGAAACTTTGTCTTCCGGTTCACTGCAGTGCTTCTTGTAACTTGCCTCTTCGCTTCTACCGACGAAGTTTTAGCCTATTCTGCAAAAATACCGTTTCACAGAAAAATGCGCTTTGAAACTAAGAGAACAGGCAAGTCAGTAAACGTCAAAGTCCTGCGTGTTAATTGGTATATTAAAAAGTACCGTTTTAAAATCAGAAAACAGCCAATGAACAGCGAGATGGCGTAATCAGCCTAACTAATACCTTGTCAGAGCATATGTATCGAGCTCGGAATTTCGAGACCGCAATTCATCGACTCGTAATGACTGCTACAGGAGATGAAGCAACACGAAATCACTCTTCTCAGTACGGAACCTTTGAGATCAAAATCAACCTTTCAGAGGAACAGGAATGAAGGCTTACTGAACATTTATATTCATGATTAGCCGTCACTGCAAATTCTTTTATGCTTTCATTGCGCCAGTAAAGGGCTTATGACCTTTTCGTTTTCCGGTCTAGTCTGGGCTTGGTGCTCTCCACTGTCATGGATTTTAAACCCAGCTCTTTAGGTTTCAAATTATGTGGAGGCGGCATTCAAAACTACGTGATGGAGCAACAGCTTTTTTCAATTCAAGAGTTTCCTGTCTGCCTTTGGCTTCCGACAGACTGACCACAGTGGCGGTTGCATAGCAACGCAAAGACAATGGTGTAAAAGCACAATTGCTGCAGAAGAGGGGGCAAACATTGTCATTTCGGGAGTTAATCTGCAATACGACACGTGATCTTAACTCAGGGGGCCGAGAAACGCTGTCTAGGTCACATGACAATGGTTCGCTCTGACTACACACTTTATGCTACTCGCGTACCCCCTCCACGTAATGCATTCATAAGCGATACCTCTCCGCAATGCATCACATTTTACTCCTGCGGTATATACACAACCCACTTTCCCAAATTAAGTACGGCGGACAGAACTTCGCGCATCAGAACATACTCACCTCATGTGTGTGGGAAGCGTGTCTTTCGGTGAAGCAATGCTTTCGGCCACCTTTGAGACGGCCAGAACAGCAGGATATGCCGTCTCCTCAGTGAAGAGAAACTCAAGCTAATAGATCATCTTTTTGTTATTGCTACTGGAAACAATTGTTGCTCGCTTCCGGAATGAATAATAGGAGGTAAACAATAAGGGCGTTGTTGGCGATAGACAGTGCCTGTCGCAGATCCTTTTCCTCCTAAAGGCACTATTCAAGAGAATTAAATCTACCGGTTCTGCCTCCATAATTCTGTATTTATTTCCCCATACATTACTCGCTTACGCCCTCCCCCCCCCCTCCCAAACTATCCAACTCGGACGTAGGTTAAACAATGGACGCAGGGGGACCGTAAAAGGCTTTTGCGCGTGCTCAAGTAGGTCTTTGTTCCCTGTTTCTTCTGCCTAACATACACTTCTGTTCATTTTCGACAGGCAGAGGCGGAAGGAGTGGTGGCGGCAAGAGTGGCGGTAGTGGAAGGAGCTCTCGTGGTCGCGCCCGGGGCTCCTCCTCCGGTCGGAGCACCGCGATCGGGACTGCGGCCAGATCACCTGCCACACGCTCTGAGAACTTCTGCTCCCCCGCTCGCTGGCTTCTTTTGTTAAAAGTTTGGATTCTAGTACATTCTTCGCGTCTAACTTATCGTCTTCATTGGCTGTTCGGGGTGTGACCTCTCAGATGAATTTTCTTCAGCACGGTCGAGGACTGAAAGGACACAGCTTCCAGTCCATGATGGCTGAAGTTTTGGTTTTGTAATTCCCACTATATATATATATAAAACAACAATGAGAGGGTGTAAGTAGAGCGAATCCTGTATGCCAACTTGTGTATTTAACGTCAATGAATTTTATTGTTATTTCATTTTAGATGTCGGTCGCACTTACTACTGTTGTATAGTTCTTTTTTCTAAAGCCCTCAGTAAGAATACTACTGACTTTTTGTAGTTACACTTTGGATTTTATTTTAAGTAGTTTTTAGGTCAGCTTTTGTGTTTCGTATTTGAATAGCTGTTTAAGTGAGGGGAAGTGGCGCCTCCGGGGTTTGGGGGAAGTTTGCGGATAAGCATCAGCAGGCGAAGGAAGGTAGGAACCATGGGCTAACACGCTGAACAGGATCAAACCGTCACATAAATACGTTTATTAGCCGTCTGACGTTTCGAACCGTCGTGTCTACACTGCAGCATCCCGGTCTCCACCCCACGGCAAAGTGCAACGCACTCAAATTCCTCCTCCCAAGTCATTCGTAAATGAAATCAAATTCTACTAGTGTAATTTGAGTAGCAATAGTTGATGACATTAACTGAAACACGGATGTGAGAAAAAGTCTCCCCAGGGTGCTGCTTAACACCTGTCGTTAATTGTTTTGGCAGAAATTAACTTCTACGCCTGATAGTACTCTGGACCGAAGACTCTGCTACTTACTGGCACGAGACTTCGCCCCTCAATTCCCCCGATTCCCTGTCGGTTAATGCTGAGCATTCGGATCGTTACCGTCCGACTTTCTAAAACGCCGTCAAGCCGTGTCTGGCTAAGGAAAGTGATGGTTTCCGGTGGGCGTCTCCAGCCTCCCTCTCCGCATATCACTTCAGGACCCTAGAAGCATACAGGACGGGGGATGACGTCTCATGGGTCAGCGGACTGTACCTTGCAGGTTGGCCGACGTATTCGTTTGAGCTCTCCAAGTAGTTCAGGTGTCGAAGCCCTATAGGCATTGGACTGAATATTTTAGTGTGGAGGAATTAGTAACTGGATATCAAGGCACCATAACCCGCATGTCCTGCCTACTATATTGGGATATCAGTAGTTGTCAGACTTGTTTAGACTGTTTACGGAATAAACTGCTCCTCAAAAATGCATTCTTACATTAAGAATGTGCAAAAGAAACTTTGGAGTATTTTTCATAATCCCTTCTTCACTTAAGACTATGGTTACAGTATTTGATTTTCGTCAATGCGCACATTGTGGGCATGGGGAAGCATCCTGTCTGCCTTCTAATAAGTCATCACCGATCGAGCTAAAAGCACACCTCCCGATCAAATAGGGAGCTCGCAACAATTCGTGCTGGATTTCATCTTTGGAGATGACAGCAACACTAGAACAAGAAACAATTTTCGGGATCATTAGCTAACCGGCGGCCAGCGCCACATGACTAGAGATGGCAGCGCAGGGCTTCGTATGCCGGCGCAAGATCAATATATCGGTGAGCCGAGTTATCATCAGAGGCCTAGGTTTCAGCCGGTTCTTGACTTGTCTTACTTCCGGCACAAGTAGTTTTCTTGGGCGCTGAGACTTTGAACTCGCAAACTGCATAAATTGTGTGGGCATAAATTTGCTATAATCCATCATCTAGTTGCATTTTTTGTCTTTGCTGGTGTGTGCGTGATCCGAGCATTCACTCAGTTTGGCCTCCGTAGTTACTTGGACAGTTATGTTACAGGATACGATGCGCTATATTGGCCTGATTACCGGGGTTTAATCGTTCCTTGATTTTCATGGCCCTGTTGCGCATGATAACCCTGTCCCGTGTGCAATTCCAGTCTCGAATTCACCGGCAATGCGTTAGGTCGCCTCTAAAACGCCTTTAACACATGGAAGAGCAGGAGTCCGGATGGGCCCTAGGGGGGCGAGCATGTAGGCATTGACTCATGAGCGTCTTCGGACAGTCATTCCGCAAACACTGGTCACCGAGATATTGAGCTTCACGTGACCTTTCTTCCTGGCTGCCTCAGGGAATGCGGACTCGTTTGAAGAGTGTTCTCTCGTCGCTTTATTTGTAAGCTACCGGTTAACTGCTGTGGAAATGTTCATTGGCTTCCTCTAGACCACTATCACCGTTGGGGCGTCGCCTGACGTGCACACTAGGGAAGGGCTACTGCCATTCCTTTTCTTCTTCCCTCGTGAATTGTTTGTTTGGGAAGATGGCGTTGGACAAGTTATGGAAACTCTGCAACATGTTCTTCCTGACGATGGCCAACGTCCCGTCCACGTGGCGGCTCAAATGATCGGCTCTTCGTGGGTAAATGTAATCTTTGTCATCTTTTCTATAATCAGTTCTGCTACTTAACCGGAAACTGGGGAGCTCACTGGAGTTTCCTCGATCTGATCAAAGGTTTCTTTCGCAAAAGTGCCAAAAAATCTTTTGGCCAAATTCAAACAGTCTCATGCGTGCTGAGTTATGAGTGGGCCCTGGGTTTTTTGTATGACTCCTCAAGTTTCTAGCGCAAAAATACTTGCGCCAAACACGGCGAAATGGGTGTGAATAAATACGTCACCGAAATCATCTTGTGAAGATTCTGTAGGAAACGTAATGTCTTTCAGGTGCTTTGTCGTTATGCTGTCATTTCAAGGACAACTACTTGGACGCAGTTGAAAGACGGTACACTTCAGCTCATCGGAATTCAAAAGCCTTTCCTCGGACCACGTTTGTAGTCGGTGCAAATTATTTTGGAGGACTTTCAAGCTATTCGAGCTCTTTATGGCTTGTCAGGGCTTGATTCCATCGGCAAACATTATTTTATCGCAGTTGAGTTCTTGAGGGCTGTCTATAACGTAAAGGGTTAAGAGTAAAGGCCTAAGAAATGAGCCTTGGGGAACATTACCTGTCAAGTTCACCCAGTCTGACATATCATCTCCAATGCAGACATGCTGGTTTTCACCGACAAGAAATGCTCTTATTAAGTTAGGAAGATCTCCCCGGGTGTCAAAGACGCTCATTTTATGCAGAAGGCGTTAGTGGGAGCAGTGCCGGACGCTTTGCGAAAATTGATGTAAACGACTGTAGCAGCCGCCCTAATGTCCACTTTCTCTAGCCCCACTTTGTCGATTGATGGCCGCGACAATCTCTGACAGGTTGTTGACACGCGGTCACCCCCGCTGGCTGGAACTGAGGCACCTCCTGTCCACCTGCAATGACTCCTAGCTGCCCTCACCAACTTTCACCATCTCACGCGCGTCGTACGGCCTGGCTTGATACCCGTGAGTCCTTGTGAGTATGCGTCCCCTATTCCTCCCCTAATCCGTTTAATCCCATGACCAACACTCGGCTAGTCACTCCCCTCCTGCTGACACAGACATGCACTCCCGCGTAAACAACACACCGCGAGTGACGCTCTCGGGGAACGGACGCTTAGCTCTGTCACAGGCAAACAGTCAACTGCCCTGGGCACAGAATAAACCTTTTCTCACAGCTCCCTGACTTCTAAAATAAGGCGAGTTGAAATTATTGAGCGCGGTTACAGTTGGTCTTACATCCTTGACCGCCACAATGTCACAATCGCGCAATGTATCAACATAAGAGAAACCGGCAACTCTGTGGTAATAAATGAAGCACATACTTTCTCAATATCGCAGAACAATTTTTCGCTTACGTCCTTCTCAATCGCCTGAACATTCATCTTGAATAGAGACTTCTTACAGAAACGTAGTGTAGAGTCTAAAACACTGCGGAGCCACATATATAGGCTTCGTGGTCCGCTCATTGCTATAAAATGAGAGAAGGGAAGGACGAACCCTAAACCACTCTCATGGATTTGACGAAGATATCTGATGTGGAAAATAGGGATGAACTCTGATTAATCATGCTGAACTTTGCACAACTGCACAACGGGGTGACAGCTCGCATTACGGACTGTTGCGGCCAAGCGGTGTGAGTGTGTATGTCTATGCTCTGAGCGCTACTATCGTCAGGCCAAATCCCATGTTCGAAGGAGAAGACCGAAGGAACCAGAATGAGGGGTTTATTGCACACATAACCCGCAGTTGTCCTCTCAGGCGGCAGTGACCACTGACAAAGCCAGGGCTGGTGTTGTCTGCTTCCAGTCTTGCCTCAAGAGTACTTGGGACAGTAGTGGCAACTGATTTTGTAGGCTCGTGGGCCAGGCTCAAGTGGTCTCCAATCAGTGTGTGTTGCATTTGCCGAAGGATGGTGTCCCAGTGGCCTAGTTTGCGGTTGCAGGGGGGAGGTGCATTCAAGTGGCCTCATGGGCATCTGCAGTCGTGCGGATGCAGGTATGCCCGAGATGACAATCGTGTGACTTCAGGTCAGCGCGTCTGGAACGGCTCACTGCAAAGGTGGGAATGACCTTGAGGCAGCGAGGTCTTAAACAATGACGCCATGCCGGTCATGATGGCTGCCCACTACAGGACTATAGTACAATATAGGAAACGTCTGCAGTGGCCATTGGGATGAACCGGGATTTCGTATCGCCCCCATAGTATTCAGTCTCGTGATCTCCGCTATGCTGATGGAGACCTGCCATGAGAACTGACTGGCGATTGACATCGACCACCGACGTAGTAGGTAACTGCTCAAAGTCAGTCGCCTGAAAGTACTTTTTGAAGATACGCAGATTCGGCGTCCACGGCCTATTGTTCGCGGATGACGGCGCTTAAACAACTCAACAGGCCAGCAGATGCAGCAGACTGTTAAGCCGTTTTTCTTTGGCTGCTCCAACCTCGCCCTAGAAATGAAATTTTCAGAATCGTCAAGATCGACGACGAAATTGCGACTCGGATCACCAGAGCCGCTGAGGCTACTGATTAACTATAGCACTCCATCTGAAACCATCGGAGCACTTCATTCAAAAGCAAAACTATGGACATACTGGGCTGTTATCTTGATAACAATCTTGTATGGGGCGGAAGAGCACCCGTCCGTGAAAACCAAGCAATAACATAAGGCCGTCTCCACCGTAGTTGTGAATATTCAAAGTGAAATGGAAGGAGAGGGTTCCACAAGCCGAAATTCTGTAAATAATTAGCGTCCTCGGCCCCCACGCTATGCTGAGGAGATGGAGCGGCCGCCTGTTTAGGATGGACGATAAGCGCCTGTCCAGGCAGTACTTTATGGTGGCTGCCACTACGACACTTTGATAACCTCCCTCAAGCACCCTCAACTAAACAATGAGACCTGGGAGGACCTCGCTCAAGAGCGGCTGTCATGGGGCGCTATCGTAAAACTGAAACATCCATCGTCATAAGCAACACAATAGCTGCTGTGAAGACAAAGAGGGAGACCCGCAGGTGTCAAGCGGCATTTATAGTTTTTGAAGAAGACTGTTTCTACAAAGTCTTTGGTACGTTGACATGACGCATCTTTAATATGCGATCCAAGTCTGGAGGCCCTAGACGCAGCCGGATTAGAACTTTTTGAAAGAGTTCGGAGGCGAACGGCAAAATTAGCAAGGGGTTAGGGTACACTGCCATACGATGCCCGTCTAACTAACTGAATATCTGTCCTCAGATTTATAAGTAATTGCGCTGGGCTATGATACGGACTTCCAGTATCGTACGTGGTTTGGAATTTGTCCCCAGTTGCGTGGTTTTCTCACAACGAGCACCTACAACCAACCTTCGTGTTCATCCCTTCAAGCTACGCATGCCTCAATGAAGGTTGTATTGAGAAGGTATCTTTTCGCAAACTGCGTATAGAAACCATGGAATAACCTACCCGAATTTTTTGCAGTATCTCTGGCTGTAGAGACATTCAAGCATCGTCGTGATAGGAGCATGCTTCAATAACAAGCGTACTAAGTGACTGCATAACCTGAAAAGCAAATATGCTCACATTAACATAACCCTGTTTCAACTTTACACTATAGATTCCTTACTTTTTGCCCACTTTTACGATTGTGTGACAAATATGGATTTCAAAGACGTAAGCCTACTTTACACAAATATACTGAACTGACCTGAACTAAACTGGTGAACAGCGTAAAGGGTCACTCCTTTGAGTGCAAGTTTCTTGATGGAGAAGTTAAATATCAGGAGACATTTTGTATGCATCAAAATGAGCAGTTTAAACGAGCGCCAGTTGTGGATGAACTTGTAGCTACCAGGCGGTGGGAGTTTGCACTTAGAGCGCTACTATCTTCAGGCCAAATGCTTACTTGTAAGGTGAACACAGAAGGCACTAAAATGAAGGGTTTATTGAATACAGAACCCGAGTTTATCACCTCAGGCCGTGATGGTCATTGGCGAAGCCAGGACTGATGTTGATTGCGTCCAGTCATGCCTGCGATCCCCTGGGAGAGTGGTGGCAGCCGCTTTTGGAGGTTTGTGGGTCAAGCTCCAGTAGTCTCCAGTTGGTTGTGTCCTAGCGGGTTAGGTTGTGATTGCAGAAAGAAGGTGCGTCCAAGTGACCTCATGGACAGCTGCGACTGTTTGGACGCAGGCATGTCCAAGCTGAAGTCGGTCAAGTGGCTTTAGGTCAGCGCGTCTGGCACCGCTCGCTGCAAGGGGTGTATGACCTTTATGCATTGGGTCCCCGAACAATAATGCCGGACTGATCATGATGGCTGCTCGCAACAAACTTCCGAGAGGTGAATTCTGAGGCTAACGAGCTCACGGCAGGACTGCAGTGATGTCATATTTGCAAGACATGGAAACCGAAAAGGACCTCTTTGTGATGATTGTGGCCTTAAGACCATCTGCATATTGTCAAGAAATTGCAGCAAACGAAATGTCCCTGTTGCATGCAGTGATGAAGCCATCTGGAATTCTTCTGTGGACATATTCTCCACGAATTTCGGGATATATCTGAGGCCGTATTTAGAATACAGCATACAAGCTTGGGAACAGTGAGCGATCTAAGATCCAAATAGTCTCGAAAGATTTCCGAGAGGGGCTAAAGCGACTTACCCTATAAAACCCACGTGGTAAACCTAAATATCTTTTCTCGGAGTCATAATTAAACGCGGGGTTCTCCCACAAGCATTCCGCATTATGAAGGGGTTGAATGACAGCTCGATCGTTGAGGACTTCTTACAAATTTAGTACCACGACTATTCTCTGACTTCACCCACTATGCTGTGTATTCAGTAGGCAAGGTAAAATGTGCGGCTATTGACCCTCTCTGCCAGGGTGGTCAAAACACGGAATGTTCTCCCCTCAGATGACGAAGTTTCACCAACAGTGGTAGACTCCAGAAAGGTAACTTGATGGATTTGTGTTACAAAATGAACAGGGAATCTGAGAGATTGAAATCCTCCCTTGAGATCCATCCTTATCTTCTGATATTTTGTGGCCTCCTACGATCTATTTCAGCCCACATTAGTCTTCTCTACTCTACACAAAATTTTATGCTTCACATTGAGCGAACGAAAGCTTGCGCCTATTTTTCCTGTACAAACTTAACCGAAATTGATTAATTGCGAAAAGCACTCTAAATTGAACCAGCATTCATTTTATTTAAGAAATCTAGCTGCACGCCTTAATCTTTACTAATGGTTCTAGAGAAAATTGTGTTATTCAAAATAGACAAAACACTCAATTTGGTGATACATTTAATATTCTAAAGAGAGTTCCGATAATCAAGAAGTGGTATAAAGTGGAGCTGCACAATCCGTCATAACAAAAAACGAATAGCATAGAAAGTATAGATGAGGACCCTTGAAGAGTACATGAAAATAGGGCAGGTTTGGACGAAGGCGGGCGTCAATGGGATGGGAAAACCGTTGGAAGCTTAAAGTGAGAAACGTAGAATATTGACAAGAAACGCGAAAGTTAAAAAGATTTTTCCAACGACTATTCGGACGAATTCATGTCGTAGATGGTAAGTGGGTTTAGCAACTCAGAGAGCTCTAAATGCGCGCATACACTTGGACGAATCACACTCAATTGCCATTTAAATACCACAGTTTCTCTTTATTTTCTTCTTTTTCGTATTCGCGCTCATGTCTCTTATATACCTCATATTTTCGCCTTAATTTTGCGTTTGTATTTCATTTTCCACTTCTTTCTCCGCAAGGACACTTTTTTGGTTTTCCGTGTCTTACGATACGAGCAGTGGACATAGGTTTGTTGTGCGTTTGTAAATGTGCCCTCAAAATTCGCTTTGCGTCATAAAAATCCGTATCAATTAAATATTGTTCGTAAGTGCTCCGGTGGTTAAATTTGCTCTTATATAGATAGATAGATAATTTTTATTAAAGACCCGTCGGGGTCCCATCAAAGCAAGTTAAAATAAATTTACATGCGAGTTTTAAACGAGGTAGGCCGAATCTTTACAAAATGCAATTCATAGTTTCTGAATTAGAAGTCCATTGAGAAACATGATGATTGAGGATGAAAAAAAACTCCTTACAAAAAGTTAAAAATGATTGGATTAATTTTACAGGAGAAAAAAAAACCCTCAATAAAAATAATGACAGAAAAAAGCGAGCAGGACTGGCCTGTAGGTGGCGGTATATAACGGAATGTTGTCGGTCATCGTCAGGGTAGCAATAAATGTCAGCCTTGATGGGTACGAATGTGGGTCAGACAGGACTGGCTTGCATATGGCATTGTATACGGGATTCACAATTGAGATCGTCTGGGCCGGATTGGTACGCCGCGTCAAAGAGGCCAAACGAGAGGAACCCAGATGCGATCGGCCACAGCACGCTTCGAGCTCAGCCGAGCAGTGGGGAAGGGAGGTACGACCGAACTACTAGTAGACAGTGAATACTGAGGGTTCCGCCGTGAGCGTCGACAGACCGCACGAGGTCGGAATGCGGGAGATGACATCAAAAACCGCGAAAATTGTCGCTATGGGGGGGAGTGATAGCAGTGGATTTAGAAACCAATTAAAAACAGGGGTTTCTAATGATATAATTAAGAGTTACCACTTAATCTACCACTAAATCCCAGGAGGACCCTTCTCGAAGTCAAGAATCTGAGTGTTCGGAAATGAGACCGTTAACAGTGCCTTTATGCTTTCCGGTGTAAGATGGTTGCGTAATTTCGACTTGAATACCAGTAACTTAGGCGATAATCTACTTTCAGGTGGAAGATTATTCCAAAGGAAGGCATATTTGGAAGCAAAGAAGAGGAAGCGCTTATATGTAGTACAAAGAGGCGGCGGAATCACCATGCAGGAGTTGCGCGTGGCATAAGACCGATCTCTCGGAGTGAGTGTCAATGTGCGGAAGACTGGAGCTAGAGTTGATGCGAAAAAGGAAGCAAAGGCCAGCTTCGAGTCTTCTAACCCACAAAAACTTCATGTTCGCCAGCTGACATCTCTGAGTATAAGAAATACTGGACGAAGCTTGAGAGAACAGTTTCCGGGTGAAAACCCTCTGAACATTTTCGATTTTATTACGGTCGCAGGCGTTCATTAAACCGAAGAAAGGACAGCAGTATTCGAGGACTGGAAGAACAAACATTTGATAAAGTCTTAGCTTCATTTCCGGAAGGAAAAAATTATGCGATATGAATCCACATATCTGCGCGGCTTTGGCAGAGATTCTATCTGCTTGAGGTGATAAAGCAAGTTTATTTGTATAACTTAGACCTAGGTCCTTTATGGTGAGGCATTGTGAGAGTGGGTTATTCTGAAAAATTATGGGACCAGGAAGTTTGGTAGGACCAAAAGACATGAAACTACACTTGGCAGGCCAGAGTGGAAAGACATTATGTAGTTCACAGGTCAATGGACTCGACTTCCAGATTGTGAATCAATTCTGTGCATGAACATCATAGCTTTGCGAAACTCCCCTAACTCATGTTATGACAGCAGAATGCTTCTTACCGTTGGTTCATTCATTTGTTAGATGCAATACCTGCATCTGCCCTCCCGCTGGCATGATTTGTATGGTTTCTATCAGGCATTCCTTTGTGCCCATTTCCAGTTCCGACTATTAAAATGGTTCCACTGAGGTGGTTTTTAGTCAGTAGTGCAGTTTCTTAACCATCACAGTCGCACACCTTTGAGAACGCGGTTATAGCGTTCCGGATAGCTGTGGCGGTGTGTTTGTAATCCATATCAAGCATGTTGCTTCATTAAAATCCCCGTTATTTGTAAAACGGAACGGTAATTTGGTGTCACAGAATTAACTAATGCAAGCTTGGTCTGTTCTAAGTTCGAATTGGGATGCATTATTTTAATTGACCTACAGCCATCTTCCTTTTGATCTTAAGGTCACTTGGTTTTTTTGATTCGCGCGTGTAGTTCGGTTCGGTGTGCTGGTAGGTCCACTTGGTAGTATCATTGTGGGTGCGCTGTAAGCAATTTATTGCTTATTTCCAATCATATCTTTTCATATTGCTCGATGTAAATAATCCAAGAGCCCCTATGCTTACCAATCTTGGGTTTGGCGAAGGACATTCGCACATGTAATGCTTGACCTGCAGCAAGCATTCTACGCCCCCAACGGCCCTTAAAGGCTTCGAGTGCAACCAGACAGTCAGTTGCCTGTATAGAGGCAAACACATTCTTAATCATAACTAGAGTCCAGAGCTTTCTAGGCGAACTTTCCAAGCTCACTCAGCCTTGGCTTGTTTTGTTAAACTCCATTCGAATAACTCCAATGATATTGAGGCCACAGTAGATTTGTAAATCGTGGCTATCCACTGATGCAAGTACTGATGAAGACGGCATGTTACCAATCTTACCTATGATCAGTGAATGTGATTTCGCTCTCGACCACTGAATTGCGGACGCATGTGGCGTAGTGAGATGTGCTCACTCCGATAGCACGTGCATCTACAACCTAGAAGTGACGGTTCACCCGTTGCGGGCAGCAAGAGGCACCTCTGTCCCGGGTAAGCGCAGAAGTGGTTCATAATGGAATCTATCCTACTCTCGCTCCACACCGCCATCTGGTGACAACGCAAAATCAGATCGCTAGGTGCATGCGAGTGCAGTGACTGGCAATGCTCAGCAGTCCAGGTTTTAAGGCCGGACGTCTCGAGTTTCACATAGTGTCATAGGGGCTTTACAGTTTGATCGCCGGCAAAGGAAAGAACCGAGTAACCCCGCTATTCGACAACTTTCCAAACTATAACTTTGAAACTGTTAGCCTCTCCAGACTATAATTTTTTGAGTAATGTCTGCTAGCATTTTTTTTCCGAGTTAAAGTCGTCAGGATCCATCTTTGGTCAGGTTTTGACTGCTGTCATTGACAATTCTCAGACCATGCCACGGCACCAGCAAAAAATACCTGTATTGTGAATTTTTTCATTCAAGCCTATCATGGATCTGAGCGGAGATTCTGGTGATGCGCCCATTCTGCAGCATGCCTCTTCGGCGTACGCAAGGTTCCTGTCAAGTGGCGATCCCCGGGTCTCCGATTG